>BTPG01000002.1:153138886-153148886 GCA_036245525.1 Semisulcospira habei
ATATATATATATATATATATATATATATATATATATATATATATATATATATATATATATATATATATATATATATATCAACAGGACTTTATTCTCGTAATAGATGCGCAAAGATGTGCTACAGAGAATTTTACAATGCGCTTGACAGGAAATTACCTCCGCCGCTCTAATACAATCAAACAAACGACTGTGTGCATTGTCGAAGAACTGGTAGTGGTGAGACAGCTATACTAATGAAACACACACACACACACACACACACACACACACACACACACAGATATACATACATACATATATCATATATACGTACGTATACACATGAACTGACGCACGCACGCACTGACACACACACATACAAACATGCACACACACATACACATACATACACACACAGACGCACACACACATTCATACGCATGCACGCACGCACACACACGCACGCACGCACACACACACAAACACACACACATAGATACATACTATACAGACATGTAGTCCATGCTTTATCAGGCTACAATAATGTTGATCGTCTCGTCAGTATAGCTAAACATAACCTTCAAAAGATTGCCAGATTGAAGAGGGAAAAAATGCGCAAGCTGACTCGTGGCCTTAGCTACGCTTTAAACGGCACTAACTATCAAACTAACAGGAAAAGAATTAAGGCAAGGCCCGCAATTCTCTGATGGAATTCCTGATCTGCAGAGGGCGCGACTAGGACCACGTGACTCGGCGTGCCTCCTGCCAGCCATAAATTAGATCCACATCTGCTGCTACACTCGATAGAATCGCCGCCACACATCAGATTGTAAAATGGAAAAGCATTTCCTACAGGGTGTGTGTGAGGAGGGAAGAGGTGCGAGAGAGAGAGAGAGAGAGAGAGAGAGAGAGAGAGAGAGAGAGAGAGAGAGAGAGAGAGAGAGAGAGAGAGAGAGAGACAGAGAGAGAGAGAGACAGACAGACAGACAGACAGACAGACAGACAGAGACATAGTTAGAGAGACAAACAGACAGACAGACAGACAGACCGACAGACGGACAGAGACAGATGGCAGAAAAGGGAAAAAGACAATCTTACAATTGAATGAATGCATGAATGAATGAATTAAAGCTATAGTGTTTCCGATGATTCCAAAAATGTCGCATTTCTATTTCTCGTCAGATAGAGCGGTCTGAGAGGGGGAGAGTGAAAGACGATCTGACATTGCAATGAATGAATGAATGAATGAATGAATGAAAAAAATGCTGATTTATATACTGACGAGCAAAAGAAATGCGACATTTTGGAAACATCGCTTCTTTTTTTTTTTTTTTTTTTTTTTTTTTGCTCCTCAGTATATGAATGACTACATCCTTTCTTCATTCCGTCAGCTACATCCGTTCATCTGCAAAAGAGAAACATTCTCATGAGGCCCTACAACGGCAGGGACTCATTAGAATCTATGCATCTTTCTGACATACCTATTCCTCAGTTCCTCCCCGGATTGACGCAGTTTTTTTTTTTTTTTTTTTGTTTTTTTTTTTTTTGTTGTTGTTTTTTCACGGGTATAAAACCTACAGCTGTTTCAGACGGTGAACACCCGGCCGAGCGTATCAAACCGGATGTATTGGCGACGCTTAGATGGAAGGTAGATGCGGACCCACAATTTAACCTCTCCGTAATTACACCCGGCGTAGACTACTTAGCCGCGCATACGATAAGTGAACCACAGCTGTGCTCAGTTCATTCACGAGTTTTCTGTTGCTTTCTTCGACCAGATGGCGAGGTAGAAACAGTGAGCGTGTGCAGGTATATATACAAACATCTGCCCCCCGCCAGAAGGCGTAACGTTTCTTAAACGAAACAAATGTGCGAGAGACTTCTTTATAAGAAATAAATTGATGTTAACTCATTCAGCCCCGACACACCACAGCAAAACGTCGATCGAACATGATAGTTCAAGGGTGGTGCCAGAATAGCTTGGCGCCCATAGGCGCCAAGCTATTCTGGCACCACCCTTGAACTATCATGCTCGATCTGTCTTTAGAATTGTAATACAGTCCTTTTGAGGACAACTTCAAATTTGGGGATTTCGGTCCTGGCCATAATGTGTTAAAATGAATTTAAAACTCTTTATTTCTTAGTGCTGCGGAGTACATCGAGTTTTGGGTTCTGGACTGAGGTGGGCAAAAATAGACGATTTCTGCTGCCCAGGCAAAAAACACGACGGGCGTTTTCAGATGGCAAGTCTGTTAAAAATCCTGGAAAATCAAAGACGCACAGTTGCAGTGCGGCCGAAATGATCAGTGTTCAGGTCCATAGGCAATATCTCAAATTCAAAATTCAAATTCAAATAAATTTATTTATCCCTTGAAGGGCAATTGCATTTGTGTGGACGGGGGGAACAATCAAATAAAAGTCATTCAAAAAACATTAATTAATATCAGGACATTCTAATATCACATTTGTACCTGATATTAATATGCTAAATCTGTAATGCTTATAGTGCTAATATTAAGACATATTAAAACTCTAAACTAATACAATTACTAAAACATTATTTAAAACTTAAAGAGCATTATTAACGACATTATCAGTGAACACATTAATGTCTTACTTTCCACTTACACCCTCTACAACTGTCCATCCAGGCCAGCGATACCCACGCCATGAAACAGCTGTATAAACACACACACACACACACACACACACACACACACACACACACACACACACACACACACACACACATGTACGCACACACACTTTTACCAGTTGTGTAGATTTACCAAATATTTAAGAGTCGGACGGCAACAGGGATGAAAGACAGTTTCCTGCGGTTGGTTTTACATGATGGTTGTCTGTATCGGCGACCAGACGGGAGCAATTCAAAGAGGTCTTTCATCACTTGAGTATCACTAGACAAGATGGAAATAGCTTTCCTTACAATCTGACGATCGCAGAACACGGCTAAATTTCTTTGTTCTTCCCCAATGATCTTTGAGCTGAGATGAACAATTCTCTGAAGACTGTTTTTGTTTTTAACACTAAGATTTGGGAACCGGCTAATGAACGAAAAAGTCAGGACGCTTTCTAAGAAAGATTTGTAAAACAAAGTTAAAATGGTCCTGTCAACAGAGAAAGAGTTCAGCTTTCTCAGAAAATACAATCCCTGCTGGCCTTTCTTCACAACAGTTTCAGTATTGTCATCCCAACTCAGTTTATCATCGAAGATGGTGCCTAAGTATTTATACTTCTGGACAGTGGCAACTTCCTTATCATGTATAATAGTCTTACTGTGATCCTGCTTGTTCATCCTAAAATCAACAATAAGGTCAGTCACATGTCTTACCCACGTTAAGCTCTAAAAATGAGTCATCGCACCATTGAACAAAGTCAGTCAATGAGGGTCCATGTTCATCAGATGACCCTTGCTGAAGGGAAAGTAAGGCGCTGTCATCTGAAAACTTGACTCTGTCCCTGTCCACCATAACTCGCCCGTTAGGGCCGTCCATTATCACTCCGGTGCGGTGGACTTTAAATCCCAACACTAACCAACTAACTAACCAATCTTTTATTTCTATCAAGGGGCTCAAACTACTGTCTTTGACCGCTCTCAGGTGACCTTAGTTGCCTGCTCGGCGTTTAACCAAACTAACTAATTAACCACTGTCTGTGAAATGATTATGATTTAAGAATAACTCGTATTGACTCTGTAGAGAATCGTGAGGTCCATACTGCTGACTTAGAAAATCATATTTCACGACATAGAACTTAACACCAACCAGTACGCAGAAGGTTATTGGGCCGAAGTCGGCCGCAGTGGGCGCGCGCACGACCGTGAGCGCGCCCAATGCGGCCTACATCGGCCCGACAGCCTTTCGCTTACGGGGTAAGGGCTGTATGAAAATTGCCTACAGGACAAAATTCACACACACGTTGAATGACAAACTCTCATACATCTATCACGCTATATATTTTAAAACCTATAACTGTAAGGAAGCGACAAATTTCCTGACTGCCGACATAGCGAAAGATGTTAATGTCAGGGTCCTATAGGTCAAAACAATCGCTCGGTGAGTTTCGCGCCGTCTCGCCCTGGTGCGGACATGACGTCACGACACAGCGACACCTGTGACTACCGTCATCTAGTCCTTCAGCAAGACTCCTTCCATCTGCAAGAGACATAACCGCAGGTGGTTCAAAAGAACGTTTACCTCTGGACAGCAGATGAAGATACGTTAAAAAGACAGCCGCCAAAAGCTGCCGAGGGCCATTAGAATTTGTTAATGTTAAGCAGAGATAACTGAGTGATACGGCACAGACAGTAGTGCCCTTTGAAGGCAAAAGACAGCAAGTCCAATTTGTGAAAAGCGCGATTTTCATTGTAATACAGTGAAAATTTCACTTTTCACAAAAATGGACTTGCTTTTTTAAAAAACATTAAGTCCGCATTTGTGAAAGCGAGATTTTCATCGAATTACAATGACGATCTCGCTTGCCCTTTTTTTTTTTTTTTTTTCTTTTTTTTTTTCTTCTTTTTCTTTGCCTCTCGTGTCGTTGAAAGCCAGATTTTCGCTGTATTACAATTGAATCTCGCTTTTCACCAAAAAATAATGGACTTCTGTCTTTTGCCTTCAAGGGGCAGCCTGGAGTTAGTGCTGCAGAGGGACATGAGAATCTGTGCAACTTGCAGACTGAAAATGTGCCCTCAGGCGCTCGTGAGGACCCATGAAGGTTTCCGGCAAGAATTAGCCTCATTTTACCCGCTGAATCCTGATTCATCACTAACATTAATACTAGAGTGGGGATTGCCGAGAGTGCATAAATGCACAGAAATATCAAACAAAAAAAGGTTTAGAAAGGGCAATTATACTGACGAGCAAAATAAATGCGACATTTTGGGAATCATCGGAAACACTGAAATGTTTCGATGATTCCAAAAATGTCGCATTTCTTTTTGCTCGTCTGTATACAATATTGTTTATTAAATGTTCAAAATGGACATGGAGACAGAAATGCAGTGGCTTACTTACTTTTCATGCAACAAATGAAACTCTTCTCTCTCTCTCTCTCTCTCTCTCTCTCTCTCTCTCTCTCTCTCTCTCTCTCTCTCTCTCTCTCTCTCTCTCTCTCTCTCTCTCTCTCTCTCTCTCTCTCTCTCTCTCTCTCTCTCTCTCTCTCTCTCTCTCTCTCTCTCTCTCTCAACAAACAAATCCCAGATAACAGGTGTCGTTCACTTAGACTTTAACAAGGCCTTTGACCTAATCGATCACACCACTCTAATGACAAAGATTCCAAAATACTTGAATAGTACAGAAGTAGTTGCATTTTTTAGATCATACCTAATTGGTCGTGAACAGAAAGTTCTAGTGAATGGATCTTACTCTTCTCTAAAAGATATAAATTATGGATTGATTGATTGTACATTGCTTAACGTCCCGACAGCAACAAGACTTTCTCAGGACGTGTCTGCTTGTGAAAAAAACTAAACAGAATATTGAATGTATGTCGCCGGCCGGTCTAATACCTTAAATAAACCTACGACATGGGGCCTAAATAAAGCTAAGACCATTTAGCAACACACATCCAATATCAAGAGCTACAGCAGCGCAGACAGTAGGGAGAGTTTAAAAAAGGAAAATACAGGTGAATGGACCAAGGGTAGACAGAAACACATGCCCCAGAATAGAGGGGAAAACACACCCTGTGGGGCTGACCAAGGTGACCCTGGGAACTAAAAAGTGGTTAACCCCACCCAAGTCCCCCAGGGCAGACCCGGGTGGGGGCATATAAATTATGGAGTTCCCCAAGGATCCATCCTTGGTCCCTTATTATTTTGTCAATTCATCAATGTCCTGCCTCTTCATTTAACTTGCAAGAACGTACAATGTGATCTTTTTGCTGATGACACTTCCATTCATATGACTAACAAAGATAATTATACAAGTAATTTCTGCCAACTTGCAGCATAGTCTTGACGAGGTGTCAGAATGGTGTCACAGGAATTATATGATTGTTCATCCAATTAAAACCAAATCTATGATAATAGCGACTCGTCAAAAACACAAGTTAGCACCCCTGTTACTTAACCTTTTATTAAAGGGCAGTCAAATAGAACACGTTAATGAACACCGCCTAATAGGGATTACACTTGACAGTCAGCTTAAGTGGAAGGCTCATACGGACACTTTATGCAGAACGGTAGCCAAAAATCTTTTCATGTTGTCCAAACTGAAATATTACACCGACTCTGACACGCGCAAACTGTTCTATAATGCTCACATACGTTCTCATATTGATTACGCGTCAACGGTGTGGGATGGCTGCAATGAAGTCCACTTGAAGAGACTCAAGTCGTTGCACAGAAGGGCAGCAAAGTTAATCCTTCCCGACCAACGACTCACAGTAGAAGAAAAACTCGCCAAAATAGGATTTCTGCCGCTGCAAGACCATTTCAGATACAATAAGACTATTTTTATATTCAAAGTGTGGAAACAGAAAATACCAGAGTATATTACAACTCTTTTCTCTAAGTCGGAAACTAGGCTTGGTAATATTATGCAACTTTTCTTAGTCCCCTAAACAAGAATTGATATATACAAATCTAGTTTGTCATTCTCGGGAACGCAGACTTGGAACACGCTTCCTGATTATGTGAAATCCGCTTCCTCTCTAGCCCGTTTAAAAATCAGTCTCTTCAAGTACTTCTCGAAGCAGTCGTAATCATTACGTTGTGAAATATATACTGCCCTGTAAATCTGATTGTGGGCAGTAAATCTGATTGTGGGCAGTGGGCAGATGTTCACATCTGCACGGGACATAGACGACCCCGCCCTCCACGAGGTTAGGTTTTGGATAACCAAATGCTAGGGTGCTGACATAGTACCTGATTGGGTGTATGAACTTCCTTGATGAAGTCACCACCCAGGGCGAAAGAGTCCCATGACGGTCTCATCGACCACGTGTCTAGGACCAAAGCGAGCCACAAGTTATGTGGAGTTTCGGTTGTGGTTAACAGCCTAGAGAGGGATGGGCTCCGCCAGGTTCTTTTGCCCAAGGCACACCACATGCAATGACAACCTTACCTCAATCCATACCGGATCGGTCGTCGCCCGGAACAAGGACCGCGCCGTCTGTCTTGCGCCAGGGCAGAGGTGTTAAGTGTGCTACTGGTGCACCACCAAAACTCCGTGCCAGAAACAACATCAGCATTGGCTCCTGGAACGTCAGAACATTAAGAACGCCTGGAAAGGTAGAGGAACTGACACACGAAATGAACAGATACCACTGGACCATCCTAGGACTGTGCAAAGTACGATGGGAGAACCTTGGGGGAACATCAACCCAGCAAAACAACAAACTGTATTACAGTGGCAGAGAAGACAAACACGAACAGGGTGTCGGATTTCTCGTCCACAAAGACATCGTGAACACTGTCATGAGTGGTCGGCCAGTCTCCAGTAGGCTTATCACCATACGCCTGAGGGCAACCCCATTCAATGTCACCATTGTACAAGTTTACGCCCCAACAACAGACTATGGCGATGAGGAAATAGAAGACTTCTATGACCAACTGCAAGAAGTCTTGGACCAGACCCCTAAGAAAGACATTCTTGTGGTGCAGGGAGACTGGAATGCCAAAATAGGAGAGGATGTTGCTAGGAACTGGAAAGGCACATGCAGACGCTACTGCAATGCAGAGACCAACGACAGAGGCTTCAGGCTCCTGGAATTTGCCAGCTCAAATGATCTAAAGCCCACACAAAGCATCCAGAAGATGAACATGGCACAGCCTGAACGGAGAGCACCATAACCAAATTGACTACATCATGGTGAAGAGACGCTTCCAAACCAGTGTGAACATTGCCAAGACAAGAAGTTTTCCAGGAGCGGACATTGGAAGCGACCATGACTTAGTGATGATGACCTTCCGACTCCGCCTAAAGAAGGTCAACAAGCAGGATCCCTCCAGAATCAAGTTTGACCTCGAGAAGCTGAAAGACCCAGAGGTAGCGGAAGCCTTCCAGGCAAAGATAGGAGGAAACTTCGCGCCACTGCTACTTCTGGGTGCAGAAGACGCGGATGTGGACACACCGATCGACACATTTAACACTGCTGTAACCCAAACAGGCAGTGAGATCCTTGGCAAACACCGACAAGCAAAGAAACCTTGGGTTACAGCTGACATCTTTGTTCTATGTGACAAGCGTCGAGAATTAAGGAAAAAGAAATCAGAGGAAGAAGGAGCTAAACAATACAGGGAAATTAACCAGGATATCAAGAAAAGCATGAAAAAGGCAAAGAATAAGTGGATTGAAGATCAGTGTAAACACGTAAAAGGAAATCTGAACAAAAATAATAGCAAAAAAGCATACCAACTGGTGAAAGACCTGACCAGTGTAAAACAAGGACGCTCCTCGATCATTCAAGATAGTGAAGGGAACTGTCTTACGGAAGACCAAGACATACTGAAGAGATGGACAGAGTACTACTCAGATTTGTACAACCACCGAGCTACAGGGGACCCAGGCATACTTGTCAAGCCACCCGTGACCAACAATGGCAACTATCCCATCCTCCGAGAAGAGGTAGAGGCTGCAGTGAAGTCGCTGGAAAAAGGGAAGGCAGCAGGAGCAGACAACATCCCTGCAGAGCTAGTCCAAGAAGGGGGAGAAGACATGATAAGCGCCTTACTAACAATCTGCAATAAGATCTGGCAGTCAGGGGATTAGTTGATTGATTGATTGATTGATTGATTGATTGATTGATTGATTGATTGATTGATTGATTGATTGATTGATTGATTGATTGATTGATTGATTGATTGATTGATTGATTGATTGATTGATTGATTGATTGATTGATTGATTGATTGATTGTACATTGCTTAACGTCCCGACAGCAACAAGGCTTTCTCAAGACGTGCCTGCACTGCTTGTGAAAAAAAAAACTAAACAGAATATTGAAGGTATGTCGCCAGCCGGTCGAATACGTTAAATAAACCTACGATATGGGGCCTAGATAAAGCTAAGACTAGTCAGGGGATTGGCCCACACCATGGACCCAATCACTTATAATAACTCTCCCCCAAAAAGGCAACTTACACGATCAGTCTTATATGCCACCCACGCAAAGTCATGTTAAAGATCCTACTGAACAGGATGACGCCACAGGCAGAGGAAATCATAGCTGAGGAACAGGCAGGCTTCAGACCAGGACGCAGCACAAGTGAGCAGATCTTCAACCTGAGAGTTCTATGTGAGAGGTACCTCCAGCACCAGCAAGACCTCTATCATGTCTTTGTGGATTTTAAGAAAGCGTTTGACAGGGTGTGGCATGCAGCCCTTTGGTCCACCATGAAGCTATACAACATCAATGCCAACCTGGTTAAAGTCATAGCAAACCTTTACAACAAGGCCACTAGCGCAGTCTGCTTCAACGGCAAAATAGGAAACTGGATTAGCACTACAGTCGGAGTCAGACAAGGCTGCTTGCTCTCACCTACTCTTTTCAACATCTTCCTGGAAAGAATCATGACAGACGCTCTGAAAGATCACGAAGGAACGTCAGTATTGGAGGCAGAACAATCATGAACTTGCGCTTTGCGGACGACATTGATGGCCTTGCAGGAACAGAGAAGGAGCTAGCTCAGCTGGTGGAAAAGCTGGACAGTACAGCCATTGCGTATGGGATGGAAATCAGTACAGAGAAGACCAAACTGATGACAAATAACACAAGTGGCATTGGCACTGACGTCGTGATTGGAAGCCAAAAACTGGAAACAGTTAATAAATTCAAATACTTAGGAGCCATTGTGACAGATGAGGGATCAAAACCAGAAATACTGTCCAGGATTGCGCAGACAACAACAGCACTGACAAGATTGAAGACCATATGGAAGGACAGAAACATCACACTCTGCTCCAAGATCAGACTGATGCGCTCCTTCGTCATCTCAGTGTTCTTGTATGCCTGCGAGTCATAGACCCTCACAGCAGACCTTGAACGGAGGATACAA
>BTPG01000002.1:153151386-153161386 GCA_036245525.1 Semisulcospira habei
CCAAAAGACCATCCGAGAAACATGGATACAAATTGGTCTCAGCAAGAGGCATAGATCCTCATGAGCCCCCGCAGTCGCGGGGGCTCATGAGGATCTATGCCTCTTGCATCTGGATCGTGTTCACTTTTTTCTCGGCAGTGAAGTGGTTAATACGCTTGGCAGTCACCGTTTTGGTCGCCATCCAGTTGTCAGTGCCGCTGTTTGAGGAAAGGGTGTTGAGCAACGGAAAGTTGCGTAGTGGTGGATTGTGGAGGTATCGCGCGGAGAGAGATTTCGAACGAGATGTTAACGGTATAATACCTCCAACTGGAAATGACGAGGTAATTTCTCACCGCGTAATGCCGACACGTCCTCGTGTTAGGTTGGCACATGAAGGTGTCTCGGCTTTGACACAGTACTTGTACCTGTCAACCAATTTGCAGTCATCAGCTGAAATACCCAATCGCCTCCTCGCCTCGCAAACTGACGTACAATAATATCCCATGGGAGCAAGAGGTATAAATCCTCATGTGCCCCTGCAATTCGGAGGGGCACATGAGGATTTATGCCTCTTGTAGATGAAATAATGAAAGTAAGTAAGACTGAACCGATTTTGGATCGATGTTTCTTCAAGATGAAAAAAGTCAATCTAAATTATTGAACACATGAAGATCTGTGGCTCTGACAGACTGACGGCGTTCGTCGTGGTTGTGTTACCGCGTGTTGTGTAATACAGATTAGAGCCAGGTATTCGTGACACTCTGACAGAAAGCATAAAGCATGTCCCTGTTACACCGGTCTGGTTGTACATTGTGTAAGTGTGACCTGCATTCTAATATTTTACATCAATCACTTAGTTACCGTCACTCCAACCCCCTCCCCGCTAGCAAACCCGCAAAGTTTTCTTAGTTCACATTTTGAATTAGTTCAGCTCAGTTCGTTCAAGATAAGATCTCTGCGCTGCAAAAAGGCCCATATGTGCTCCACCCCACCCTTCATAAGTCATCATCAGTTTTTTCCCTCTATCTTCTGCCTATATTCGACTGTGATCATATACACCTGGCAGACGAACAAAGTACGAAGTGAACTGGTCATTTGTTTGTTTGTTTGTTTGTTTGTTCTTGTTTTTTATTATTATTGGTTTGGGTTTTTTGTTGTTGTTTGTTGTTGTTTTGTGTGTGCGTGTTGTTGTTATTTTGTTTGTTTGGGTTTGTTTGGTTTTTTTGGGGGGGCCTGTATGTCCATTTTGAATTTACAAAATAATAAACTAAGTTGTAATTGCCCTTTCTAATCGTGTTTCTTTCTTTGTTGGGATTTTCTTAGCAACATTGGTCTGGTTTACTATGAGCTCTCATGTCCTTTCTCCATACCTCTGCTACAGCTGACGTATGAGGCGCGCAAGGTGGATTAAATATGATATTCCACGGCTGAGAATGAAACGTTTTTCGTATCATAGCATATTTACAAATATTCCTGTTGTCCTGCAACAAAACGCATACTGGCAATATCTATTCTTTCATTGCAGTAATTTCAGTGTCAGTAAGCACTACTGACAATCATTCGGTTCATAGATTATGCACAACACACCATGAATCACTTGACTTGTTGATCACTTGCCATAAGTTAGGTCGCGGTTTAACCCCTTCCCGGCCACTGTCCGTACATTTTTGTTTCTGAAATCTTTGTTCATTCAGCGACCAAAATCTAAAACTGCCCAAGAAAAATGGATACAAATTGGTCTAAGCAAGAGGCATAGATCCACATGAGCCTCCGCAGTCGCGGGGGCTCTTGAAGATCTATGTCTTGCAGTTGGATCATGTTTACTTTTTCTCGGCAGTGAAGGGGTTAATGCATCTGCCTCAGGACCGTCAAATCAGTGATGCATATAAACAGTATGACAGTAAGTCACTTCTGAGAGGGTCAGCAGTGTGTGACGGTCCGTGAGACATTAGTGACTGCAGAGCAGGTACCCAGCCTGCATACGCTATCAAGGCTAAATCTAAAAAAGTGGAGAAGAAAATAGAGTCGGTCCTAGCAAAAAGACGGGATCAACATGTCCGCTGAAAAGTCCTAGTACAGCAAAGTAGCGCAGCTGCAATGCTCCTCAATTGATAAGTCTTCAGGTCATACTCCATAGGCAATAGCTATCCGTGTCACACACAACCCGTCCTGTTAGGGCCGTCCATTGTCACGCCAGCGCCATTAACGTTAAGCCCTTCACTGCCGAGGGTGCGCATGATCCAACTGCAGTAGGCTGCGGGGGCTCATGAGGATCGAGGTCTCTTGCTGAGGCCAATTTGTATCCATGTTTCTTGGACGGTGATGGCTTTTGGTCGCTGAATGAACAAAAATTTCAGAAACAAAAATGTACGTACAGTGGCAGGGATGGGGCTAAACCGCGACCTAACCTAGAAGAAAGAGGTTTTTTTCTACATGCTAAATCACTAAGCTGCTCTTACTTAATGCAGTTAAAAGCTAATATAATTACATCCATTCATGCACACACACTTCTCGTTACTGCGCAATCGAAAACTTACCAACGCAGTTGGCTTTCTCTGTCTCAGGGTGTACAAGCGACCAATTTTTTCTAGCAGGAGGCATAGATTCTCATGAGCCCCTGCGACTGCAGGAGCTCATGAGAATCTATGCCTTTTGCAATCGGAAGACGGTAGATTGCACACATATCTGGTATCAGTGGGGATTAGGGGCAGAAAGTGGTTTGAAATTCAATACCTCTTTCACACTCGAAGAGCTCCATGCTATGGCAATAAGGGGACGCGACCCGACGGCTGCTGAAGTATGTCTTGTCAAGGTTCGTCCGGCTTAAAAAAAAAAAAAAAAAAAAAAAAAAAAAAAAAAAAACTTACGCTGACAAAATAAAAATGTTGATGGTCCTAAAACAAGCAAATCTGTTCACTCAAAGAGCAAAATGTAATGAATAAATGAATGAATGAATGAATGAATGAATGAAATTAGGAAGGCTACCAAGTAAAGTAGGTAAAAGCACTGTCAGGGGCCAGAATTGTGTATAATCGACCAATGATCATAGATCTAGTTTGGTCAAAGCACCAAACAAAACAAAACAAAAATAAAATAAAACAAATCTCAAATAAATAAAATTAGTTCGAGACTTGCCTTTTTTATGTTTGTTCGAAAACAAGCAAATCTTTTCACTCTAAGAGCAAAACGTATTAAATAAACAAATAAATAAATCAGTTTGGTAAATCAGTTCAAGGCTCGCCTTGCCATTGCTAATGATTCAAGGGAAATATGTCACTAATTCAACGCAAAGCTAATCACGCGCTTATTTTATCTTAACCCCTTCTCTGCCGCTGGACGCATATTTGTTTCTGCAATCTGTGTTCCTTTACCGAATGGACGTGAATAAGCATTGGTTTCAGCAAGAGACATAGATCCTCATGTGCCCCCGCAGTCGCGGGGGCTCATGAGGATCTATGCCGCTTGCATTTGGGTGGCATTCACGTTTTCTCTACATGACAGTGAAGGTCAAGATGTGATGGTCAACTTATCTATCAGTTGAATGAGCACAATTACGGATCGACATTCAAAGCCAAGCACTGTAAGTATACGTCAAGACAGACCGATCGGTCATGATATCAAGGCACTACCTTGAACTCTCACGGTCCATCCAGCTCTTCACGCTGTCGCAAGGAAGATGAAAAACTGGCTCCATCTTTTTAGCCTTCTGGACCGCAGTACTAAACCCTGGTTTAAAAGACAGCTGACTTTTGACGTCATCGTTATTTTTCAAGGGTAGTGCCTAATAAGCTTCCAAGCTTATTAGGCAGCACTCTTGAACTGTCATGGTCGATCCGTGTCTCCAAGATGACACAGGAGGACAGAGGGTTAACTGGAGCCGTCTGTTCTGGCAACCGTCTGTGCGACGCACTAAACCCCGGTTTATAAGTCAGCGCACGTTTGATGTAATCGTTGTTTTTCATCTCAAGTGGTGTGCCCGTTTCGTTTCGGTAGCGTGGTGAGTTTGACTTTTGTAAAACGCCAGATTAATGTCAGTCGGAAGTGGTGTCAAAGTGACTGAGCCAAAAAGAAAAAAAAATGTCTACGGGGCTAAGTCAGCGAGTTCGAAACACTGCCAACAGATTTTACACGCTGTTTTACTCGCTGTAACAAGTGCGGGAGACGGATCGACCGCGATAGTTCAAATTTAGAGGCAGTAGTACGCATACGTTGTCGCATGGAGAGGCACCGGTCGTGGTAATTCGCCACTACTCTTGAGCTATCATGTTTGATCTAAGACTTCTTGCCACAGGTTCACAAGGCTCAGACAATGCCGATCGGAAAATGGGGTTAACCCCTTCACTGCAGTGAGAAAGTGAACATGATCCAACTTGCGAAAGAGACATAGATCCTCATGACTGCGTGGGGGGGGGAGGGGCTCATGAAGATCAATGGCTCTTGCTGAGACAGATTTGTGTTCCTTGTACGGTTGTGGCTTTCGGTCGTTGAATGAACAAAGATGTCAGAAACAAAATGAACGTACAGTGACATGGAAGGGGTTAAAATATGTGTACCTCATCGCTTTCTTCCTTTTTCTACTGAAATGCACCACAAGACGAGGAAACATGTACGACTTAACCCCTTCCCTGCCACAGTACGTACATTTTTGTTTTTTGAAACCTGCGGCGTTCATTACTGAACGACCAAAACCCAAGACCGTTCAAGAAATATAGCTACAAAATATGGTCTCAGCAAGAGGCGTAGATCCTCATGAACCCCCCGCAGTCATGAGGATCTATGTCTCTAATGCAGTTGGATCGTGTTTACTTTCTCATGGCAGTGAAGGGGTTAATTGATTAGTTGTTTAGTTCGGAGCTTAATCTTTGGTTGTTAGTAGCCTTTTGATCGATGTGAAAAACTGCAGTCATCACCTCGACAAAACAGCCAAAGGGTTAATGTCCACGACCCAGAAGCGATAATGGACGGCCCTAAAGGGAGGGTTAATTATGGGAGACAATGACAGCTATTGTCTGTGGAGTGCGACCTGAGCACTGGCCAATTCAGCCGCACTGCAATTTCAACGGACATGTTATAGACCAAACCCGTCTTTCCCCGTGAATACGGTGAGCCCAGTTAACGAGACCATGGCTCGAACTCGCGACCCTGTTGTTCCCTCCGCTTTCTGTCGCTCCGACGCTTAGCTACGCGGTTTATTGGTCAGCCCTTTGGCTTTCGGTAGCGCTTTTTGTCGCGATGATTCGTGAAGGAATCATCGCGACAAAAAAAAACGCTACCAAAGTCAATTGTTTAGGGTTTAATGTCGCTACGGCACCAGAGTGATAATCCTATGGAGTACGACCTGAACAAAGATCAATTCAGGTGCAATGCAACTGTGTGGATTTAGTTTACCAGGACATTTCAACGGACATTCTATAGAGAGAGATGAGGGGGAAAAAACGTCTTTTAGCCTGTGACTCGCTCATGTCCCTCACAACAACAACAACAACAAAACAAAAAAAAAAAAACTTTTATTATGGCCATGGCAATTCGTACAGTCTTTATTTTTTTAATCATGTGTATGCACAGTCACCAGACAAGAAGACAGCAAAGGGCAAAGAGCGCTGATTTGTCCATTTCACAGCTGTCGAGCACAAAACCAACACAGACAAAAAATCCCATTTCGTGTCGTCACATCCCCGTGACATCTATCAAACGCGTTGTCACATACATTAGTTCGACCAGCCAGGAGGCCCGGCGACGGGAAGCCAGTGAGCATACAGCCATCTGACCGACGTCGGTCGCTGTTGGACCGCGCACAACCGTGCGCGGGCCAACGCAGGCCGACGTCAGCCCGAGGGTCTTTCTGCGCACTGGGGTAAAGGGCTGATGCGGTCAAACCGATTCATAATCAGGAGGTGTGGTTTTGGCGGTGAAGTCTGACGTTGAATTAACGTGCATTACATTGTAATTACCACTGTTAATCAGTCTGCGGTTTGTTGCGTCAAGCGTCATGCTCAAACAAATTTCACGCTGACAGAGCTGAAGGAGCTGAGGGAAATCAGAGAATAATGTCGAAATGAATTCACACATTGAGCATTACGCATTAAAATTTACCAATTTTGTAAATAGTGCGTTTCTTGATAATTAGTAGTACATGCGTTGTTGTAATGTATCTCATTTTGTTATTAGAGGCGTTTGTTTTGTTTGCTTTTTTGTTGTTGTTTTTTTTTTTGTTTTGTTTTGTTTGGTTTGGTTTGGTCTTTGTTTGCTTTTTCCACACTATCACCAGTGAGTAAAAAAAACGAAAATAATCATTTTAATTTTGATTCACAAAGTTGGAAGATGTCAGTTGAATTCGATACAGTTCAGGAGACAGATCGACCCTGGTAGTTTTAGGGTGGTGCCAGAACACAATAGTTGAACTATCATGGTCAATTATATATTTTGCTGTAGTGTATTAGGGATGAATGGGATCAAGAGTGCTATTCTGGCACCACCCTTGAACTGTCATGGTCGATCTATATCTTGTAGTGTGTTGGGGCTGAATGGGTGGACAATCCACAGAACCATTTGTGCATGTGTCTTTCTTATGCGTTGTTCATAGGCTGTCTGTTCATGCCGATCAACAAAAAAAATGCGACATTTTGGGGATCACCGAAAACACTTTAGTGTCCAAAAATATTGCATGACTTTTCCTCGTCAGTATATTTTTGCCTATGGATAATACTAGCAGAAGCATTATATAGGCTTATTATACGCTCCGGTTTGTATGTTTTGCTGTTCATCCGGTGTACCGTTCTTCGATTAGGCAATCTAACACTCAAACCAAATACAGACGCAATAAGCATTAAAATCGACAGCTAACTCCCCCAAGCGTAGATCCAGCTCTCACACAACGAAAGTAAAAGTCAATGAAAAATGCATTTGAACAAGCAGATGAAAAGAAATTTGAAGAACGGGATGGAAGTTGATACGAGGTAAATTTCCTCTCAGACATGCTGTCCATGCAAGCATGGTGGTAAAGTCAATACGGTAGGGATTGTGAATTGTGTAATCTGGTGTCATGTTTTATCTGCTTTTCCACAACTTGACTCTTGAGCTGTTTCTCTGTCTGAATGTTTGTGAACATAACCACTCACCGCTTGATATGCTTTTAGTTGTCGCTAGGAAAATGATTATGCTAACATTATGTAGTAGTAAGCATTACACAAACGCCCGCAAAGGAATGCAGTTAACCCCTTCACTGTCTCTGGGCGTATCTTGTGCTCCTGAAATCTTTGCTCATTTTTTTTATTAAACTTTTTTAAAACACCCCCCCCCCCCAAAAAAAAAAAATAATAAATAAATAAATAAATAAATAAATTAAAAAAATTGTTCATTCGACCATCAAAAGGCACACCATTGAATACAAATTGGTCTCAGCAAGAGGCATAGATCCTCATGAGCCCCCGAGACAGCAGTGGGGTGGCGTTTAGTTTTTTTCTCGGTAGCGAAGGGGTTGAGCTTCAATGCCCCTTCAGACGGACTACTCAAATACTTCAAGTTCTTAATACGTTTTTGCACAATGCAAAAAAATAAACGTCTGTCGGCGATATCACTTGGATTAATATTGGTTTTCGCTGCACATTTGATGTCTGGTTTTGACTTTACAACCACTTGCCCGGCGACGTATTGTCGTCCCGTGTTAATGTGATCCGGGTATTCGGCAAACAAGATCAAGAGGAGGCACTTGACGCAGCAGTTTAGCGTGGAGGTCCTCCGGGTTACAGATCGTGTCTTGTTCAACAAGAAAATGAAATTTAAAACAAATATATACACCCCATATATATATATATATATATATATATATATATATATATATATATATATATATATATATATATATATATATATATATATATATATATATATATATATATATATATATATATATATATATATATATATATATATATATATATATATATATATATATATATATATATATATATATGGGGTGTAGGGGGCTCTGGATAGAGGTAGTACCTTTGTTGTTCGGCAGCTGCGTCCTACATAGGACGGACGGACATCACTGGTCCTCATCCATCTCCTTAATCTCTCACGTGCTGGCTGCAGGCGCCACACCCTGCCAAACCACCTCAGCTGGTGGGCTAAACCACGTGAGGGGGTGGTGTTCACATTGCACCACTAGGCGGATGAGCTGTTTCTGACAGCCAACGGCTAGAGGACGGAGGAGATCAGGTTGGATCCAACGGCCAAATATGGGGGAGTATATAATTATATTATATAGAGAGAGAGAGAGAGAGAGAGAGAGAGAGAGAGAGAGAGAGAGAGAGAGAGAGAGAGAGAGAGAGAGAGAGAGAGAGAGAGAGAGAGAGCATTGAAGCTCAACCCTTATATATACTTCGCTTATATCAAGGTCTGTAACAAACGTCGGATATTATAACAACATTTTTTCAGGTGGTTGGTTAGTTCGGGGTTTAACGTCCACGGCACCGAAGTGATGATGGACGGCCCTGTCGGGCGGTTTTTGGGGGGACAGGGAACTCTATTGCCTACGCAGTACGACCTGAACACTGATCAATTCAGGCGCAATGCAACTGCGCCACTTTGATTTACCAGGACCTTTCAAGGGACATGCTATGGAAGAAGCCTGTCTTTTTTCCCTAAATTGCGAGTCCAGCTACCGGGGCCGGAACGGGGACTCACTCTCTTGCTCCGGCGCTTAACCGCCTGAGCTATTTGGGACTCTTAATTTTTCAGAGGCCCCGACAGCACTCCTATGAACGGCCGAGAGATGACCTTAGTCGCCTGCTCGGCATCAACTCACTCAGCCCAACGCACGTATTTCCCAAATTCTGGCGGAGGCGTCATCTAACGGCTATGCATCTGTTGCAGGAGATGGATCGACCATGATAATCCAAGGGCAGTGCCAGATTAGCTTGGCGCCTTGAATTATCATGGTCGACCCATCTCCTGCTGTAGTGCGTCAGGGCTGAATGAGTTAAACCCAAATAACTGACTCCTTCTATGAAAATTATTTATTTTATGACTTTTGTATGCCATGCCAGAAGTGTATAGTGATTACTGGACATATCACTGTGCTTTATGGCAATTTTTCCTTTTAAAAAAATGTTATTAACACCTTCACTGTTACTGTACGTACATTGTACGTCTAAAATCTGCGTCAATTCAACGCGAAAGAGCTTCAGACGTCCCATGAACAGTGGATGCAAAGTGGTTTTAGTAAGGGAGTCGCGGGGGCTCATGAGGATCTATACATCTTGCAGTAGTGTGGGGTCCATTATTTCTGTAAAGCTGTAATGGGACTAATTAAACTTAACCCATTCAGCCCTGACGCACTACAGCAGGAGATGGGTCGACCATGACATGATAATTCAAGGGTAGTACCAGATTAGCTTGGGCGCCTGTCGGCGCCAAGCTAATCTGGCACTGCCCTTGAATTATTATGGTCGATCCACCTCCTGCAACCGGTGCATAGTCATTAGATGACTTCTCCAAAATTTGGGAAGTACGGCCGTCGGGCTGAATAAGTTAATGAGGTTTGAATGTCTATTTTTCTACTCTTCTACTCCTTTGGGGCGTTACCCCCGACTCATGCCAGGAGATACATCTCTGTTACATAAGGGCCTGTCGATAGTCCTTTGACTAATGCAAATCCGCTGCGCCACCGCGTGCGTGCCACTGCCTACTAAGCTCAAGTGAGTATTCTGACTGTTCACGTGACTTGTGAAAAAGAGGGCAGTCAGGCTTAGCCGAGGTAAGGCTACTTTGAGAACAAGTTGTTTTGGGCGAATTTTAGCAAAGAACGGCCGCCGTGGAAGAGACCGCTTTAACCCTTTTCATCCTGACACACTCATTGTTTGAAATTAATCTGACTATGTCAGTTCAAGGGTGGTGCCAGAATAGCTTGGCGCCTGAGGCGCTAAGCTATTCTGGCACCACCCTTGAACTAAAATGCTTGATCTCTCTCCTAAGCTGTAATGTAGCTTTCATAGGACAATAAGCTTTTTTTAAGTCA
>BTPG01000002.1:153166386-153201386 GCA_036245525.1 Semisulcospira habei
TTAAGGAGAGGGTGGAGGGGGAGAATGAGATTGACTGGCATACTAATGGCAGGTTGATGTTTTGGCCTGGCTGTTTGCTCTAGTGAGCAATAGCCTCGTTTGACAAGCAGAACTAACAGGTTCTCCGGCAATCACACGGGGGAGGAAGCTGTCGGAAATCTATAAGCTGCCAAACGCGCATCAGACGGAGCGTTGAGAGGGTGGAGAGGGCACTGAGTATACACGGCGCGTCTTCAACCCCATCAGCAAAGAGAACAACACCCAAATGTAAGAGGCATAGATTTTCATGAGTATTAGCGGGAGCTCATAAGAATCTATGCCGCCTCTTGCTGGCCGCATTAACATCAGTGTGCCCCAAGCAGTCGAGATTATTTAGGACCTTAATGATACAGATGACAGACTTAACCCAAGTCTGATTCTCTAATGGTTTTTTAGACACCAATTCTCAACATCGGCAATACTCAGTACTTACCTGTCCTCAATCTAAGAAAAAGGTAATATTGCTCTGGGTTGGCAATAAGCGTAGAGTCCCTGCAGCTGCACGGATTCGTGAGAATCTATGTCTTTTGCACGTGAGACGGGTTGGCCAATAAACGATGTAAAGCCGGCGTCTTGCAAAAGCGATGTAAGACTCGTAATAAAAAATCAAACCATGTAAATGCCTTAACCCTTATCCTTCGGAATACACTAGTGTGTAAAATAAGTTTGACTAAAATAGTTCAAGGGTAGTGCCAGAATAGCTTGGCGCCTCTAGGCGCCAAGCTATTCTGGCACCACCCTTGAACTAAAGCCATTGGTCTATATCCTTATCTGTAAGTACTGTAATGTAGCTTGCATATGTCAGTGTTCTAGTTTGAAGCTTTTAGCCTCAGTATGATATGGGTTAAACAGCAGCATATGTGTGTGATGCTGATGCTGGAGATTACGATTTCGAGCTTCACAAACTAGCAGTGGGAACATCTAGTCGTTGACATGGGAGGGGTACAGAGAACAAATAATTAAACTTTTTTTTTTTAATCATAAAAGGCGAGGCCTTCTCTATTTATGAGGTAAAACTGAGAGATTTGAAAACTTAATATCTCCTCATTTATCGCTCGTTTACACTTTTAAAAAAAATTAATAAAAGAGTTTCTTCAATGGTGAACTACTCATGATTGATACTTATACAACATGTATTACAATGATAGACAACAGAAATGTGAATCGTGCACCCAAACGACTGAATCATTCTATGCATTTAGTTGACAAGCAGCAGTAACAGTTAGGAAAAACAGAAGAAAAGAAGAAAAATCATTATAAATTTTGTCGGACTAAGAAAAGAAAATTCTACTCAGTTTGCAATACTAAAAAGTGCCATTAATACCGTCTTGTAAAACTGTTTGTTTGTTTGTTTTTTGTTGTTTTTGTTTTTGTTGTTGTTGTTGTTTTTGTTTTGTTTTTTGTTTTTTGGGAGGGTGGGTGGGTGGGGTGGGTGGGGCGGCGGGTGAAAATGTGTTTTGACGGTGTGTTTCAATGCACATAGTTCTAACATTATTTATTTCTTCTAACTTAAATGTACAAATAAGACAATGTCTTGTTTTACGTTGACGAGAAGAAATTCAAGCAAATACTGTGCATTAATACACATCGTTTAAACATACTTTTCCACTCCAGCCTGCGGGCGACACAATAAATATATGTTTACAAATTATAACAAATGCCGACAGATTATTATTTACTGGTTTGATAAACGTTACGATGTGTATTATCAAACACAAGGCAGCAGCTATGAAATTAATCCCACACACAGCTTATCAGGAATATCTAGAATATACAAGCTCCCGACTGCGCACGCACGCCTGACGTGCGCACTGCAGTCACCGGAAGCCCGACCTCTGGGCCCATGGCGTGAAGCGCAAGTGGGCATGAAATAACTGGCGAGATAACGACACAATCCGGAAACCGGCTTTTTATATCGCTCTTTTTCTCCCGCCATTCTTGTCGGCTAGAATTTCTCGTAATCTTTTCACGAAGACTTTTAACTTTTCTTGGCTGTGTTTTGCGGGAATTTTATCACCCATTTAGCCCTGACGCAGTGCAGCAGGAGATGAATCAACTATGACAAATCAAAGGTAGTTCCATATGACCTTGTCGCCTGATGGCGAAAAGCTTATCTGGCACTACCCTTGAATTATCATGCTCTATCCATCTCCTGCAACTAGCACATAGTCAATAGTTGATAAAATTTAGGACTTGCGGCCGTGGGGTTAAATGGGCCAATTAGTTTGTTTTTAACACTTTGCTTGTCGATAGCGGTTTTGTGGCTTGGTTGAGTCCCAATAAACTACAATACACGGGTCGACCATAAGAGTGCAATGATGGTGCAAGGGTAAGTTTGTCCAGGCAAAACGACGGGCTTGTCCGTTATAAGGTCCTGGTAAATCAAAGCGACACTTGTGCAGTGTGGCCGAATTGATCAGTGTTTAGTCGTACTCTATAGGCAATAGCTGTCCCTGTCCCCCACCCCCCACCCCCACCCCCCATAACCTGCCCGTTAGGGCCGTCCATTATCACCCCGGTGCGTGGACGTTAAACCCCGAACTAACCAGGGTAACCATAAAATAAGTTTCACGGGACACCGCTTAAATTTCGGACATAGCGTTCAATGTGTGAAAAATGCACCACGCCCATGAACTTCTCTCTGGCTGACAGGGTCCAGCAGCTGACCACATGGATAAGGTCCTTCCATCTTCATGGTTGATAGAGTCTCATAAGCACGTGCAGCCACAGGGGCTCAATGCCGAGGACCTTTGAATTTGCCTAAAAGAGACTTGCATATCCAGCTCAAACTATGACACTGGAGGGATTTGTCACGATGTTCTTGTTCCTCGACTGGCTCTTCTCCATTAATCCCATCACAGCCGAGAAAAGAACAGTGAACGCGATCTAATTGCTAGAGGCACAGATCTTCATGAACCTCCGCGACTGCGGAGGTTCATGAGGATCTATGCCTCTTGCTGAGACCAACCACTTTGTGTCCACGTTCTTTGGACAATTTGTGGCTTTTGGTCGTTCAGTGAACTCAGATTTCAGAAACAAAATGTACATCCGTTGGCAGTGAAGGGGTTAAGCAAACGCTCTCCTCGGGTCGACTGATGTGGAAGCTCTAACAAAGGACAGGTGTTGCGATCGCCTTTAGCCGTTCATCACAAGGTCTAGACAGCAGCAGTTCCAAACCCTAAAGATCTATGTCTGTGATACAGCGCAGAGATGTTAAAGAAGTCTAGTTTCACCAAGCCACCAGACGCGTCTCAGTGACCAACAGGTCCGCGTCGAGGACTTTTTGCTGAGGCTAAAATCTCAATCTTGGGCCGGCTCATTGAGGCTGCACAGGTTGATTTCAGTGCATGATCTGTTGCGAATGGAGGGGGCCTAGCTGAATGAGGAACCGTGAAACCAGCATACGACATGGATAAGTATATTATTTCTCTTTTCATTCAAACAGTTTGTCGCCTTCTGAAATTGGCACAGATCTTCGCGAACGCCAACACGCCTAAGAGGGGCGCTGGGGATTATGCCGCTTGCTTGAAAAAGGGTCACCGCACTTCAGGTCTATCTTTCTCAGACAAAGAGTTCACGGTACTGGAATGATATTTCTCTCGCAGACAACTGTGGACACGCCAAAACAGGGAGATCAACACACGTGAGGAGTTTTCTAGCGGCGATCGCATATGATCTCAAACTTCTTCGAGGCTGCTCATCAGCACTCGCGGCTACACCTTATTTATTATTTGTGCGCTGGTCTGCGATTTTGGACCTTACGGCTCAGAGGCGTAAGGTCCAAAATCACAAACCAGCACACAACGTTACGGAGTGCTATAAGACTATCTTTTTCAAAATCGCCCTTCCTACCGTCGTCCGCAGTCTACAGCTTACAAGTATGCCAATTCTTACCCAAGACGTTTGCTAATATGGTTGTTTTTTTCTTAGGGTATTAATATTAACGCATTCAGCCCGACGGCCGTATTGCTCAAATTTTGGAGGCGTCATCTAATGACTATGCACCAGTTGCAGGAGATGGATCGACCATGATAATTCAAGGGTAGTGCCAGATTAGCTTGGCGCCTGTCGGCGCCAAGCTAATCTGGCACTACCCTTAAATTATCATGGTCGACCCATCTCCTGCTGTAGTGTGTCAGGGCTGAATAGTTTAAACAACGGACAATGCTCAAAACATTTTTTTTTTTTTAATGATCTGAGCATGCTTTCATGATGTTAAAACGTATTATTGCCCATACGAAGGCAGGGGAATTTATCACACTAAGCTGACAATGTTAACAGTAATAATCTGTTTATTAACCCCTTCGCTGCCGAGAAAAAATGAATGAGCGGGGGCTTATGAGGATCTATGCCTCTTTCTGAGACCAATTTGTATCCACGTTTCTTGGACGTTTTGGGCTTTTGGTCAGTAAACGAACAAACATTTCAAAGAAAAAATATGTACTTACAGTGGCAGGAAAGGAGTTACGTTCAAAACCATAAAGTACCACCCTATTTATGGATATGTCTCCACATTATTATTGGAATCACATAACGTGTTATGGGAACCTGTGGCAGTGGCTGTAAGGGAAGCTTGCACGAGTCTGAGTGCGCGAAGTTAGCTGACCAGATGGTGCGAAGACGGGCAGACAAGACGTCAGGAACAGCCGAACCTGGACACGCATGCTTGCCGCCACTGAGGACTTAGAACGCAGGTTTAAAAATTGTGCTGACCTGTCCAGCAAGAGGCATAGAGGCATAGATTCTCATGAGCTCCTGTTGCCTGCAGTGGCTCATGAGAATCTACGCCTATTGTCACTAGGGCTTGGTCAACTGTTGCTTTGGCGGACGGAGGAGATTTGCTAACAGCCAACTCCAGACGTCACGCGCGCGCACTCATCACTGATCTACCGCTTCTGGTTTAGATGTAAATGAAGCTAAGTCGACAGCAAGAGGCACAGATCCACATAGGCCCTTGCAGCCCGGAGGGGCTCATGTGGATCTACACCTCTTGTAGGTGGAAGGAATCACTAACATGCGGCTGGTGGACAAGCTTGACCGCAAAGCAAACAAACAGCGTGCTCGGTGCACGTGCACACATTTTTAATTGTTGTTTATTGACCAGTGGTGTAGTAAAGAAGACAAATTAGAGGCTCTGAGAGGAAGTGGGCAGTAGGGAGGGGGAGGGGGGGGCGGTGGGGATCCCAGAAAGGCAGAAGAGCCCGCAAGGAGTGAGAGAGACTTCTGTTTAAGTCACTTCTATTTATAGAAGGGACTTTTTAGGATGGGTCGCGATGGGGCGAATTTAATAACACGTCCATGATGTCAAAGGCGGGCAGGCCTAAACCTCTGACAGCTGAATTAACAAGAAAAAAATCACGTCATGTCTAGTTACACTAACTTTGCTGCTGAACGTACATTTTGCTCGAAACATCGTATGTATGTATGTATGTATGTATGTATGTATGTATGTATGTATGTATGTATGTATGTATGTATGTATGTATGTATGTATGTATGTATGTGTTTCTGTGTGTGTGTGTGCGTGCGTGCGTGCGTGCGTGCGTGCGTGCGTGCGTGCGTGCGTGCGTGTGTGCGTGCGCGCGTGCGCGCGCGCGCACGTATGTATGTAAACTAGAGAATCTCCGATATTTCTGTACGCACAAGCTTGAAACATTGCTCAATACTTTATTAAAGGGGTGGCTAAGCATAGAGCCTCCGAGAATATTGTAATTGGACTTCTCATTGAAGACACAAAAGACCGTTTACAGAAAGTCGGTTGGCCCAGATTAGAGTCTGTAATTTTTGTCAGTTTACTTAAAATTTTGAATATAGCTAGTTGGGAGAAAGACATTGGATGAGTTCGTTAGTCAGCTTTGTACTCTTTCAACTTCTTCGTAAAAATTAATTATTTTCGGGGGGAAATTAAAACAGTAAAAAAAGAAACTTGACATCTGGAGAAAGTCAGACAGTGGAGGTGACGTAAAAGAAGCAACTCCGTCACCGCGCAGATATAGACGGAACATGATACTCTAAATATGACTTAATTCTCTTTCTCTTGCTCCCTCTCTCTCTCACTCACTCCCACATCACGTTAAAGCCACTCCGACATTATCTCGTTTCAAGGCAAGTCTTTATAGGTATCTGACATTACTCAAATAATAATATCTAGTTATTCGTAGACATACGAATGTACGTATATGTGTATGTGTGTGCGTGTGTGTGTGAGTGAGTGTGTGTGTGTGTGTGTGTGTGTGTGTGTGTGTGTGTGTGTGTGTGTGTGTGTGTGTGTGTGTGTGTGTGTGTGTGTGTGTGGACGCGTGACTGCCGCGTTTGTGTACGTATGCGCGTGTTTGTGTTTAGTGAACTATATATTTTGTATCACTGTGCTTTGATGTCCCTGTTTTATGTATATTTTGTACTTAGTTAGTCGTAGTTGTAGCATAGTCACTGACTGTGTTAACTCATTCTACCCCATCACCGAAATCCCCAAATTTTGGCGTGGTTCTCTGAAGACTGCATTGCAGTGCAGGACACAGATCGACCATGATAGTTCAAGGGTGATGCCAGAATAGCTTGGCGCCCATAGGCGCCAAGCTATTCTGGCATCACCCTTGAACTATCATGGTCGATCCTTATCTTGCTGTGGTGTGTCTGGGGTAGAATGAGTTAATATCTTCACCTTTGTAAAATAAAGATTCATTGATTCATTCATTGATTCATTGATTCATTGATTCACACTCACATATGCGCGCATCTCCAAGAGGCATAGATCCCCATGCGCCCTCGTCCACGAATGCCAAAAGACACACTAAGTCTATTCAGAAGGATGTTGTGGTCAAGCGTGTCGAACGCCGAAGATAGGTCCAACAATGACAACAGTGGCACACGTCCCTCGTCAGCAGAAGTAAGCAGGCTGTTGATCACATGAAGAAGAGCTGTTTCACAGCTATCATGCTTGCGGTAAGCGGACTGATACAACTCTAGCAGGTCATTTCTTGACATATGATCCAAAAGCTGTTGCAAGACAGCCTTTTCTAACAGCTTAGAAATAAATGGGAGGTTGGAAACGGGACGAAAGTTTTTCAAGTGATTTTGGTCTGGTCCAGGTTTCTTTAACAATGGTGTGACAACAGCCTGCTTGAACTGAAATATTGTTGGAGTTGTTACTTCAGTGTGGTCTACAACCTTGTGCTTTGTGTGACGAGTTGCAGTTGAGTGAAGTTTCTTTACAAGAACCTTACGTGCGTGCGTCTGGTGTGATTGTATCATACTACATCTACGACTACCACGTAACATACTTACTATATCATGCAGCTAGGTAATATCAACCTGATTTCACACAAATTATAGCAAAACTGAAAGTGTACCGTGAAATTCTAGTTGTGTCACCATTTTGTCAAGTCGTGAAGCGAAAGTGAAACTTATATGGCGTTAAATATAAAATTACATAAAAAACAAAAACAAATACGTCATGACAAATCACGTTTGACAAACCAATGACGCGTATGCACTGCGCCCCTTTTAGAATTCACTGTGGCGCATTGGCAGATCTGCGAGGATTTTTCAAAAAGAGATATTTCAACATTACGATCAGGTCAAAGACAAGGACAGCTCTCATTTAGAAGGGACTTTGTGGGTTATGGTCCATCCCATCTTGTTTGTCTACCGTACTGAAAATACGGTAGCCTTTGGGATGGGGCTGGTCGGAGCACGTTCTGCGTAGCATGCAAATGACGAACACTATAGGCGGGAACACATCAGACTCTGACAGTAAAGTAACACGATACAAATTACGTCATGCCTAGCTACGCCGAACTAACGTACATTTGGCGGGAAACGCCGCGTGTGTGTGTGTGTGTGTGTGTGTGTGTGTGTGTGTGTGTGTGTGTGCGTGCGTGCGTGCGTGCGTGCGTGCGTGCGTGCGTGCGTGCGTGCGTGCGTGTGTGTGTGTGTGTGTATGTGTGTGTGTCTGATATCATCCTATTTAAGTGACAGAAGACAGAAAGTTTTGCTTAATGGTAATTACTCGAGTGAAGGTTTAGTAACGTGTGGTGTTCCTCAGGGGTCAATTTTGGGCCCATTGTTGTTTAACATATTTATCAATGATTACCATTCTCTCTCTCACATCCCGATGCAACGTGTGACTTATTTGCTGATGACACTACCATACATACATCAAACAGCGAATTGACAAAAATAATATATATATTATTCACTGTTATTGATATGTGTGCGCATTATTTGCATTGCTTTTTTTTTTTTTTTTTTTTTTCGATTTATTGTGTTTCTCTTACTCTTTGCTATTAATGTTTCTTTTCTAACAGGACAGTTTGTAAGAGAGGCGTTTCGCCTAAAACGTTATCTTGTCAATAAAACGTTTCATCATCATCATCATCTCTCTCTCTCTCTCTCTCTCTCTCTCTCTCTCTCTCTCTCTCTCTCTCTCTCTCTCTCTCTCTCTCTCTCTCTCTCTCTTTCTCTCTCTCTCTCTCTCTCTCTCTCTCTCTCTCTCTCTCTCTCTCTCTCTCTCTCTCTCTCTCTCTCTCTCTCTCTCTCTCTCTCTCTCTCTCTCTCTCTCTCTCTCTCTCTCTCTCTCTCTCTCTACCATCCTCTACAGATCATTCAAAAAATTTAACCAAGATGATCTTTTGCATGACCTTTCCCAAACACAATTTTCCGATGTGTATAAATATAACGATCCCAATGTAGCGCTGTCTCACTAGTATAAGTTGTTCCTCGGTGTTCTTGACAGACATGCCCCGAGGCGCACTAAGCGTGTTATACACCCCACTGTGCCTGAGTGGCTGACGGATGAGATTAAAACTGCGATGGAACTAAGAGATCTATTGAAACAACAAAAGAAATTTGACGAGTACAAAAAACAGCAAAACATAGTTAAATCATTAGTACGTAAAGCACAGAGGCAGTATGCTGAAAAGATTATTGCGGGCGGCAAAGACATACGCAGCGTGTGGCAGGTGATTAACACATTTACTAAAGGACAATCTAGCAAATCAACGAGTGTCCCCCCACCCCCCACCCCTGCACCTTACAGCTGATGTATTTAATGAACACTTTCTTAACATTGCTAAAACCCTGTCACTGACAAACACCAGTGAGCCAGGTGAATACGTATGTTCAGAAAAATTGAAACAGCACAGTCAGATAAACCCTGGCAATACTTTCTCAGTTCCCCTAATGACCGTCCTTGATGTAGGAAAATCTATAACCAACATGAAAAGTAAAACATCTTGTGGTGATGACGGTATTAGTAGTAAAATCCTGAAAATTGCGCTCCCTTATATTGTTGAATCGTTAACCTTTATATATAACCTTTCGATTCAAAAGAGCATGTTTCCCGATGATTTGAAAATAGTAAAAGTTAATCCTCTACCAAAAAGCAAAGATCTGAGCGACCCAAGTGAGTACAGACGTATTTCAATCTTATCAGCAGTGTCCAAACCACTTGAAAAGCATATACATAATCATTTACTTCAATTCCTTGAGAAAAACCGCCTTATTAGTACAGCACAATCAGCTTTTCGGCCTAAATATTCCTGTCAGACAGCCTTAACTCTCATAACCACAAATGGCTTACTGCCATAAATGAGTCCAAACTTTCAGGTGTAGTATTTCTAGATCTTAAAAAAATCTTCCATCTTATTAACCACTCAATCTTACTAAAGAAGTTACCTTTATATCACATTGATTCAAATGCAGTCGTTTTTCTCTCGCCCTATCTCTCAGACAGAACACAGAAAGTGTTTTTGAATGATAAATACTCAGCGGAAGGACTGGTGACCCATGGTGTTCCTCAGGGATCCACCCTAGGAACGTTATTATTCAACATCTTTATAAATGACCTTACACTGTCAACATCACACCCCGACACAAACTGTGAACTATTTGCTGGTGATACATCATTACATGTATCTGATAAAAAAATGTATCAACCGTGAGCGCTGTCCTCCAACATAGCTTAGATGAAGTGTCAACTTGGTGTGAAGAAAATCATATGATTATTAGTATTCCTAAAACAAAAAGTATGTTGGTGACGACACGCCAAAAGCATCAACGTGGTTTGCAACCCCTTGAGCTGTCCCTTCACTCTCAGCCCATAGAGCAAGTGTCAAAACATCGTTTGTTAGGAGTGACAGTCGACGAACAGCTCAGCTGGGAGCCTCGCATACAAACTGCTGTAAAACTATTCGAAGAATCTCTTTTTATTATCCAAATTAAGTCGATTAGTTGACATTGTTGCTCGAAAACTATTCTTTAACGCACACATCAAGACACATTGCAATTATGCTTCCAATATCTGGGACGGCTGTGGAGACATTCATTTGAAAAAAAAATTAATTCCTTTACCGGCGAGGTATTAAGCTTATTCTTCCTGGTTCGTCCCCTACTGATGAAAGACTGAAGGCCCTTAATATCCTACCACTTAGTAAACAATTGGAACTTAATAGATGCTTACTTACTTACTTACTTACGCCTGTCACCCCTACCCGGGTATAGGCCGTCGACGAGAGACCTCCAGCAACTCCTGTCCTGTGCTTCTCCTTCGATTCTACTCCAGGTGGTTCCCAGTCTCTTGATGTCTGCTTGGAGGTCTCGACGCCAGGAGTTTCTCGGCCTACCTCTTTTCCTCTTTCCCTGGGGGTTCCATGACAATGCCTGCCTAGTGATACTGGAAGCTGGCTTTCTCAGACTGTGACCGATCCATCCCCATCTTCTTCGCCCAATTTCATTCTCTGCTGTTATCTGCTCTGTTCTCTCCCAGAGTCTGACGTTGCTGATCTTCTCTGGCCAGTGGATTTTCAAAATTCTTCTAAGGCAACTGTTCATGAAGGTCTGTACTCTGTTGACTGTGGTTTTTGTCAATCTCCATGTCTCTGCTCCATATAGGAGAACTGCTTTTACATTGGAGTTGAAAATCCGGACTTTGGTGTGTTGTGACATCTCTCTGGAACTCCACACTTTTTTCAACTGGAGAAAGGCTGCTCTGGCTTTACCGATTCGTGCTCTGACATCTGCATCAGTGCCGCCTTTTTTGTCTATGATGCTCCCGAGATAGGTGAAGGACTCCACCTCCTCCAACGGGGTGCCAGCAAGCAAGACTGGTTCTTCCCTGGTTGCGTTCAACCTCATTGTCTTTGTTTTCTGTTTGTGAATGGTGAGGCCCACTTGGGACGAGATGTCAGCAAGCCTCGTGGTCTTGTCCTGCATTTGTTGATGAGTGTGGGACAGTAATGCCAAGTCGTCTGCAAAATCGAGGTCGTCAAGCTGTGTCCACAGTGTCCACTGTATTCCACTTCGTCTGTGCTCTGTGGTCATCTTCATGACCCAGTCTATGGCCAGTAGGAAGAGGAACGGAGACAGCAGACACCCCTGCCTGACACCAGTTCTGACCTGGAGCTCTCTGGTGAACTGCCCTTCGTAGATCACGCGACATGTCATGCCATCATAGCTGCTCTTGATCAGGCGGACGAGCTCTGTGGGTACACCGTAGTGTCGTAGGAGTTTCCACAGAGTCTCTCGGTCCACGCTGTCAAATGCTTTCTCATAATCCACAAAGTTGACGTACAGCGGGGAGCTCCACTCCAGAGACTGTTCCACGATGATGCGGAGAGTGACGATCTGGTCTGTACATGATCGGTTCTTCCTGAATCCTGCTTGCTGGTCTCTCAGCTGGGGGTCAACGGAGCTCTTCATTCTCTCTAGGATGATCCTGTTGAAGACCTTTCCTGGTACTGACAGCAAGGTGATTCCTCTGTAGTTTGAACACTTGCTGAGGTCGCCTTTCTTGGGAAGCTTGATTAGGTACCCCTCCTTCCAGTCAGCTGGCATCACCTCCTCTTCCCAGATCTTTCCAAACAGTGGGTACAGCATCTCAACTGTTGTCTCTAGGTCTGCTTTCAGAGACTCCGCTGGGATGCCATCTGGCCCTGCTGCTTTGCCATTCTTCAAAAATGCCACTGCTTTTCTGATCTCTTCCCGGCTGGGTCTGTCACAGCTGATGGGTAGGTCGGTCTCTGCCGGCTGGATGTCGGGGGGCTTGGGTGGGCTAGGTCTGTTCAGTAACTCTTCAAAATACTCGGCCCATCTGTCGAGTTGGTCTGCTCTGTCTGCAATAGGCTTGCCTTCTTTGTCTTTTACTGGTCTTTCTGTATGGCCATACTTACCCGACAATCTTCTGGTAATGTCGTAGAGCTGTTTCATGTTGCCGCTGCCTGCTGCCTTTTCTGCCTCTGCTGCCAGGCTGTCTGTGTAGGCCCTCTTGTCTGCCCTGATACTCCTCTTCACCTCGCGGTTGGCTTCCGAGTATTCCCCCTGTGCCCTTACTTTGGCTGCTCTCGTGCGACTGTTGTTGACCGCTGCTTTCTTCTGCTTCCTCGCTTCTATCTTCTTCAAGGTCTGTGCCGACAGCCAGTCCTTGTGGTGGTGTTTCCTGAACCCTACAGTGTCTTTGCAGGTTGAGTTCAGCGCCTCTCTAACTGCCTTCCACTGCTGCTCTGTGGTGACCGCCTCCTCTTCATTTACTAGCTCCTGTAGCGCTTGAAACCGGTTGGACAGCACCAGTTTGAACTCTTCTCTAACTCCAGTTTCTCTCAGGAGGCCTACATTATAGCGCTGTCTTCTTGTTGTCTCTGTGCGGCTTTTCTTTAGCTTGAGCTTCATTCTTAAGGTAAGCAGATGGTGGTCTGAGGCGACATCTGCTCCCCTCCTCACTCGAACATCTTGAAGGGATCTTCTAAATTTCTTGCTAATGCAGATATGGTCTATTTGGTTCTCTGTTGTATGGTCAGGTGAGACCCAAGTTGCTTTGTGTATTCTTCTGTGTGGGAAGATGCTGCCTCTAATGACAAGTCGGTTTAGAGCACAAAAGTATACAAACCTCTCCCCGTTTTCACTCATCTCCGAGCCTAGTCCCTGTCTCCCGATCACCTCTTCGTATCCGGTGTTGTCCTCCCCTATTTTGGCATTAAAATCGCCCATGACGATGGTGATGTCTCGCTCCGCACATTTGTCCACGGCACTCTGGAGTCGGTCGTAGAACTCTTGTTTCTCTTCCTCGTCACTGTCATTGGTGGGCGCATAACACTGGATGACGTTCAGCTTGAGCTTTTTCTTGGTTTTAAAGGCTGCTGTTATAATTCTTGGCCCAAGAGGTTCCCAGCCCATCAGCGCTCTCTGTGCCACTGGTGACAGCATGAGTGCTACTCCTTCTGTATGGGGGGCATTCTCCTCTTCATGACCTGAATACAGAATCATCTCCCCACTTAACAGCCTTTTCTGGCCAGACTGCGTCCATCTGGCTTCACTGATGCCTAGCAGGGAAAGGTTGTACTTTTGCATTTCCGCTGCTATCTGGGCGGCCTTGCCGCTCTGGTACATGGTCTTGACGTTCCATGTGCCCATGGTTGTATCCCTGGATAGAGAGAGGCGGCTCGGTCCTGTGGCTTCCGAAGACTTCCGGCTTTCACCACAGGACGTCATAAGTCTTCTAGTAGAAGAACCTTCCTCCTCCAGGAAAGGAATTACTGTTAATCTTTTCGTCGGCGTTTTTGTAGCTATTTCCTTTTTTGCAGGGTGGGGAAGCTACCCCCACGCCCAACCCCCTTACTAGGAGGACCAGGGGTTTTCTGTCGGGGTCACCTTCCCTTAGACCATGTTGGTTCACGGCACCTTATTTCATTCGGTGCACCCCTCTCACGAGGGACCCCCTATCCACCACCCAGGGGACGCGCCTCAACGCCGTATGGTCCCAGCGCGAGGAATAGATGCTTACTTGTGCAAAAAATTCTAAACGATGCCGCCCCTCCCTATCTCCGTGAGCTGTTTTCCCACACGAATCGAGAGAACACGAGAAACAATTTACTCCATCTCCCAAAACCGAGAATCGACATCTTCAAATCTAGCATATCATTTTCCGGTGCTAAGTCATGGAATAACTTTCCCTCTCATTTAAAGTATATTTCAAAGTTATCTATCTTCAGAGCTCGCGTCCATAAATATCTGCTGTCGATGTGAATGTTCTATCTTTCTGCTTAGTATGTTGCCCCAGCACAGCAGATTACTGCAGATTATGTAATAGTTTGACTGTGCGCATTAACATGTCAGGTTCATACACGGATATATATTGTTTTAATTCTTTTTGTATTTTATTTTATTATTATTATTTTTTTTTATGGTGGGGGGGGGGGGGGGGCATGGGTCTTTTTACTTATATATGTTTTATCTTTTGCTGTATCGTCTGATGTATTTTTATATGTGTAGAGTAGCAGGACAGTTTGGAAGATAGGCATTGCTATGCCTAAAACTTTTTATCCTGAATAAAAACGTTTCATCATCTATCTTTCTCCCTCTCCCTCTCCCTCCCTCTCTCTCTCTCTCTCTCTCTCTCTCTCTCTCTCTCTCTCTCTCTCTCTCTCTCTCTCTCTCTCTCTCTCTCTCTCTCTCTCTCTCTCTCTCTCTCTCTCTCTCTCTCTCTGTAATATTTCCTTACCTCATGTATTTCATAAGATTGTTTGATGTGTGTGCGTGCGTGTGTGTGTGTGTGTGTGTGTGTGTGTGTGTGTGTGTGTGTGTGTGTGTGTGTGTGTGTGTGTGTGTGTGTGTGTGTGTGTGTGTGTGTGTGTGCTCGTGTTTGTGTGTGGGGGTGTTTGTGTGAGCGGCGCGTGCGCGTGCGTGCGTGTGTGCATGTGTGTGTGATGAGTGTTATTATTTTTTCTGTAGATAATGATGCTATTGGGTTTTGTATGTAAATATATTTTTTATAGTTTTCCCTTTTTTTATGCTGTAGATGTTAGCAACGGCAAGTTTGTAAAATGACGATTTGTTTTCTGTCAAAACATTTTACCGTTGAAAAATAAAGTTTCATCATCATCATCATCTCTCTCTCTCTCTCTCTCTCTCTCTCTCTCTCTCTCTCTCTCTCTCTCTCTCTCTCTCTCTCTCTCTCTCTCTCTCTCTCTCTCTCTCTCTCTCTCTCTCTCTCTCTCTCTCTCTCTCTCTCTCTTCTACTTTACCCCTACCTCTGCCTAGAATTGACCTCCTTAAAACTAGTTTATCCTTTTCTGGACCGTTTGTATGGAACACTATTCCTGCACATTTGAAGACTATAGCCTCGCTTGGAATCTTTAAAACGAAACTTTTCGATTACCTGATGAGCCAAACATAACAACACTGGGCATTTAAACAAACCCTGATGGTTAATGCTTTCATGTAATATATGCATTTATCTATATTGTTTGTGTGTGTGTGTGTGTGTGTGTGTGTGTGTGTGTGTGTGTGTGTGTGTGTGTGTGTGTGTGTGTGTGTGTGTGTGTGTGTGTGTATGGTATAAGATGAATGTTAAGTGTTTTTATTATTATTTTGTGTAATTTATTTTTTAAATTTTATTGTTGCATAAAATAATATGTGTAAATATAATTCTTTATTATTATTATTATCTTTTAATCTATTTTATGTTGTAGATGTTAGCAACGGTAAGTTTGTAAAATGACGATTTGTTTCTGTCAAAACGTTTTACTGTTGATAAATAAAGTTTCATCATCATCTCTCTCTTTCTCTAACAGTTTGGCTTAGGAAGACAGCTTACAGAAAGTCGGTTGAGCCACATTTGAGTCCGTAATTTTCGTTTTATTCCCTTGGAATTTTGGATAGCTAGCTTTGAACTAGACATTGGATGAGTTCGTAATCCAGCGTTGTCAGTACCTCTTCTACTTTTTGAATAATAATTCATTCATTTTTGCAAGTTTTGGATCCAGTATAATATACTCCCATCAAACAGTCAGCTCTGGCAGAGGCTGTGTGGAAGGAAACAGTCAGCCCTGGAAGAGGCTGCGTGCCTTTCGGACGAGTGACTGAAACATCAAATGCGTCACTGTGTTCACAGGCGTCGTGAGAATAGCGATGCTATGACGTCAAGCTTATAGTCAAGCTCATTTTGCTGCTTTTGCTATTATTCTTTAGAATTCCTGTCGTTACACTAACCCACAGAGCGTACTGATGGCGGAAAACGCCGTGTGTTCGTCTTTATTTGTGTGCGCCGGCATGTGTGTTGATCAGAGATTGGCTTAGATAGGAGGGAAATGGATCAGAAGGATAAACTTAAAAATATGAACAACTCTGAATGTTTCTTTAAAAAAAAAAATAATAATTCGCATGTGAGCTTCAAACAATACAGTAGACTTTGGGATGAAATCCTCGAGCCTCGAATTCTTAATAATAGCAAGTGAGTTTCCTTTTGTAACTTGCAAGATTAAATATCATCGCTCGGCTGGCTGTTTAACAATGATTTGTCAATTTTCATGCCGTACGCCTAAGGACACCCCCCACCCCCCACCCCCACCCCCACCCCCACCCCCAAAGTCAACTTGATACGTCATATCAACTGTCCTACGTGAAGACCATTGTACAGGACAATTTGAGTGGTACGTGGCGTTCTGTGATTTCCGGTCAAACGGTCAGAAGTCTTGAAGTGCAAAATCACAGACCTGTACAAGTTTCTTTGTTCGGTGTTTTTTGTTGTTGTTTTTTTAATCTCAAGCTTAAACTCCCCCCCCCCCCCCCCATCACCCCCTCCAAAACCGGAAAGAAAACATTTTACACAAGAACCTAAAGGATAGGGAGTGCAAACAGTCACAAGCTTAACCTTTTGGCAGTCGGTAGCGGTGTTTATCGCGATAATTTCTGTAGGAATCTACGCGACAAACACCGCTACCGACACGGGAAGGGCTAATGACCAAGTACTTCCTGCGACTGGCGGCCAGAGATTGAAAATGCACACGTTAGAACCCGCAGCCAACAAGAGGCACAGATTCTTATGAGTCCCTGCAGCTTATGAGGATCTAAGCCACTGGCAGATTAACAACTTAGCTCCAAGGGCTCAATAGAATCACTGCCGGCCTCTTGAAAATCCTATCGCAAAGGCTGAGACGCTGAACAAACATAGCCTGTCGAAAAGTCAGCTCGCCGCGCGAAAGTAAACATCATTTTGAACGCGCTCATTATGATGCTAATCGTCATAAAGACAACCGCCACCCAGTGTGCTAAAGGTTTTCGGGCCAAAGTCGGCCGCTGTTGGCCCGCGCGCGGGCCAGCTGCGGCCGACTTTGGTCCGTCGACCGTTTGCTCACTGGATACGCCTTGGCAACATTCAACACAGCCGTTAATTTTTGGGGAGTATGGTCTTTTTGTCTGCAACAACAGCATCAACAATGTTCAGTCACAGAGGGAAACACAAATTACCGCCTCGGTCTCGGGAATACAGATATAAATCAGGTTAAACATAGTCAGGAACATGGATCTTTACGAGAATCGCGAAGCAGCAAGGCTCACGAAGACTAATGCCTCTCCCAGCGAATCGAAATTGTTTGGAAGGTAGGGCGAAAAATTAAATTAGCGTAGTATTTGCAAGAAAGTGGCGTAGATCCCAATGAGCCTCTGAAGCCTGCAGGGGCTCATGAGAATCTGTGCCTCTCGCAGACGGAACGGGGGTGGCGATAGAGCTGAGTAAAAGGAATAAGCTTTTGTCTGTCAAATCTGTCACCCTAAGCGCTGGCAAAGAGCCCGGCAAATGTCGCGTTAAGGTACAAGAGGCGACACAAAGGTCCGCCAGTCGCACCCACTTCAGAGCGCGATGCCGGCGAACACTGAATCGGTGCTGGGCCCGACTTTGTCGACAGGCTGAGGTAGAGAAATTCGAGAGAGAGACAAAAATGTACTTCAATGAACAGCATTCATACTGGCGAGCAAAAGAAATGCGACAGTCGCATTTCTTTTCCTCGTCAGTTTATTTCTTCTAGTCACCGTCGTCACTGGAAGAAATGAATAATGGGTAGACCATCGAAAACCGATGATGTCGTCATTGTGCATGACTTCTATTTGTGGGTGCGGGTGTGGCTGGCCAAGCCAATCCTGGAGCCACACCTGCGAGGGCACTGGGGGCACTGGAACGTAGCTGTGGGGAGAGTCGACGCTGTCTTTCTGCGAGCTCTGGCACTGGTGATCCGTTCGCGCCGATTGTGTTCAAAGAGCGTGCAGGCTTCCCTGGTGGCGGCACGCGCCTTGAGGCTGTCTTTTATGCAGTCTTTGAAGCGTTTCTTTGGCCGTCCTTGCTTCCTGTGGCCTTTTGAGAGTGCCCCATACAGGAGTTGGCGTGGCATGCGAGAATCATCCATGCGTATGACATGACCTGTCCAGCGAAGTTGTGTCTTTAAGATCAAGGCTTCAACACTCACTAAGCCAGCATTATCCATGACTTCCAGGTTTGTCACCTTGTCACCTTGTCTTGCCATTTGATGCCCATGAGTGAGCGCAGGGATCTCATGTGGAAACGTTCAAGCTGTTTGAGGTGCTTTCTGTACAGCATCCATGACTCACAGCCGTAGAGGAGGCCGGAAAGGACTACTGCCTTGTAGACTTTGATCTTGGTGGAGAGCTTGACATTGTTGTTATTCAACACACGAGTGCGCAGACGACCCAGGGCTTGGCTGGCTTTGCTGATGCGAGCTGCGATTTCCTTGTCGATAGTACCGTCAGAAGAGATGATGCTCCCCAGGTACCTGAACTGGTCGACAGTCTTCAGCTCGATGCCTTCGATATACACTTTGGGTGTGGGGGGGGAGGGGGAGGGGGGGGGGGCTCTTGTGCCTGGGGCTGGTTGGTGCAGGACCTCGGTCTTGTTGAGACTGATGGTGAGGCCAAACAGTCGAGAGGCTTCCGAGAACCTGTTGACGATGGTCTGGAGGTCAGACTCCGTGTGCGCCATCAGCGCACAGTCATCGGCAAACAGCGCCTCAAGATCAGTCTCTCGATGGTCTTGATCCTGGCGTTCAGTCGACGGAGGTCGAAGAGAGAGCCGTCCAGTCTGTACTTCAGGTACACTCCCTTCTCAAGGTCACGTACTGCATGCGTCAGGACACACGTGAAGAACAGGTTGAAACATCACGGGGGCAAGAACACAGCCTTGTTTGACACCGTTGGAAATGTCGAAGGGTGCGGATGTGTCGCCGTTTGACTGGACAACTCCTACCATTCCATCATGGAAGAGGCGGATGATGTTGGTGAACTTCCTGGGGCAGTCGAGCTTTGCGAGGATGACCCAAAGCGCTTCTCTGTTCACGGTGTCAAATGCTTCTAGTCACCGTGGTCACTGGAAGAAATGAATACTGTACATTGAAACACATCGTGAAAACGTATTTCCTCTGCCACAACCTGTGATATGCTGGACTTCCTCACACCGCGAGTACTAAGGCAACAAATCCAGACCCCCACCCCCACCCCCACCCCCACGCCACACACCCACCCACCCACCCACCCACCCCCCAAATAAAAAAGTGACTGCCAAGAGTGTGAAATGCGAAGAGGGTTTTTTTTTTTTTAAAGTGATAAGTAATACTTTGTGTACTTGCTCGTGCATTTATTTTCAAGGTTTCAATTCAAAATATTAACCCTTTCCCTTCCACTGGACGTATATTTTGTCTCTGAAATCTTTGTTCATCCAACTACCAAAAATCGCAACCGTCCAAGGAACGTGTGTACACGTTGGTCTCTGCAAGAGACATAAATCCTCTTGAGCCCCCGCTACTGCGGGGGCTCATGAAGATGTAGTTCTCTTGCAGTTGGGTCATGTACACTTTTCTCGGCACTGAAATGGTTAATAAACTGTGTTGTAATTGGGGTTTTCTAAGCGTGTTTCTTTCTTCTTTGGGATTTCCTTTACTATGGCAAGGACCTCGAGCTGGGCTAAAGTCAGTGCTGAAACCGATGGAGATCATGGTTGATCATGATCAAGTGATAATGCCAGTAACTTTTTTTCCCCCCTTAAATTTCTAGTTATCAAATCTTACTTTTTAATTATTTTATATAATATTTTTTTATTTCATTTTATTCTTATGATTCTCTGTAATTTCATTTTAAAATAATTGTATTATTATTATTGTCTTAAATCAATTAATTTTTTTATTTAAAAAAAAAATTTTTACTGTTGTGCATTGTGTGAGCTGATAATATTGTGCACGTACGTTGTTGTTTTTTTACATAACTTGTATTTATTAATGTTGTGCTGTACATAAGTTGTATTTATTAATGTTGTGCTGTGTTTCAATACATTAGATTTTAATTGAATTGATTGTTTATATTATTATTGTGTGCATATTTTAATGTATGTTTTGCGTATATCTAAGTCACTGAGCCCTTCGGTCCACTTTAATTGCCCCTAGCGGGATAAATACAGTTTATTGAATTGAATTGAATTGAATTGAATTGAATTGAATTGAATTGAATTGAACTGAATTGAATTGAAGACTTGATGTCAGCATTATTCCTGAAAGCGTCTTTCAAGCAACCCATCATAACTAAACTTCTAATACTTTAAGTTCTCTATTTATCCTTATTAACTAATTCAGCCCCACGGCAGTATTTCTCCAATTTTGGAGGCGTATTCTAACGACTAGTTGCAGGAGATGGATCGACCATGATAATTCAAGGGTAGTGCCAGATTAGCATGGCGCCGACAGGCGCCAAGCTAATCTAGCACTACCCTTGAATTATCATCGTCGACCCATCTCCTGCTATAGGGCGTCGGGGATGAATGGGTTAAAACTATAGGTAATCTGACTCCGCGACCCATACATACACAGCAATAAACTCCGGATATTGCAAATTGCCAGGGGACCCAATTTATAGAAGATTACAAAGTAAAGTAGGTAAAGGCACTGTCAGGGGAGAGAAGTGTGCAAGATTCAATTTATAGTTGGAAAACTGCTGTCGCGACCTTTGAAAAAGTGTGGTTATATCCGACGTTTGTTGTATCCTACCTTGTTATAAGCGGAGTCGATTGTACGTATAAAATTACTGATGACCAGTAATATGTTCTTTCATTTAATTGGGCGGGCTGTGTGACTAATTGGATTGCGGCTCGCTTGTCTGATTACTTTCTTGTTCCTGGGATTGGGGGGGGTGGGGGTGGGGGGGGGGGGTAGTTGGGGTATTGAACGCGACAGATTCGATCAAACTTTTATACTATATTTTGAGTGCTTATTGTTGTTCACCCCACACACAAAAAATGTGTGTTGAGTTTTCATTGTTGGCCGTACGTCCAAAAACACACATTGTAATCGGTAAAACGTGTTCCAAAAGAACTTTCAATTTTCGACGACGATTGCTGCCAGTACCATCTTGCCAGATATTACGTTTTTTAATTAAAGAACTCCTAATGATATCACAGATTCAACTGTCGCAGGTCATCCTGGCCCTGTCTGACATCAAAGAGGCAAATATTCTGGTTGCCTCTGTTAAACTTGATTAGGTCGACACCTCCTCTGTGTAAGGTAAAAAAAAAAAAAAAAAAGAGTCACATATCGACAAGAGGCATAGATTCTCATAAGCCCCTGCGAATGAAGGGGATCATGAGAATCTATGCCTCTTGCACGCGTTAACGGCCAGGGGACCGATCTCTGGTTCCCTGTGTTAAACAGCTGTGGACCCGACCCTGGGGTCTCTCTGGCCTGGGTATGATTTATGGCCATCGATGATTTATGTTTTCTTCGCTTTGATCCCGCCATTCGAGCTAATCTTACGGCTGAATCAGAGAGAAAGGAACAAAATCACTCCCTCTGCAAGAGGCATAGATCGCAGTGGCTCATGAGCATCCATGCCTCTCCATGCAGAAATCATTTAATCGCAACTGAGTGCATAAGCTCATGAAAATCGATGCCTTTAGCCTGCTTTGCGAGAAGCAGAAAATCGCTGCTCTCCAAACAGCGAGGAAGTTACTGGGGTCAAAGCTCGTGGATGCATCAGCAAAATGTTCCTCTGCGCAGAAATACGGGCAACAAGTATATAGTGCTGCGACCCTTTGGCTTTCACTCTTCCTCCGCGCGAGTTAATCCTTGAGCAAACACGGCCCAGCCAGGAGTGTTTTCGAAGCGCATAGCCTTGAATAAGATTTAAATCCAATTTAAATTATTCGCTAAATTGAGCGCCAAATGGGTTGGAAATAATGAGTGAGGCCCCAAGGAAGCGCGCGAGCTCATTTGCATGACAAACATTACGTCAAGTGCTTGCGCAGATGACCGTGGCGGAGGGATTTGTGGGAAAGAAAGTCGGAGTTATCCGTTAAAACCCTTCCCCGCCATTCACTCTGCTTCCAGTATGTTCCCAACTCTCTCGTGTCCACATGGCGGCTGAGAAATGAGATCATAAATGACTTCGACAAGGGTTTTTTTTTTTTTTTTCATCTTGACACCTACTCATCGCATTGTAAACTAACAAATTATTTTGCTTTATGCAGTCAACACGATATTCTTTGATTAATTCTTGTTTTAATACTTGGTTGTTGTTGTTTTGTTTTGTTTTGTTTGTTTGTTTGTTTGTTTGTTTGTTTGTTTGTTTGTTTGGTTGGTTGTTTGTTTGTTGTTTTGTTTTGTTTTGTTTTGGTTTTTTTGGGGGGGGTTGTCTGTCGATTAGTTTTATGGTTGTTGTTGGGGGTTTATGTTGTTGAGTTGGGTTTTTTTTTTTGTTGTTGTTTTTTTTTTTTTTTTTTTTTTTTTTTTTGTTGTTGTTTTTTTTTTTTTTTGGGGGGGGGGTTGGGGTTTGTGTGTGTGTGTATGTGTATGTGTGTGTGTGTGTGTATGTGTGTGTGTGTGTGTGTGTGTGTGTGTGTGTGTGTGTGTGTGTGTGTGTGTTTTGTTTTTGTTTTTGTTTGTGTTTTGTTTTATATTGCATGCTGGTTTGAATGTTTCACATTAATCCTTTGGCTGCCGGTTGAGGATTTTTGTCGCGACGATTCTTGTAGGTCCTACCGACAGCCAAAGGCTTTAAAAGTCTCATACTCCACATGTTATTCTTGGCCGTATGTGTTGTCGTTGATGGAATTCAGAATAATACATTCTGAAGTTCAAGTCTCACGAACAGTTGTTAGAAAATTAATCTATTTAGTCCCTGAAGCAGGTGAAGGATCGACCATGATAATTCAAGGATAGTTCCAGATTAGCTTGGCGCCAAGCTAATTTGGCACCACCCTTGAATTATCATGGTTAGTAGATCTCCAAGAACTGGTACATAGTTGTTAAGTGACACCTATACGATTTGGGAAATTCGGCCTGGGGGTTAAATGGATTAACCCTGTTAGCGTCTTGGGCGCATTTCCCGAATTATAGAACTGCTACTTAACGACTATGTACCATTTCAGGCGCCAAGCTAATCTGGCACTACCCTTGAATTATGATGCTCAATCAATCTCCTACTGTACATGTAGGGTGTTGGCGCTGAAAGGGTTCAAGCAGGAATAATTCAAATGTTCCTGATTTCAGACTCTGTGGTAAAGACGTACCATACATTAAATGTATGTCGGGGTAAAAAAAAAAAAAAAAAGACTCTACGCTACGCTTATTTTCCACTTTCAGGGTATTTCACGTAGTTACTTTCTCCGTAGAAAGCATCTAACTCAAACAGATAAAGATCTCTCACTGCTTTTTACTCAGGCATGGCACCATGAGATCTTAATTCCGCAGACTACGATGTCTAGTGCTAGCTTCTTGACGCCATCTTGGAAAAAGGAGACTATTTCCGGTTGTCGCGCCTGTTTGAAAAACAGCGAATTACGTGTGACAAGATAAAAGGATATAAATCACGGGGGACTGTTTTAGCTCTCAGCCTCCCCCTGCACAAACTCGTTGGGATATGTCAAGGTATTTCCTCGGTCAGTCCATCCCATCTGCAAGAGGCATAGATTCTCATGAGCCCCTGCATTGCAGGGGCTCATGAGAATCTATACCTCTTGGTAAAAGATTAGTCGCCTTTGAATTCTAACTTTGCTAACATTGCGGTAATTCTACGACTAAAGGAGGTAAAGTATTTTGGAATGGGTTATTTAATCGGAAGTTGATCCCAGTTACGTCCTTAGTCCGAAAAGGCAGACGAAATAAACTGAGTTCAATCGTTACCAGCAAGAGGCGTAGATTGTCATGCGCCCCAGCGGCTGCAGGCGCTCGTGAAAACTGAATCAACGCCACTAGCAGACGAAAAAGTGCCGTATGCCGGGTTGTTATTTGGAAAGGGAGATAATTGAATAGAGATGTACAGGTTGCGCTTGGAGCCAGAGTGACGTCCGCTGACACGCGTGACGTCGGCGTGTTGTGAGAAGTTCTAGATTAGAACCTGCTTTTCCGTCGGCTAACCTTTTCAGGAGTGGGCGCTAAAGCAAATGACTGAACTGCTTTCCGCGAGAAATATATAGGAGAGAAAAACACAGAACAGCAAAGAGTATAGAGGCTACGCGTAGCCTCTACACTCTGAGGACAGCGAGTCAAGCCGGAAGATGAAGAATTCTTGTTTAATTCTAAAATAAGCGGCACTGAAATGAGCGTATGGGTTAGAGAAAAAAAAATGGTGTTTTCGTAAATACCGATGTGACAAAGTGTTCCAGGAGGGGCAGTCTTCTTCAGTTTTTGAACGAACTGAGATAATTATGACCAAACCACACCAAAACCACACACACACACACACACACACACACACACACACACACACACACACACACACACACACACACACACACACACACACCATCTCCACCACCTCAGGAAGTATGCAGAGTACGGTCGGAGCGATTACAAAGCGGAAAAAATGTGTCCACGGCATTTACAGCATGTCCAAAATGCGCATGAACATAACGTCGGGAAATATGAAATGCTCAACATCGAATTTCAAACTCTCTTCGATATTCAGCAACAAAATTTTAGGAATCTTACAAAATCAGTTTTCCAAATCTAAATGAGCGACTTTCGCAACCCAGTTTAACCACATCACTGCCAGGGCACATCAAACACCATGTAGCTGCAAAAGGCATAGAACTGCATGAGCCCCACAATCAGTAGGCTCATGACGATTTATGCCTCTTGTTATTCATATCTGTGCGCTGATGAACCCGGTAGACATGGTTATTCAGTAATAAATCTGGAGACGGTGCCAGCCAGACTGAGTTAGAGACGCAGAGGTTAATTTTCATTGCGACGGTGTCATCAAAGGCATAATTTCATGGCACCTAAAGGGTTAAGTTCACGCTCCCAGGATGTGACGATCACCACACCCGCAAATAACGTTAACGTTTTGACGGATATGGGTGATCCCCATCCTTGCGCATTAAAGGGAAAGTGCGCGAAGCAGAAAGCTTGTCATTTTAATGGCTGACAAATTGACAGCCATTTCCTCGGTTTTAACGCTGAATTCTAGACGTACACTTCCAGAAACGTCTTATCTGTTGCTTCATCACTACTCTCCTTCAGCTCCAAGAGGCGCAGATTCTCATGAGCCTATGCGACTGCAGGGGCTCATGAGAATATATCACATTTGTTGACGCGCATCTGTGGCTTTTACATCTATGCGTCTGAGAGAAATGAGGTCGTCAGATCATCCATTTCCTTTAATCACAAGCAGCAAAAATCTGCAAGAGGCACAGATTATCATGAGCCCCTACAACTGCAGGGGCCCATGAGAATCTGTGCTTCTTGCATACAAATGCATCTGTACCATTTATGTCTCTGTCTCTCATAGTAAATTGATGAGGTCGTTTAATGATCCATCCCGTAATCACAAAATCTCACCCATCTGCAAGAGACATAGATCCTCATGAGCCCCTGCGACAGCAGGCGCTCATGGGGATCTATGCCTCTTGTAGACAAAGATCTGCGTTGCTTATGTCGCCGTTTCTAGGAAGGCGTGAGACGATGAAGATTGAGGCGACGATAATCCGGCACACAATATTTTGATAGGAGAGCATGATAAGCTCTTGCACGTTCAAGGCGTGAACACGTGGCTTTGACGCCGGCAGGAAATGCATGTCGCTTGTATCTTCTAATGTTTCGCGTGTCACATGTGTCATTTGGGCGTCTCAAGGAGAGAGAGAGAGAGAGAGAGAGAGAGAGAGAGAGAGAGAGAGAGAGAGAGAGAGAGAGAGAGAGAGAGAGAGAGAGAGAGAGAGAGAGAGAGAGAGATTAACACAATTCTCCGTAACCCAGTCCGGCCTAGCCTGACGCGCCACAACGGTGTGGGTCGAACATGATAGTTCAAGTGTGGTGCCAAATAGCTTGGCGCCTAGAAGTAGACTTTCCAGAATAAATCTCGTGTGACCTCATTATATCGCAAAAACACGATTAATCAACAATTACATTATTATTATTACTGATATCAGGACGGGGGAAAAGCAAGGGGCACCACTCTTGCAGCAGTCTTAAAGACAAGACACTCTAACCCCTTTCATCAAAAGGCGAACGTGATACATGTAAATAAATTCTCATGAGCCGCTGCAAACACAGGGCTCATGAAACTCTATGGCACTTGCTGAAGCGCTCGATGCCAGTTTGAAAGCGATCTGGTTTGACATCGGAGCACTCGTTTTTCCTAAATATCTCCGAAAAAAGAAAAAAATTATGTACCACTTTCAGAACGCTTGTCATATGTCATTTAGTGTCAATTGACATAACATGAAGTATATTTACTAAAAATTAATCTTATGATTTGTTGATTTTTGCTGTAGAGTCATAAAAAATTGATCAAAAGACAAAAACAAGGAATTTTCAAAACCCTAAATATAGCCCCGGCAGACTTCACTATCGAGGTCAAGCATGCAGACTTCATGTATGCCTGCTATGTTTCAGGTTTGAAAACTTGACCAATAAACGTGAAAATGGATCTTTCTTATACTGGCCTTAATATATCGGGGGCACATTAACTCATTCTACCCCAACACCGAAAATCCGAAAATTTTGCCGCTGTCCTCTGAAGACTGCATTGCAGTGCAGGACACAGATCGACCATGATAGTTCAAGGGTGATGCCAGAATAGCTTGGCGCCCATAGGCGCCAAGCTATTCTGACATCACCCTTGAACTATCGTGGTCGATCCTTATCTTTGTGTGGTGTGTCTGGGGTAGAATGAGTTATGGGATTTAAAATCATTCATTTCATTAAAACAATCCGAATTTTTACCATGACTGTACAGCAAAACTGACACATTGTTCGAGTTTCTTGAAAGTAAATCGTGTTAGCTCAACTGTCACCGAATGGTATTTGTTCTAAGATTGGTATAGAAAATTGGTTGTTTGCGGAGAAAGTAAATCGTGTTAGCTCAACTGTCACCGAATGGTATTTGTTCTAAGATTGGTATAGAAAATTGGTTGTTTGCGGAGATATTTGCACACACACAAAAAAAAAAAAACAGTAGTGCGCTCCGATGTCAGATGACTTATAACTCATTCGAGACATGCAGCGAAACTCGAAATGTGGACATTAACACCACCGCACCATCGCCTAATGGAACTGTTCTTCCGGCAACCAACAAAGCAAGAGGGCCAACTGCCCGGATTGCGCAACACTGAGAAGTGACATATCGTTGATAAAGCCGTTGTTGTTATTGTTGTATTTTCTGACTGAGGGTCGATGTTTCGATCCACCCTAATGTTATCTGTCGAAGTCAAAACAAGTCAGCTTACCCCTGACACTGCCAGCGCGGCCGGGTCGAAGATTGTGTTTCCGAGGGTGAAATTTTCGATAATTCAAAGCAAAAGAGTCCATAGTCGTCCTACATGGCTACAAAGTGGGGTCAGCGAGAGGTGCAGATCCCGCAACTGCGGGGGGCTCATGAGGATCTATACCGCTGGCACTTGCGCGGTGCTCACATTTTCAAATCAGTGTAGGGGTAAAATCTCCATCAGATGCTGATTCTGTTTACTAGGCAGATTCTCTACAGTGACTGAATGTATTGCCTCATTCCAGTGACATCATTTCAGCATAAAACTATGATTACTCAACAAATGCATTATTATTACTGATATCACGACTGGAAAAAGCAAGGGGCATCACTCGCAGCAATCTTAACCCATTCAGACCTGACGCACTACAGCAGGAGATGGATCGTCTGTGATAATTTAAGGGTACTGCCAGATTAGCTTGGCGCCTGTCGGCGCCACGCTAATCTGGCACTGCCCTTGAATTATCATGGTCGATCCATCTCCTGCAACTGGTGCATAGTCATGAGATGACGCCTCCAAAATTTGGGAAATACGGCCGTCGGGCTGAATGAGTTAAAGAAAAGCCTAGAAACTCTCACCCCTTTCATCAAAAGACGAAGGTCATATATAATTTTCTCATGAGCGCCAGCAAACCACAGGACTCTTTAACTCTATGGCTTTTGCTGATCCCAATTGGAAAGCGTGCTGGTATGTAATTTTTGACCTTACGATCCGAAGCCATAAGGTCCAAAATCACATCGCAACAAACACTGTATATCGGCTTCTGAGAAGCGAGAAACCTAGATACATAGGCCAAGAATCGGAACGGAGAAGGGAGGGCGATAATGTTGATATCCTCTGCTCCTGCACAGCTGAAAAGCCGCATGTTTTACTCATTTACGCATAAAAGCTATCATCGGTGCTAGCGGCACAGCGAGCGGTCCGCCCGCCACCCAAGTAGGGTGATGAAAAGATGAAGACTTTCATCCTTTCATTCACCCTCACTTAAGAAGTGGATGGACGAATTAATCGATGAATAAATGAGTGGCTGAATGAACCAACGAGCCAACCAAACAGCCAACCAACACCCGAAAGAAAGAACGAACGAATGAATGGATTAAATGAATGAATGGATGAATGAATGATTACTACAATAAAAAATATAAATAAAAAAGAACACGACAGTACGAGGTGACATATCATCCCCGCACTGCCGAAAACAAATGGACAAGACTGCTGCAAGAGGTATAGATCCTCATGCGGGGGCTTGCTGAGACCAATTTGTATCCATGTTTCTTGGACGATGTTGGCTTTTGGTCGTTGAATAAACCACGATTTCATAAACAAAAATGTACGTGCAGTATACGTACAATGGCAGGAAGGGGGTTAAACGTCCAAGCTACATCGTGCACGACAGCATACACTGACACATCTGCTTTATTTTTCGAGTTACCGTTTTGTGAAAAGAGATTTTTTTATTAGGTTATTATTCTAACCCCAGAAATAACGAAGATATAATTTGTGAGACAGACATCGCCGCCTAAAACATCAACCAATTGACAAATTAGAAGAAAAAAAATGAATCGGCATCCACAATAATGTTCTCTCTCTCTCTCTCTCTCTCTCTCTCTCTCTCTCTCTCTCTCTCTCTCTCTCTCTCTCTCTCTCTCTCTCTCTCTCTCTCTCTCTCTCTCTCTCTCTCTCTCTCTCTCTCTCTCCTCTCTCTCTCTCTCTCTCTCTCTCTCTCTTCTCTCATCCACTCTCATCCATCGTTATTCTCCATCCACTCTTACTCATTCTACCTCTCACCGAAATCTCCATTTGCCGTTGTCTTTGAAGACTGCATTGCTGTCAGACACGATTGCCATGACGTTCAAGGTATGCCGAATAGCTTGGCGCCATAGGCCAGCTATTCTGGCATCACCCTTGAACTATCATGGTCGATCCTTATCTTCTTGTGGTGTGTCTAGGGTAGAAAGAGTTAAGTGAGGGTGAAGTAGGGATGAATGAAAGGATGAAAGTCTTCGTCTCTTCATCACCCTATTTCTTTTAAATTATTGTTGCGTGAAATAATGTGTGTAAATATAATGTCTTTATTAATTTTTAATTTTGTTTAACCTATTTTATATTGTAGATGTTAGCAACGGCAAGTTTGTAAAATGACGATTTGTTTCTGTCAAAACCTTTTACCGTTGATAAATAAAGTTTCATCATCATCCTCTCTCTCTCTCTCTCTCTCTCTCTCTCTCTCTCTCTCTCTCTCTCATCTCTCTCTCTCTCTCTCTCTCTCTCTCTCTCCTCTCTCTCTCTCTCTCTCTCTCTCTCTCTCTCTCTCTCTCTCTCTATTGGAATGAACTAAATCCACTTTTGAGTTTAGAACCTTTAAAATTCGTTTGTATAACATATTGTTACAGTAACGTTATACTAATTGAACGGACTACCCAAAAAAATATATTATTAATCGCAGTTATTGATTTCATGTGTGCACATTATTTGTATTGCATCTCTGTCGATGGATTGTGATTTTCTTACCTTTTTTTAAATGCATATTGTGTAAGCAGGACAGTTTGTAAAAGGGTCGATACGCCTAAAACTTTATCTTCTACATTAAACGTTTCATCATCCTCATCATCTTCTCTCTCTCTCTCTCTCTCTCTCTCTCTCTCTCTCTCTCTCTCTCTCATCTCTCTCTCTCCTCTCTCTCTCTCTCTCTCTCTCTCTCTCTCTCTCTCTCTCTCTCTCTCTCTCTCTCTCTCTCCCTCCCTTTTTGTACAATAAATAAAAAATCTGGCACCTCGGATCCCAATTAAGCTGTATGGCAATTATCCACTTCCTCACAGCTACTGTTTCCCGGCGGAGATCAAATGTACGACCCATGCTCACACCACAACCTCTTGCAGGAAGCCAGTCGAGATCCAAGCTTAAACCAGAATGGCCTCCTCCATCTGAGATACCCGGGTTTTAAGTAAAGCGGGTGGGTGAGCAGTCACCTTTCTTGCAAGAAAAGAAAAAGTAGTCTTAAAAGACAGGTCAAGACAAGTCCTGAAGGGCAAACAGTGTCACCTGTCATTAAAGAACATCATTTCGGTGGCTACAGCCACCGAAATGATGTTTTTTAATGACAGGTGATATCTCAAAAGGGTGTTCGCTCCAGAAAGGTTCTGCTGTGTCTGTATCTGCAAAGGACAATAGATCATTATTACCTCCACATGGTACTAATGGCGATTTAAGCTTCTTGTAGATGGACCTAGGGCTATCTCAGCCCTACTGACTGATGAATTTCACCAACAAGGGGCAAAAATTCTCATGAACCCCTGCAGCTGCAGGGGCTCATGCGGTTCTATGCCTCTTGCAGAAGGAAAGGCTTAGATGGTGGATTTATGAGGAAGCGAGTCTATAGATATATTTCCACACAGAAAAAAACACACTGACATGTGGGCGGTATGAAAATGATGAGACCCCCATACCCACCACGCTATAACTTCCGAGTTACAGGCATCTGACTAAAAATAATAATAATAAAAATAATAATAATAATAATAATAATAATAATAATGACAATTGTAATAAAGTAGTAGTAGTAGTAGTAGTAGTAGTAGTAGTAGTAGTAGTAGTAGTAGTAGTAGTATATTAATAGTAATGACAACAGCGCTGCAACCCGCTAATTCAAGTCGTTTCTATGTGCTGAACATACGATCAGTGACATTGCCTATGACGCTCTTTTAACTCATTCGAGACGTGCCGCCTCCGGATACGCGGCTTATGCCGCGTATCCCGAGGCGACACGTCTCGAATGAGTTAATTGATATTTGCATATCTTACTTTCTTGTCTCGTTTTGTAGGGATTTTGTTGTTGTTGTTGTTGTTGTTGTACGTTTCTTTTCTTTTTTCTTTTTTTCTCAGCCCCCCCCCCACGCCGGTGCGGGGGATGAGAGAGTGGGGGTTGGAAGGTTGGTTGGATTGAGATGGTTGGTTGGTTGGTTGGTTGGTTGGTTGGTTGGTTGGTTGGTAAAAAGAGATAATTTCTTATCAGAGTGTGTACTTTATTTACAGTCTAGTACCGTGGCGGACTTCCAAGACATGTGCCTGTAAGTACTTGGGGGAGCATGGAGGGGGAAAGTCAAGCAAAAAAATTACATCTGGCAGAAAATCAGATTCTTTGAGAGAGGACCAAAAATAATAGTAAATTGCCTTTGCTAGACCAAGCCGAGTACTAATACCAATACTATCCCGTGTGGGTGTAGCCTACTACCAGATCAGACAGCACTAGTGTTGCACGTGCGGCGCGAGGTGTGCGCGTGCAGCGCGCGGTCCCTCCCCCCTGTCTTGATCAAAGGCCGGGTGGGGGTCGGACAGGGTTTGATGTGCCAACAGAGCAGCTGAGACCAAACTCTCCATTCTGCTTCCACAGCCAACGGCTTAAAATTTAGACTCGTCTGCTGGACACTATCCGTGCGGCTTTGTAAAGACAAAACTTGAGACAGTATGTCCACTTATTTGAAAAGCGAGATTTCAAAGTGATACAGCTTTTCATGAAAAAAAAAAACTGACGGATTTACTGTATTTTGTCTGTAGCCGTCAGAGCGCACTTCTGTACAGAATAATTCAAGGGTAGTGCCAGATTAGCTTGGCGCAGTCACTCTCAATAGTGGTGCCTGAACTGGCTGAGCCTTGTGTGTTGGTCTGAGATTTTGGACCTTACGGCTTCCAGCAGTAAGGTCCAAATTCGCAGACCAGCACACGTCATTGTGCCGCGGCCATGCTCATCTCCCCGGGCAAATTAATGCTAGAATAACCACTCAACCGTCTTTTTCAACCAAGGTGGTCTTATGCACAGTATATCCTGCTTCATCCAAAGCGACAAGCGTAAAATGAGATATGACAAAGTTCTTCCACTTGCAAAGAAACGTTGATCTTTCATCGCCTTGCCGACGGCGGTGCGTTATACTAGTGGTCCATCCACCTCCTGCGCGATGTACTTATCGCTTCGCAGCGGAGTAATACATTGAGCCCCAAAGCCGACATTTTCCAATTCAGTTGGGGAGGGACTTTGTCCTCTCACCGGTTGTCGTCCACGATTCACTGCGCAGCCGAAGACAACCAGTGTGCTTTGCCTTTTTAGCCTGTTTAGCCCTACCGCGGGAGATTGAGCGACTATGATAATTCAAGAGTAGTGCCAGATTAGCTTGGCGCCTAATGGCGCCAAGCTTATCCGGCACTATCCTTGAAAAGTCATGGTCAATCCATCTCCTGCGCTGGTATTCAGACATGGTCGCTATGCGACACCTCAAAAATATGGGAAATGCGGTCTTGGGGTTAAAGACAGCATCGTGGCGGATGTCGATTGCTAAAATTCACCGATATAACGGGTTCTCATTGTTGTCTTGCCTACACTCAAACTTTCCTATCATTATTTGACACTTGGTGTGATTTAGCAGAGGCGACATGTACAGAGGTTTCCCGCTGTCCCTGGTCCGCGTCGGGGGAATTCTCCAGCGCACGAAAGAGAAGCACAGAGAAAAGTATTTTATTGTTTGATATTCAGACTGCATAAGTATTGTTTGCTTGTGTTGCATTATTGTGAGGCCTGCTAAGAACATTTCCAAAGGCCGCGACAATGAAAACGTTTAATCCTTCATTGGCTGGAGCAGATCGCTTTAACACAGGTTTTCAATGCATGTCAGTACCAGCCTAAGATCGGATAAGCAACGAACGGAGAAAGAAACACGCTTAAGAAACGTCAGTTACAATACAATTTATTAATATTTCAAAACAGACAAACGTCACAATTAGTCGCTAATTTTCTTATCTAAGGTCGAAACTCTTAGATCTGTATTTGTCGTCTGAAGACGAAATTCTAGTTCAGAAGACAGATCGACCATGGTAGTTCAAGGGTGGTGCCTCTAGGCGCCGAGCTATTCCGGCATCACTCTTGAACTGCATGTTTCGTTGTCGATCCATGTCATGCGGTGTTGTGATGAAATAGGTATTAAAAGTTACTGTCAGCCAAATGATTGTGATGACAGCGGAACTATATTCTGAGCTATTCTATCAGAACCGTTCAACTATCAACACCCTTCCATATTTTTTCTTGTTGCGTTTCAGGGCTGAACGGGTTAAAATGTTAATGTTGAAATGATTCGGCGATGGGCTAGAAAGGGGTGTAGTGTAAGTTTTGATGTGCCAACACAGCCTGGGTGCCAAAAGTGGTGCGGCTTTGATCCTCTCGCGATGAAGGAAGATGTCGACGTCATGCCTATTTACTGGCTAATGTCTGACGATCCTTTGTAGTTTAATTATCGAGGCTTATTTCAAAAGTCCCGCGGCCAGCCGCTATCTGTGTGCAAGAGGCATAGATCCCCATGAGCCCTGCAATGCAGGGGCTCATGAGAATCCATGCCTCTTGCAAGTACGGTTTGTCTTCTTCAACGTATCTATTCCTTTCACGGGAGAAGTTGTCTGGCTTGCGACAGTCACTGGTTACTTCTGGAAGCGAATTTTGCCCACAGTTTTGTCTATCAGATGATCTAAAGCTTTTCCTGTTATGAGCCACAGATTTGTTTTCCTTTTTTTTTTCATTTACTTGTAGTGAAAACGTTTTACATTTTAGTGTTATAATGGCTTTTGCTTGGATAAGAGCCAGATTTATGCAACTGATCATCGGTTTGACCGGCATCCGTCGACGAATTTAATATCCTTGATATTCATCAATAAAAAACGAAAAGAAAAATGTTACCTATATACCCAGGGTAAAAAAAAAAGGTTCATCGCCAATTTGAAAATACTCGATCTAAACAGCCCCATGTTTATTTAACTCATTCAGCCCGACGGCCGCATTTCCTAAATTTTGGAGGCGTCATCTAATGACTATGCACCAGTTGTAGGAGATGAATCGACCATGATAATTCAAGGTCAGTGCCAGATTAGCTTGGCGCCGACAGGCGCCAAGCTAATCTGGCACTGACCTTGAATTATCATGGTCGACCCATCTCCTACTGTAGTACGTCAGGGCTCAATGGGTTAACCCCTCCACTTGCAGGAAAAGAGAAGAAGATCTAACTACAAGAGACGTACGTGTATGACTTGTTGACTTCACTTAGTATCCATGGTCCTCGGACTGTTCGAGGCTTTGACATTTAGTCAACGTATACTGACGAGCAAAAGGAATGCGACACTTTAGAAATCATAGGAAACACTAAAATGTTTCCGGTGTTTCGAAAAAAAATTCGCATTTCTTTTGCCCGTCAGTATAGTTTTCAAAAACACTATCTGCGACCACTGCCGGCAAAATGACGATGTTTTATACAGCACAATAATCTCATTCTGCACGATGAGACTTATCAGTCATTACACTAGAGAAAAAAAGTAAAGACTCTTACAGATACGACCCAAAAACAAACCAAGGCAAATGTCTGTAACTAAAAAAATCATGTTGAGCGAGATTTACAATGGAAACACT
>BTPG01000002.1:153203886-153208886 GCA_036245525.1 Semisulcospira habei
TTGACGAGGAACACAGATGTGAATAAAGAAGCAGTGACACGGCTGAATTTGAGAATGATCACGACTACAATCTGTGCCTCATGTACTGAAGTCAGTGGAGGGCATTTCCACGCTAATGAACTGCAATGTCAGTGTCAAAACTCAAAGGGCGAGAAAATAAGTTTAACCACTACACGAACACAATCCATCTGCAAGAGGCATATATTCTCATGAGACCCCGCGACCGCGGGGGCTCATGAGGATCTATGCCTCTTGCTGAGACCAATTTGTATCCATGCTTCTTGGACGGTTTTGGCTTTTGGTCATTGAATGAATAAAGATTTCACAAACAAACAAACAAAAAATGTAAGTACATTGGCAGACAAAGGGTTAAAGCGCGTCGAACTCACCGTGAATTGTACCCTGGAAAACTGACCTCTAAATGACCCCAACTCGCCCTTGAAGTGTTTCCAAGGGACAAAGCGCATCATTGCGAATGTCCAAATTTCTTGGTTTGCCCTGGCGGCAGCTCTTGGTTATACCAAAGAGAATATAGAGGCTAGCGTGGCCTCTCTGTTCTTTGGTTATACGCGGTGGGTTGGGCACATTAACAGTTCAGTTTTTCCAGCGCAGAATGTTCGGCGGGCATTAACATAACATCCAGAGGAATTTCAGTCCAGAAAAAAAAAAAAAACAGCCTCAGTGAAGCCTCAAAGCCATGCCAGGGTTATAACAATCGTCAGTGCACAGTACATTACGAAGCGGCCTCGCTTTCTTCATGTGCTAGAGCTATGATGCTACATCTGCAAACCATGGCAACTATTCAGAAACGGTGTCAGGCGGAACCTCCAAGAATCCGGTTAACACAATCCGGTTAACCTGACAAAACAGATCCCAGTTTTTAACTTTAACCCTCTTTGTGCGAGCATCCACCGGCAGAACTGTTTGTACGAGAGGGTTAATTTTTATCCTGATGCACTACTGCTTAAAATTAATTTGACTATGGAAGTTCAAGCTATTCTGGCACCACTATTGAACTGAAATGGTTTGATCTATCTCTTAATCTGTAATGTATTCTTCACAGGACAATAAGCCTTTTTTTTTTTTTAATTCAGCCTCAGGATTTCACGCGAAATCCTTGCGACAACATTTTTTTTTTTTACTTCAGCCTCAGGATGTAATGGGTTAAAGAACGAAAGGGTAAAAACTGAATTTTGGCGATTGCAAGAAGCGTGACGTGAAATCCGCCCCGCTGACTGGTCTAATGAGGAAGATATCCTTACACAGCGCGCGCTGATCAAGAGTCTTAACTCCTTTCAACTCATCTGATAATGCGCTGATGCCGCCCTGATTAAGAAAGGCCGTTTTAGCCCCTCAACCAGAACCCTCCAAATGCAAGAGGCACAGATTTTCATGAGCCCCTGCAAAGTAAATCAAGTCAATCAGTGATCCATTTTCTTTTCCGCACCTCAGACGACGGATAACAAACGCAATTAAGCGTGCGATTTTTACTACAAGTCGGTGGAAACTTGTGCGCAAATTATCATTTTAGCTTTGTTTACCTAGCGTCCTCATTCAAGCGGTTCTTGTTGGCTGTCCAAACATGCCGTCTGCATCACGACTCGCGCGACAGGTGGCGGGAAACATCACCAAAAACTGGCGGCAGCCAGAGGGGGGGCTACTCTCGCCGTAGATGTTTAGCATGCCAAAAAACAGGAAATACGCACTGGTCCCGATTCTTTGCTCCCTCAGTTGAACTGGGAACCTAACGAAATCTGCAATAGATATAGATCTTCGTAAGCACCGGGTTTAAGGGAGTCTATTACAGGATTATTACACTGATGTTCTTGCAGTTAGGTGGTATCACATACTCATGCTGGCCACGAGAGTAGTACGGGACTTTTGTCTTTCGTGGTACTTCTTCTTTTCTTTTCTTTTTGTCTTTTAATTTTTTTTCCTAAGTTACCAGTTCTGCTAAAGGCCAATAGAGTCTCATGTGACCTTGCAAGCTGTGAGGCCTTTAAGCAGTTTATTAGATCTACGCTCCTGTAAGCCCGCTTTTTCATCTATGGTGCTTTGGTAAAGGTGGTTTCAGGGAGAATCAGTCCTTCATACTATGTCAGTTCTACAGTGTATATTTTTTCCAAGGTATTTTTTTCTAAGTAAGATTCGCGGCCGGGCCTCTCTGAATCGCTAATAACGATGCTCCATGATGTTGATGGGCGGCAAATGGCACGCATTAAATGGTGGCGGATGAATCAGTCACGAGCATGTCGTTCAATCTCTACCTCCATTATAGGAGTAGGTGGCGATAATAAATGGGACGGACCCCTACCAACAAGAGGTAAAGATTTTCATGAGCCCCTGCTTACGCAGGGGCTCATGAGAATCTATACCTCTTGCAGAAGGAATGGGATATGGGGAGGAGGTGGTGGGGGAGGGGGGGGAGAATTAGAAGACATCGGGTGGCACGTGACAAAGATTTAATGTGAACTTGATCCTCTCTCTCTCTCTCTCTCTCTCTCTCTCTCTCTCTCTCTCTCTCTCTCTCTCTCTCTCTCTCTCTCTCTCTCTCTCTCTCTCTCTCTCTCTCTCTCTCTCTCTCTCTCTCTTGGGAGAAACATGTGACTAATATATGTAAGAAAATATCAAAAAATATTTTTCTTTTATCACAATTGAGAAGTGTGAGTGACATAAATACACGAAAAATGTTTTTTCATGCACACATTAAATCTCATGTTGATTACATCTCCACTGTTTGGGATGGTAGCGGTGATGTGCATATCAAAAAAACTAAATTCACTATACAAAAGAGCCATTAAACATGTAGATATAAGACCCATTCCTACCGCTGTAAAACTGCAAAATCTCAAACTTCTTGGCCTTCGTCAACAACTCGTTTACAACAAGTGCATACTTATGTTTAAAATTCTCCACAAGAAAGCTCTACAGTATCTAACAGCTAAATTTACTCCACGACAGTGTGAAAGGTCCTCGAGGAACAGTACTCTTCGATTACCACTACCTCGCATTGACTTATTCAAATCAAGCCTAGCCTTTTCGGGACCACTTTTATGGAATTCACTTCCTCAACATTTAAAAACACTAACCCACCTTTCCTCCTTTAAAACAAAACTCCACATATACCTGATGGAAACCGCTTAGATATATTATTTTTATCCTGTCATTCTGATGAAAGGTTATGTAAATGTATATATGTTAGTGCGTGCATTTACACGGCTGTAAAGGTGTGTGTATGTATGTTTGATTCTTGGTACTTTGTGCTTGTTTTTGCTGTGCTATGATTTTTCTCCTATGTAATTTGTGCTGAGGAGTGTTACTTCCTTTTTTGTATTTGTTTATTGCTACCTTAGTAGTATTATTTTCTGTACTGCGTGTGTCTGTACTTATTTACTTATTTTTTTTTTATTTGCGTTAAATATTTTTTGTTTGTCTTCATTATATTTCATGTTGTAGAACGTTAGAAACGGCAAGTTTGAAAAATGACGTATTTGTATCTGTCAAAACTTCTACCGTTATGTAATAAAGTTTCATCATCTCTCTCTCTCTCTCTCTCTCTCTCTCTCTCTCTCTCTCTCTCTCTCTCTCTCTCTCTCTCTCTCTCTCTCTCTCTCTCTCTCTCTCTCTCTCTCTCTCTCTCTCTCTCTCTCTCTCTCTCTCTCTCTCTCTCTTATATGTGTATCTTTCTGAACTATTAGGCCATCGACCTGTGGGTGTAGGTGAGAGAATGAGGTGTGTTTGTGTGTGTGTGTGTGTGTGTGTGTGTGTGTGTGTGTGTGTGTGTGTGTGTGTGTGTGTGTGTGTGTGTGTGTGTGTGTGTGTTACTGTTATATTTGTTGTAGTGTGTAGCAAGGACAGGACTGAAAAAAGGTCTGTGACCTAAACTTTTATCTTTGTAAAATAAATTTCCTTTCCTTTCCTTTCCTCTCTCTCTCTCTCTCTCTCTCTCTCTCTCTCTCTCTCTCTCTCTCTCTCTCTCTCTCTCTCTCTCCTCTCTCTCTCTCTCTCTCTCTCCTCTCTCTCTCTCTCTCTCTCTCTCTCTCCAGGTGAGCAAATAAAAAAACACCTACCAATGTTACTATGACTGAATTCGCCCAGGGCGAATAAAAATAGCGCTTGTTGCTATGTTATTGCTAAGTACTAAACCTTTTATCAGGGTTAACCCAATTTACCCTTATGTCAAATTTCCAAATTTTGGACTGATATGTCACCTAACGACTATGTACCAGTTGCAGGAGATGCATCAACCATTCCAGATTATCTTGGTGTCTGATGACGCCAAGCTAATCTGGAACTACCCATGAAGTATCATGGTCAATCCATTTCCTGCTGTTGCGCGTCAGAGCTAAATGGGTTTTACAAAACAGCAAGACGCAACCAAAAAAGTGGATTGAAGATCAGTGTAAACACGTAGAAGAAAATCTGAACAAAAATAATAGCAAAAAAGCATACCAACTGGTGAAAGATCTGACCAGTGTAAAACAAGGACGCTCCTCGATCATTCAAGATAGTGAAGGGAATTGTCTTACGGAAGACCAAGACATACTGAAGAGATGGACCGAGTACTGCTCAGATTTGTACAACCACCGAGCTACAGGGGACCCAGGCATACTTGTCAACCCACCCGTGACCAACAATGGCAACTATCCCATCCTCCGAGAAGAAGTAGAGGCTGCAGTGAAGTCGCTGAAAAAAGGGAAGGCAGAAGGAGCAGACAACATCCCTGCAGAGCTAGTCCAAGAAGAGGGAGAAGACATGATAAACGCCTTACTAACAATCTGCAATAAGATCTGGCAGTCAGGGGATTGGCCCACACCATGGACCCAATCACTTATAATAACTCTCCCCAAAAAGGCAACTTACATCAATGCCAGAATTATCGCACGATCAGTCTTATATGCCACCCAAGCAAAGTCATGTTAAAGATCCTACTGAACAGGCTGAAGCCACAGGCAGAGGAAATCATAGCTGATGAAGAGGCAGGCTTCAGACCAGGGCGC
>BTPG01000002.1:153213886-153318886 GCA_036245525.1 Semisulcospira habei
AGTAGGTTACAGCAGACGTGGCGGGAATTTCTTCAGATCAAGGTTTACTTCATCAGTTACAAACATTGTCCTTCATGTATTTTGTTTTTGAAACGTGAAATTTATAATTTCTAAACGAAGGGATAGGCTAGTACGCAAAGACCATCGGACCATCGGACTGCGGCTCACTTCGGCCGATAGACTTTTGCGTGCTGACCCGGGCTTCTGCATGGTTGTACTGAACGACATTTTCCATCAAAATAATTCATAAATCTACCTGATAATTGGCATATAAATGTAATTTACCAAGTGAGAAACACAGTTCCTTGAAAATGTTCTGCATTTATTTGAAAACACCATCTCTCTCTCTCTCTCTCTCTCTCTCTCTCTCTCTCTCTCTCTCTCTCTCTCTCTCTCTCTCTCTCTCTCTCTCTCTCTCTCTCTCTCTCTCTCTCTCTCTCTCTCTCTCTCTCTCTCTCTCTCTCTCTCTCTCTCTCTTTTCTCTCTCTCTCAGTGTACATACGTGTACATACAAGCAGATAACTTACATAACCCTTTAATAATATATTTACAAATAACAACATCCATGTTTTTCGAAATATAGCAAAGTGCATTCATTATGCCATGAAAACAAGAGGGAAGACGAAAAAATGAAAATGTGGCTCTCTTTCCAGGTAGGCAAAAGTTCCTGCCTTCTACCAGTATGCCGAATGGTGTGCTGACGAGGTCGCAAAGACCGAAACAGCTGTCCACACCGGCAAAACAATCTTGACCCCCTTTGGGGAACCTAGATCTAAATTTCCATGCCTCAAGGACTCAAAATCTAGTGAATATGCGATACCCCCCCCCCCCCCTTGGAGGGGGTGGGGGACTTTCATATTCACTACTTCCAATCACTTACTTAGCGCACCCTTCTTTCCTATTTTTTTTTTTTTTTTTTTTTTTTTTGGGTTTTTTTTTTTTTGTTTTGTTTTTTGTTTTTTGTTTGTTTGTTTTTATGCTTCGATCAAACTTGATCTATGATCATTGGTCGATACTGCACAATTTTCTCCCCTGACGGTGCTTTTACCTACTTTACTTTGTAATCTTCCAAGAGGGAAAAGAGTTTGTTAAGATTTCAGCCATACTTAACTACTCTACAGAAAATGTTGCTGGTGTTAAAGTACATGATTGTATATGCTAAAACAAGCAGACTGTTACATTTATACCAAGACGTTTCGTTGGTGTGTGTAGTAATTATTCCAATTTGTATCTGTTATTTCGTGTATAGGCCGGAGGCCTCAAAACAATTTTTTTGCAGTGGGCCCGTGAGTTCTCTCTCTCTCTCTCTCTCTCTCTCTCTCTCTCTCTCTCTCTCTCTCTCTCTCTCTCTCTCTCTCTCTCTCTCTCTCTCTCTCTCTCTCTCTCTCTCTCTCTCTCTCTCTCTTCCTCCCTCCCTCCCTCCCTTCCTCCTCTCTCTCTCTCTCTCTCTCTCTCTCTCTCTCTCTCTCTCTCTCTCTCTCTCTCTCTCTCTCTCTCTCTCTCTCTCTCTCTCTCTCTCTCTCTGTGTGATGTATTCTGGCATTTCAAGTAAGAGTTACGAGCCTTTGATACATCTTTGAAAATGAGACGACGATTTTTGTTGCGTTTACACAGTAAAACCTCAAAGCAAATCAGGCACCTGACACTGTTGAAGAGATGAGACGGCATAAATGGGCCAAACCCTCCCTGCAAAAGGCATAGATTCTCATGAGCCCCTGCGTACGCAGGGGCTCATGAGAGTCTATTCCCGGCTTTTGCAGATGAGAGTGGCTGGTTGCATGACTATCACTAAACGCCAAAAAATAATTCAAGCAGAAAAATGCCGATCGGCCTCTTTTTCCCAGGTTTCGTTTCTGTCGGCGTCATGGACGAGTGAACCCGAACAAGCTTTTAAAATAACGCATTTCCAAATTTATGCTCAAGGGCAACAACTGTAATGAGATGACGTGAATTGTGCAGAATGCAGTGGGAACTTGCCTGCCAGCGGTTTTGTGTAGTTTCTAGTTGATTTGTACGCATTCGTATGAGAGAACATTGCTGTCTGAGAACGCACAACGTAGTTGTTTTGTTTGATTTTTGTTTCTTTATTTGCTTGTTTGTTTGTTTGTTTGTCTGTCTGTTTGTTTGTTGTTTGGTGTTTTTGTTTTTGTTGGTTTTTTGGGGTTTTATGTTGTTGTTGCTGTTGTTTTTTGTTGTTTTTTCCTCGGTTTTTTTTGTTTGTTTTGTTTTTCGGTGGGGAGGGGTGTTGTTTTGGGGTTGTTTGTTTGTTTGTTTGTTTGTTTCTTTCTTTCTTTCTTTCTTTCTTCTTTGTTTGGGTTTTTTGTTGTTGATTGTTTGGTTGGTTGTTTTTGTTTGTTTGTTTGTTTGGGGGGTGGGTGTTTGTTTTGTTGGGTTTTTTTGTTTGGGGGGGAGGGGTTTTGTTTTGGGGTTTTGGGTTTTTTTTTTTCTTTTTCTTTATTTTTTTTTGTTTTGTGTGTGTGTGTGGTTTTTTTTTGTGTGTGTTTGTTTGTTTTTTTGGAGGGGGGGGGGGGAGAAGGGGGTTTTGTGTGTGTGTGTGTGTGTGTGTGTGTGTGTGTGTGTGTGTGTGTGTGTGTGTGTGTGTGTGTGTGTGTGTGTGTGTGTGTGTGTGTGTGTGTGTGTGTGTGTTTGCATGTTTTATTTTGTATTTTGTGGGTTTTTTTTAGGGGTGGGGGTTTGTTTTTATCGCTTTTTCTCTCTTGTGATGAGGTCTTGTATTTTTTATTCTCAGACAATGACAAATAAAAAAATTTTAAAAACACACTAAAAGACGTACTTTCTTTATTACTGTCTGTTTTTTGCCGGCCCGTAAAAGTCTACAGCTTTTCATTGACTGGTATTGGAGCCGTATTTTGTTGCCTTCAACAACAAAAAAATCTGTAATTATTGGTAATTTGGGAGTCTGTTCTGGAGGGGCATTGCAAGTTTGGGGTTTTAGCCTTTTTCCCTGTCACGTGACCTACTCTCCCACCACTCTGACATCAAAGCAACCGTCTGCGACCAGACTCCCGCCATTCGGCCTTGACCGCATTGGGAACCTTCCCTATTAACCCATTAGGCGCCAAGCTATTCTGGCACCACCCTTGAACAATCACTAACGATGATTACACGGCGTTAGGCACTACGACTGGACTACTAATTCGGATTCTCATAGCCCATCTGTCTCCAAAACACAGGCTTTAAAGACCAGCAACTCAGCTAAATTTAGAAACTTCATCGTAAGGCTGAAGGGTATGCGTTAGCCATTTTCACCAAACTATTTCTGTTTTCAAAGTTGAACGACTGACTTAAGGGTCACCGCCGCTACGCGGCGGTCTCACAGCTGAACTGAAGCAGCTATTCTGGCACCGCCCTTGCACTATCTTGGTCGATCTGTCTCAGAAACCGGAATGCAGACTTCAAAGGCCGACTACACTGACTTCGAAATTCGGGAATTTTGACCTCGGACGGCTTAGGGTCCCGTGACATAACGGTTGCACTGATTTCATGTTTTCAAAGTAACGAACTAAAAGACTGACGTTCCTAACATACAGGGTGGGGGCCATGGCGTCGAGCGGGTGGATATATTTTGAGAAGGAGTCTGGGTAGCCTTTCCCACGAAAGAGTCGCCCACCACTTCAGTTTGGTCTCGTCCAACACTGTGCAGTCACGACCCCTCCCTTCTGACAAGAGGCATAGATCCTCTTGAGCCCATGCAAGACGTGTTGCTAATGACCAAATATCATGCAGGCTCTCGCAGACAAGATCAGTCCGCCTTTTCGTCGGTGTTTTTGACTGACGCCGCAAGGAAGGTACTGAGAGTTCCGCGCCGCGTTACACAGCGTTTTGTTTGAGGGAGCCACTTAGTCTCTAGGTCGCCCGTCCCCTCAGTTGTAAATTCCAGTGGTGGTGATAGCTCTGTTTTGACATGCAAGTGAAAAACTTGTTCTTCAACGCTGGGAAAATTGTGCTTTCGGAAAACAAATTGTCGTGGCAACCTTTAATTCTTTTCTTTTTGAGGCCAGCAAAACTCACTCACTTAGGGGACGACTATTTTATTTTTTTGGGAGGGGGGATATTCTCATTCTCTCCTAGTTAACTCATTGGAAACGATCGGCATCCGGATACGCGGCTTAAGCCGCCTATCCGGATGCCGTTCGTCTCCAATGAGTTAATATAATTCATTTAAACTATTACAATGCACACGTTTTAAATGAATATTTACAAAATTAGTTGGTTTGTTGGCTGGCTGGCTGGCTGGCTGGCTGGCTGGCTGCTTGATTGCTTGCTTACTTGGTTACTTGGCTGCTTGGTTGATTGGTTGGTTGACTGGCTGGCTGGCTGGCTGGCTGGTTGGTTGGTTGGTTGGTTGGTTGGTTGGTTGGTTGGTTGGTTGGTTGGTTGGTTGGTTGGTTGGTTGGTTGGTTGGTTGGTTGGTTGGTTGGTTGGTTGGTTGGTTGGTTTGTTGGCTAGCTGATATTGCCTTTAACGTCCCAACAACAACAACAAAAGACTCACTTAAAAGACGCATGCCAGTACATGAATCCGTTAAACCCTTTATTGCCGAGAAAAAGTGAACAAAATCCAACTGCAAGAGACATAGATTCTCATGAGCCCCCGTGATTGCTGGGGCTAATGAAAATCTATGCCTCTTGCTGAGGCAAGTTTGTATCCATGTTTCTTGGACGGTTTTGGCTTTTGGTCGTTGAATGAACAAAGATTTTAGAAACAAACATGTGCGTTCAGTGGCAGGGAATTGTTAAACAAACACTGTAAAGCGAAACTGAAAGCCGAAAAGACAGAACCCACCTACACAAATCAAATACATCAACTATTAGTTTATCAACCCATTAACCAATTAACCAGTTAACAAATCTTCACGAATAACTAAATGCGTAACTTATGCAAGTCAGTACTGAAAGAAATTCGTTTCAGCGTCACGTGACTGCAGCAGACGGAAACTGAAACCTTTTTACAATGGGTAACTTTTTCCCCCAACACCGGCAATGGCGACGTAGGTTTGAGGGTAGGGGTGTTTGACACGCGCTGTAACAGGTCATTTGCGAGAGAATAGTGCGGGGCCCCCGCTTCCTTTACATGGGAAATTCATTCACTAATTAGCGAGGAACCACTGTTTACGTTCGCGGCCATTTTCTCCCAGTCAGCCACAAGCATAACCCCCGCCCCCCCCCCCCCCGCCCCCCCCCCCTTACCCCCCTTCCCCATCCCCCTACACCCCCCCCTACCTTCCACCCCCTCTGCCCCCCACCCCCCACCCCCCGAACATTAGGCTTCTGTTAGAGGCGAGTAAATGTGAGATCTTTGCCAGCATTATCCCGTTCAGCCCTGACGCACTACAGCAGGAGATGGGTCGACCATGATAATTCAAGGGTAGTGCCAGATTAGCTCGGCGCCTGTCGGCTCCTGCAACAGGTGCATAGTCGATAGATGACGCCTCCAAAATTTGGGAAATACGTGCGTCGGGCTGATTCTCGTCATTGAGCCCCTGCAACCGGATGTGTTGTGACTACATTGCAGATGTGAGGGTTTGCGATGGAGACCAAGCGGTGGTACTGGTTCCAGCCTCCGGCTGTATGCACAGCGTTCCTTGTCGCTCCAAATAACGGAACAAAGTCAGTGAACTACAATAATTTTTGAACCCGTTCAGTCAGTGCCAAGATAATCAGTCTGAACACCACCCAACTGCAAGAGGTATAGATCCTCATGAGCCCTCGCGACTGCGGGGGCTCATGAGGATCTATGCCTCTTTCTGACACAACTTTGAATCCATGTTCCTGGGACAGCTGTTTGTTGTTTGGGTTTTGTTTTGTTTTTTGGTTTGTTTGTTTTTTCCGCCTTTGCACTGTGAATTGAGATGGAAAGCTTGATCAGTACAACTTAACTGCCGTGAAAACCTGAACTCAAACCGACTGCAAGATGTATAGATCCTCATGAGCCCCCGCAACTGCGGGGGCTCATGAGGATCTATGCCTCTTGCTAACACTCATTTGAATCCATGTTCCCGGAACATCAAGGTTTCTTTGTTATCTTGAACTTCTTTAACTCTACTGAGTCCACGCTCGTTAGTCAGGTTTTGAAAACAGTATTATACTAAACACTGCACTGTTTTCTTAAATCTGTGCAATCTCTCCCAGTAAGGCTGAAGCGGCATAATTATCAGAAGCCACTGAGTGCGGCTGCAGGGCCTTATGAGAATCTATGCCTCTTGCAGATGGAAGTTTTTGGCTGAGGGACGGTAAACGAGGTCCTTGCCTTTTTACGGCCTTTTCACAACATGTAGGAACGGTACATAAATATGGACAACACTGACAGTGACGCACCACCGCAACTTCTGTGAAGTCTTTTCATCGCGTAGTCCATCAGTCAGCCCTCTCTATCTCTACCGTTATTTTCCAAAGGGCGGTGTGTCTATTTGTATAGAAAAGCGACATTGTCATGTGTAACAGTAAAAATCTCGCTTTTCTAAAAAATGGACATAATGCTTTTTGCCAATAACGGCAGACCTGAAAGAGACACAGACTCACACTCCCTCCTGCAACAAAAAGATTCTTATAAGTCGCTGAATCTATGTCTCTCAGTCAGAAAGGTCGGCTCCAGATGTTCTTTAACCCCTTCAAAGCCGAGAAACACTGAACGCAATCCAACTGCAAGAGATATAGATCCTCATGAGCCCCCGCAGTTGCGGGGGCTCATGAGGATCTATGTCTCTTGCTGAGACCAATGTGTATCCATGTTCCTTGGACAGCGTGGCTTTCGGTCGTTACATGAACAAATATTTAGAAAAGCAATGTACGTACAGCGGCAGGGAGAGGGTTAAATTGCGGCCGTTCCTCTCCATAGCTTGTACACGTAGTAATAGTAGCAACGGTACATAAATAAATAAGAAGTTAAGAATCCCGTCATGATCAAACCCACTAAACGTAGCCTGACGTGAAACGGTCCGTGGCGCAGTGGTTAAGGCGCCTGCCACCAATGCCAAAGGTGCGTGGTTCGATACCGGGTTCCGGCGTTGGACTTTTCTCCTCTGGTAAGTGTCACCGTTAATTCGGGCGGACCGTCGGGGGTTCTTTCTCCGGGTACTCCGGTTCTTCCACCCCCCCCCCCCCCCATCCCCCCACCCCCCACACTTTGGTACCGGTCTCAGGCCACTTTACAAATTTCAAATACAAGCGATCAAAAATCTCTGTAACTTCAGTAGCTGACTGGCCCTTCGTTTGTCTTGTACTGTGTTTGTCTTAAATGGCGTAAATCCGTGTCTGTTTCGTGAGTGTGTGTGTTGGGTTTCAGGCGCGGCGCTTTGAGTCGATTTCCCCAAAATTGAGAAAAAGCGCCTATATAATAACGGTATTATTTTTGTCCGTTACTAGTTCAGTGACACATTTGCAAACTGCTTCTTACCAGGTTCAATCTGTTTAACATGCGGAAAAACGCCACATAAACACAGAAATAATTAAGATACTGTGACAGCAAATTGCCAAGTACCAGTACAGCAACAGCTGTGAGTCTTTCAAAGTGAAAATGGGTGCTAGTCTGTGATTTAATTTTCACTGGACCATAACCTCGACGGCTACTGCGGTCACCGTTCGGCGCAGAGACTCGTAGTTACTCGTCTCCGTTTCCGCCGACTATACGACAATTGACGTCGGTGGAAATTAACCTTTCATATGACCCCGGATTTCATTACGTAGCATTTTTTTTTAACATGACTTGTTCATAAGTTATTGTTTGTTTTTGGGGTTTTTTTTAGTTTAATTGAACGTCTGAAATATGATTACAATAACAATAAACCTATCATATGAACAAATAAATAGTTTACAGTGAGGTAATTCATTTGACCTACTCGAATTTAGCCTGCTTTGATCACTTCGAAATAACTGTGCCATTTCTCTGCCTAAGCGGAGAAATGGCACAGTTATTTCGAAGCGAACGAAGTAGGCTCGAAAACCCTCTAGCATTCTGACCAATCTTTAGATTCACGTGTTTCAGAGTTTTACAGACCAAGCCCTTAGACAAGCCTGCATGGAGACTACGACTGAATGGGGTAATCCTGAATGGGTTAACTCATTCTACCCCAACACCGAAATCCCAAAATTTTGCCGGTGTCCTCTGAAGACTGCACTTTAGTGCACGACACAGATCGACCATGATAGTTCAAGGGTGATGCCAGAATAGCTTGGCGCCCACAGGCGCCAAGCTATTCTGGCATAACCCTTGAACTATCATGGTCGATCCTTATCTTGCTGTGGTGTGTCTGGGGTAGAATGAGTTAAACCTGTTTCTGACGGCCCCGTTGACGTGACTGAGCTAACAGGTTTGACGTCGCACCCGGCTACCGTTACACGCTTTCACGAAACAGATCGTAGACTCTCACCCAGATAACTTTCTCCGTGAGAGATGTAAACAGAGTCAATTTTTCCTAGCAAGTGGCAAGGATTCTCATGAGCCCCTGCGAATGCATGTGCTCATGAGAATGTATGCCTCCTGCACATGTAAGTGTGAATGTTTCCGGGACTGGAAAAAGAAAGTGACGTGTGGGATAGGGGCCAATGTTCCGCATCATTTACTCCGGGTGTTGAGAGTTGGTCTAATAACTGGGGTCGGCGGCGTCACCCGAGTGTGACACAACAGTTCGGCAGTTTCCGTAAATTATATCGTTAGCGGGGAGAAAAGAACAATTAGGAGCCGGCGAAGGGCGAACACTCTCACGAAAATGGCAACCCGCGGCATGGGAACTTGTCAATCAGGTCACAGAAAGCCAAGCCTGAGAACCACCTTTTCAAATTCCACTGACTTAACTCATTCTACCCCAGACACACCACAGCAAGATAAGGATCGACGATGATAGTTCAAGAGTGATGCCTATGGGCGCCAAGCTATTCTGGCATCACCCTTGAACTATCATGGTCGATCTGTGTCCTGCACTAGAGTGCTGTCTTCAGAGGACAACGGCAAAATTTGGGGATTTCGGTGATGGGGTAGAAAGAGTTAACCCTTTGCCTGTCGGTAACGGTTTTTGTCGCGATGATTCCTTTCTAGAAAATGCCGACGTATTTAATACAGACACCGTTTAAACAGCTAAAACTGTGCGAACCTACAACGAATTGGTTTTAATTCACCGAAATCAACAGCTCAGAATGTTTTACTTAGGGCGAAAATTGTTAAATGTATGATTTCCTTCGCAGGAAAGTTGAAATCAAACAGGTCAAAATTACTAACTGTACACACACACACACACACACACACACACACACACACACACACACACACACACACACACACACACACATACACACACACACATACACACACACACACATACGGCACACGCACACACACACACACACACACACACACACACACACACAACAAGATGATTGACGTTCAATACTAGTGCTTGTTGTTGATGATGTTGTTGTTGCTGTTGTTGTCACGTCGTTTTTTCAGGGCACGTGTGACATTGACAAACAAACGAGAGCGAAGTCACAGCGGATAGCCAGCGTGTGTACCAAAGCATAGACAGCACTCCAAACATCACCAAGAGGCATAGATCATCATGAGCCCTCCGGGAAATGCCTCTTACTTACTTACTTACGCCTGTCACCCCTACACGGGTATAGGCCGTTGACGAGAGACCTCCAGCAACTCCTGTCCTGTGCTTCTCCTTCGATTCTACTCCAGGTGGTTCCCAGTCTTTTGATGTCTGCTTGGAGGTCTCGACGCCAGGAGTTTCTAGGCCTACCTCTTTTCCTCTTTTCCTGGAGGTTCCATGACAATGCCTGCCTAGTGATACTGGAAGCTGGCTTTCTCAGACTGTGACCGATCCATCCCCATCTTCTTCGCCCAATTTCATTCTCTGCTGTTATCTGCTCTGTTCTCTCCCAGAGTCTGACGTTGCTGGTCTTCTCTGGCCAGTGGATGGAAATGCCTCTTGGAGATTTTTAAAGCGTTGTCTATGCTTTTGGTACAGGCTGGTTATCAACCGTGACTTCGCTCTCGATCGTTTGTCGGTAGTCGATCGTTTGTCGGTAGTCGATCGTTTCAAACGAAACCTCACCATTAGTTGATACTGGTGGAGTCGAACGGCAGTGAATCCTTTTTTTGTTCTTTTTGGTTTTCGCTTTTATTTTCTTCTTCTTCTTTTGTGAAAAGTGAAGTTACAATGAAAATCATGCTTTACACAGAAATGGACATGCTACCTATTGCCTCACAGGCCTTGTCTTTGTAAGATCAAGATCGAAAGGGATTTTCTAAAGCAATCCGTTGAATTCGGTTAAAATAATACTCACTGATTCTTGTCAATGTGCCCCAGTTGTAAGTCACCTCAGTGTTAAACAAACACAATGTGAAAAACTACTTACGGGCTGTTCAGTGTGAATGATCATTTGTTTATTCTGAGAACCTACGCTAAGTAGGTCACTACACTGGTTTCCAGTGACTTTGACTTGTTTCACGTTGTTTTCCCCGCATTCCAAATTAGTTTGCAATGACCATAATCGCTCTTGTTTTGTCTTTCTGCAACCTTAAGTTAGTCAGCCTTTGGTGCTTTTGTAGCCTCTTGCGAATTTTTAAGAGGTGGTTGAACCCTGGTGAAACTGACTTAGAAATAATGAGAGCCATTTGAAAGTAATGTGGTAGAAACGGCTACGCAGAATCCGTCTGGCCAACTGAATTTCGATCGATATTTCTTAGTTGCGCTGAACGCTTAAACTTTTCAACCTCACGAATGTGCTCTGTTTGTTTTGCTGGTGATATTTGAAAACTAAATTGTTATGGGGGTGAAAGCGTGTTCCACTAAGCCGTAACTAGATATGACTAATCCTATTACCAAGTTTACACTCGATCCGATTAAACTTTTAATCGTTTTGATCAGTCAACGAAAAGCATTCGGTGCCTAGTGAATATTCATGACGACTAGTATTGCACGAGGTACACTTCGCTTTAAGCGGGGGTCACCGCACTGTTAACGAGAAGATTTAAGATTAGATAAACTGTGTGCTGGTCTGTGAAGTTGGACTTTACGGCCTGCAGGTCGTAAGGTCCAAAATCACAGACGAGCATACATTTATATCTGCATGTTCAGTAATACAGTGGAATCCAATATCAACTCTGGATCTTTTCATTCAGAGCGTCACTAGTGACAAGTCAAAGTAAAATATGATACGACCTACGGCTTTCGGCTTAGAATCAAGTTGTGAATGGGACGATAAACTGAGGGTGTTAGATTCTCATGCGCCCCTGTGGCTGCACGTGCACACGAGGCTCTAAGTCTCCTGCAGATGGAAGGGGCTGACCCCAGGGTTTTTCAACCATTTTTTTTTTTTAACCACTGAAGTACGTCTGCTGCTATAGACGTGAACTTAACCCTTTCCCTGCCACTATACGCACATTTTTGTTTCTGAAATCTTTGTTCATTTAGAGACCGAAAGACAAAACCGTCCAAGAACATGGCTGTAAATTTGTCTCAGCAAGAGGCATAGGTCCTCATGAGCCCCCGCAGCCGCGGTGGCTCATGAGGATCTATGTCTTTTGCAGTTGGATCGCGTTCACATTTTCTCGGCAGTGACGAGGTTAACCCCTTCGCTGCCAGTGATCACGGATTTCACGTCTGAAACGACTGCACACTAACCGACGTTCGCGTGAAGAACACAGATGTAAATCAGACCAAGGAGAGGCATCAAAAACTCACGAGTAACAAGAGATATAAATCCTCACGAGGCCCCGCGAGTGCGGGGGCTCATGAGGGTTTATGTCCCTTGCAGCTGGGTGGCGTTCGCCTTGCCCAGGCAGTGAAGGAGGTCAAAATTTAAAAGTTCCAGATTATTTCTTTGAAATCGCCATTTCAAATGGGTATCGCGCAATATCAAAATTAGGCCAAAGTTTTTTTTTAATTTATTTATTTTTTGTTTAGTCGAAATAGTGTGCATGGTGCATCTTAACTGTTTAAAGGGCCGGTTTGGCGACCTACCGTAACACGTTCTACCCCAGCAGCGAAATCCCCAAATTCTGAAGTTGCCCTCCGAAGGACTGTATTACAATTCTAGAGACAGATCGAGTATGATATGATAGTTCAAGGGTGGTGCCAGAATAGCTTGGCGCCTATGGGCCTATGGGCGCCAAGCTATTCTGGCACCACCCTTGAACTGTCATGCTCGATCCATGTCTTGCTGTGGTGTGTCGGGGCTGAATGAGTTAAAACGCTAACCCCTTTCACTGCCGATAAAAATTGACCACCACTTGGTTAGTTGTTTGCTTAGTTTGGGGTTTAAAGTCCACGGGATTAGAGTGTTAAGCCTTATCATTCGGAATACACCAGTGTGTGAAATAAGTTTGACTAAAACAGTTCAAGGGTAGTGCCGCAGAAAAGCTTGGCGCCTCTAGGCGCCAAGCTATTCTGGCACCACCCTTGAACTAAAGCCATTGGTCTATATCCGTATCTGTCAGTACTATAACTAGCTTGCATATGGCAGTGTACAAATTTGAAGCTTTTAGTCTCAGTATGATATGGGTTAATGGAGCGATAACAGGCGGGTTATGAGGGACAAGGACAGCAATTTGCCTCTTGGGTACGACCAGAACACTGATCAATTCAGGCGCACTGCAACTGTGCCCACCCTTGAACTATCATGTTCGAACTGTCTCTAGAACTGTAGAATGCTCCTTTAAAATTTGGGGATTTCGGTCCTCGGGTAGAATGTGTGAAGGGTGTTTGGGGCATATTTGGACTGAAGCTACGCTTCCATAAGCACGAATCCGATACGAATACGATCCGAACCCGATGCGATGATGCAATTTTCCTTCAAAAATTGCGTCATTCTTGTTCGAAGCCGGATGCAAATTCGTTTATCGCATCGAACATATGGAAACACACAAACATGACAAGGCCGGACTTGCACGATTTTTTTCTGTTTCGGATCCGCTTCGGATTCGGATCGTTTCGTTTTGGATTCGTGATTATGGGTAGCCGCCTTTAGGATGGAGCTGTTTTAATATTGCGGGTCTTTTCCCCCTTAAGGTATACGACTGCCTTGTAGATGGATGGGTATTTTCTAATGGAGACAGTGATACCCAGGGCTCAGTGTCCGTGTTTGTGTTCCATGTCACACGCTACATCACACACGCGGTGTCAAACACGGTTGCTTTTCCAGCATCGGGTTTCGGACACTCAGTACACCCGAGTGACCTGAAATGACTGTCTATTGTGTCTTGGCCGCCGTCTTTGGGATGGGTGCCAGAATCATAAATGTAGGTCACCAGTTGTAACTCTTTGGCTTTGGGGAGCGCTTTTTGTCGTGATGATTCCTGTATGAATCGTTGCGACAAAAAGCGCTACCCACAAAGGGTTAACTCAGCAGTTAGCTACCAGACTATCATGCGTGACTACGCATGATGACATGACAGAAAGTGAGTTTACTATCTCAGAATTTCAATTAATACTGATACGCTCAATATATGCTGACGACTGACCTAAAGAAATGCAACATTTATGAAATCATCGGAAACACTTTAAAATTTACACAAATGTCGCATTTCTTGTGCTCGCCAGTATACAAAAATTACAAATAGAAAGGCCATTATGTGCCCGGCATATCTGTCACAAATGTAATGCCGCACACTTACAAATCCCTTATGGTAAACACATTAACGCTGAAAAAAAATCTCTTGAGAAGTCTGACATTGATATGGCCCAAATGACCTGTCATTTTTTAAAATCAAGTCGCTCCTGGTTTACACACACACACACACACACACACACACACACACACACACACACACACACACACACACACACACACACGCACGCACGCACGCACACACACACACACACACACACACACACACACACACACACACACACAATGTGGCGCCCCGACACACCATGACCACCAGCAGATCCGTGACAGCCTGTCGCCCCTTGCCATGGGCCGGCACCATCCGCAAGACTCGACGCACATATTTTTATGTATCTAAACTATACAGTTTTCCCTTCTTTGACACATGTATTGATATACTGTTTAACAAGCAAATTAATATTCATGAACTTGCTTGATATACGGGCCATCCCGGCCCAAATCCCTTGCGCGCCAAGAAGACTCGATCTTGACGATACTTGCATTTTCAAAACGGAAACGCTAAATATGCTCATACTGCAACATTAACGCGCTCCTTATGTGTAGTAGTAATGACATACTTCTTAGTGTGTGTGAACGCTCGAAATGTATATCCTATACACACACACGAACGGACAAAAGACGCCAGGAAACGTGCGAGTCGCTGGACTGACCACTGAAACTGACGAGATGTCAGCTGGCGATATCGACAACCCGGCCAAGAAAAGATCTAAATAAACAAACCTGCTGGCATTTTCCGCAATTATGCGTGATCTAGTTACAAGTAGAATTTACTCAGTAACACGCACGGTTATTCAATGCACTGATGTCTTCATAGTCAGACGAAATCTACGCGTTGACTTTTTGACAGCGATATGCAGTTCAGTGTCTTCCATTCATGTGTTTTGTCTGAACACCGCAATCAGCTGCAAAAAATGAATGATGCGAGGCACAGTTTTGTTTTGGACTGGGTACATAAATAATATTGAGCAACAGTTTTGTTTTATATAGTGCCGATAAATAGACAGATGTGATTACTTGAATCAAAATGTCCTCGTCTTACGACTCGGACATTTTGATTCGGGTCTCGTAATCACATCTGCCTGTTATCGGCACTTTATCAAGGTAAATGTTGCTCAATATAATATAATATAATAGCGCATGTGCCCTGTGTGTCCATTTTTGGTGGGGTGAAAGCAAGATTTTTATTGTATTACAATGAAAATCTCGCTTTTCACAAAAATGGCACTATTGTCTTTTGCCTTCACAGTCACAGGCAGACCTCCAGTCGGCATGCACGTCCTTTCTGGTAGGTATCGGACAGGCGATTGCGGCCACATTTCAGGAAACGAAGACTTCGTCATTACGAGAACCGATGCCTCGTCAGTGTCAGGCATCATTATGCAGAGATCGGCCCTGACAGTATGGTGGTCTGTGACGTCGGGTCATAACTGCTCTGCCGCTGTGTCTATGATGCAAGTGATGTGTTCAGTTTTATATTACGATTATGTCCTATGTAATTTGTGTTACTGTGAAATCGTGTTTATTGCCTTTATGTTTAGACCACAATAGTTACTAAGGCATACGGTGAGTGTGTGTGTGTGTGTGTGTGTGTGTGTGTGTGTGTGTGTGTGTGTGTGTGTGTGTGTGTGTGTGTGTGTGTGTGTGTGTGTGTGCACGTGAGTAGCTTAATTATATTTTGATGTGTTTAATGTTCTTGCTTTTATGTTGCGCGGCACCGCAACGATTTCGTAATGTATTGTTACATATGGCAATAAAGTTCTATCATCATCATCATCATCATACCACACTCACACAAATCTCTATGGCCCCCGGCCGGTCCACAAAGGCCGAACCTAGATGCAGGTAACACTGTGCATAGAAGCGTTTGAAGCCCGAGGCTTCAACCGCTTCTATGCACAGTGTTCCCTGCATCTTCGTTCTTCAACGGACCACGAAAGCCTTTTATTTTTGGGGAGGGTAAAGGGGGAGGGGGTGGCGGGGGCAGGGGGGGGGGGTTGTGGTGGGTTCGTCCTCGGCTTGCAGCAGACAACAGCTGTGTGAAGGCAGTACAGTGTTTGCTGTTGTGATCCTGCTCACCAGCCCTCCATAACTAGCAGGTGGCCACCGTTTGTTTGCCGTACGAACTCGCTCGCTTCCACATGGCGTTTTCTCCCCTCCATGTCCCCAGCTGGCCTTTTCACGATCAGCCGCTTGCACTTCATTTCACCACTGCCGTGGAAGAGGTTGAGCCGACCAAAGGACAGAGTCTACGCTAATAGTGTAGCCTATAATTTAATATACTCTTTGAGCCGGCTGAGTATAGCCTCTTTCACAGCCGCCCGTAGTCAATAGTGGAATGTAATACGATGCCGCCGCTGTGACGGAAGGCAGCTTTTAGTGCCCCTTAGTCTCTATGCTGATAGTGACCGCATTCGGTTTCTTCGTCGATACTAATAGTCTAAAGTGGATTTATCTTTGAGTATTATTTTTTCAGCGCCGTGCCATGTGAAAAGAGATGGCCGCATCGAATTGATTGAATTAAAAGGCGTGTCTGATTAGCTTTCTGGAAGTAGTGCCTAATTCGCTTTTTGACAATCAGTGTCTGGATTAGCTTTTTATCTTGCGCCGCACTTACTGTTTCAAAGATCTTAGCTTCGGCAGGCGTAAGTAGTGCATTCTATTTCTAATTCACAAACAGACCACCAATGCTTTCGCGGTCAAAGGGAAGCAACCTCGATTATTGCCAGCGAAGTCGGTGCACATTAGATACAAAAACACGCATCGACCAAAAAATGAAATGACACGTATTGCAAATAAATAATATTGAGAGTGTGAGAATAGTAATTTTCTTGTTTAAAAATTACTCCAAAATGTAAACTGGCGTTAATAGAGACTTATCTTTTATTTTAAGATGAAGAGGTGTGTGTGTGGGGGGGGGGGGGGGGAGGGGGGAGGGGCAGAGGGAGAGAGGGAGAGATGATGATGATGAAACGTTTTTATTCAGGATAAAAAGTTTTAGAGAGAGGGAGATGGAGAGAGAGAGAGAGAGAGAGAGAGAGAGAGAGAGAGAGAGAGAGAGAGAGAGAGAGAGAGATGATGATGATGATGATGATGATGATGATGATGATGATGATGATGAAACTTTATTTATCAACGATAAAAAGTTTTGACAGTAAACAAATCGTCATTTTACAAACTTGCCGTTGCTAATATCTACAACATAAAATAATAATAATAATAATAATAATAATAATAATAATAATAATAATAATAAAATAATAATAATAATAATAATAATAATAATAATAATAATATTATATTTGCACACGTTATTTCATGCAACAATGTTTAAAAAAAATAAAAACAAAATAAAAATAAAATTTTAAAAATATATATACACAAAATAATAGTAACACTCAACATTCATCTTATACCACACACACACACACACACACACACACACACACACACACACACACACACACACACACACACACACACACACACACACACACACACACACATGTATTGCATGTATTATATGAAAGTATTAACCATCAGGGTTTGTTTAAATAAATGCCCAGTGATGTTATGTTTGGCTCATCAGGTAATCGAAAAGTTTCGTTTTAAAGATTCCAAGCGAGGCTATAGTCTTCAAATGTGCAGGAATAGTGTTCCATACAAACTGTCCAGAAAATGATAAACTAGTTTTGAAGAGGTCAATTCTAGGCAGAGGTAGGGGTAAAGTATTGTTCCTTGAGGTCCGTTCGCGCTCTTGCTGTGACATAAATTTGGTGGTTATATTCTGCGGTGTCGTGTTATTTAATATCTTGTGCATGAGGATGCATTTGTTGAAATTAAGTTGTTGACGCAGGCCGAGAATGCTTAGATGTCTAAATTTGTCTATGGTAGGAATGGGCCGCGTATCTATCATTTTGACAGCTCTTTTATATATAGAGTTTAACCTGTTCATATGAACATCACTACAACCATTCCACACTGTGGAGACATAATCAAAGCGAGACTTGATATGGGCATGAAAAAAAAAATTACGAGTATGTGTATCCGTAACTTGTCTAAGCTGGGGCAACAGGAAAGTGCTTTTAGCAATGGTTTTACAAACTGTATTAATTATATGCGTTTCCCATCATAGTTGTTCGTCAAAGTGTATTCCCAAAGAGAGGGAGAGAGAGATTAGAAAAATGTTTTTTTCAAGACCAAAGGGAATAATATATCATTTATGTTGAATTGTTTATTTAAAATGAAATGGAAGTTTGTTAGGCGAAGACCAAAAAATCGATAGTTTTCGTGTTATCCAGTACAGTGTCGAGATGACATCACACCACCTAACTGCAAGAGGCATAGATCCTCATGAGCCCCCGCAACTGCCTCTTGCCTCTATGTCTCTTGCTGACACCACTTTGAATGCATGTTCCTTGGGCATCTAGAGTTCTTTGGTCTTGAATTAACTCTCTCTCTTGGCTTGACTTCGAGAACGAAGATTCTACAGGGGTTGTCCACCTCGTCTGCAAGCACGCTCGTGGCTGCGGAGGCCAATCCGGCCGGGACAGGCAGGTTCGACCGCAGTGGATGCAGGGGGGGAGGTCTGGTTAGGGTTCTGAGTTGCGGGATCTCTGTTTTTTTCTACGGCGTCTCTGGTTTTTGTTGTTGTTGTTTTCTTGAATTAACTCATTCTACCCCAACACCGAAATCCTTACGTTTTGCCGTTGTCCTCTGAAGACTGCATTGCAGTGCAGGACACAGATCGACCATGATAGTTTAAGGGTGATGCCAGAATAGCTTGGCGCCCATAGGCGCCAAGCTATTCTGGCATCACCCTTGAACTATCATGGTCGATCCTTATCTTGCTGTGGTGTGTCTGGGGTAGAATGAGTTAACAAAGATTGCAGAAACACAGTCTGCGTCACTGAGCTGCCACTGAACGGGTTAAGGGGGGATTACTCTCTACTTCGCCCATAAGGCATTGCGCAACACCTGTAGAAAACGTGTCATAACAACGCTTTCTTAAAACGGGTGTTGATCATTAGGTGAGTAAGCTAGATGTAAACCCAGGGCTGAGTGTGATTTCCTGTAAGAATCCAAACTATTACCAAAGCCCTATAATAGCTGACATTTTCTCTGGCCCCCCCAGCGACAACAAACGCTGTAGAAAATAACTTTGCAGTGCATTTGTTTTGCCACAAGTCTCCAACGCAACGCCACCCGTCTGCAAAAGACATAGATTTTTATGAGCCCCCACATTCGCGGGGGCTCATGAAAATCTATATCTCTTGCGGGAGGCATTTACATCTGCCTTCACAGACGGAGGAGATCGCTTGCGGGGAGGGGGGTGATTTATGATGAAGCACTTTTGACACCTCTCGCGAAAAGGGCGCGCATGCAGGGTCGTACCCAACTCGCACCCGTCTTTTGAACAGTTAGCGGAATGGCTTTGAATTCATGATGTGATTTAACTCTTGTGCGCCTTGGCTTACTATCACGGTATTTCAGGCACATATGCGCTGAATAAACATTTTTTTTGTTTGTTTGTTTTTTTGTGTGGCCGTTCGACCTCCACATCAGTGCATGATCTCGATATTTTTCTTGTTTCACGAATTCAACTATTACTCTTTCTTAACCCCTTCCCTGCCACTGTACGTACATTTTTATTTCTGAAATCGTGGTTCATTCAACGACCAAAAGCCAACACCGCCCAAGGAACATAGATACACGTTGGTCTAAGCAAGAGGCATAGATCCTCATGAGCCACCGCAGACGCGGGGGCTCATGACTGATTGATTGTACATTGCTTAACGTCCCGACAGCAACAAGGCTTTGCGGGAGCTCATGAGGATCTGTGTCTCTTGCAGTTGGATGGTGTTCACTTTTCTTGACAGTGAAGGGGTTAGAGAGAAGAAAAACGGCTGCAATCAACTACAATATGATAAAATGTTGATGCTTAGCAAATTATCTTTCTGATGTTGATTTGTTACATAAAATAATAATAATTACGGCATTTGTAATGCGCTTATCTTATAATAATTATAACTCTAAGCGCGCACTCACAACTCGCGTACGCATGCGCACGCTTTAGACGACTCACGTACCACAAGTAGTGAAAATACATTACGACAGTCATCTTGGGGTGGGGAGTGTGGTGATGTAGTGCTAGAACTGTTGAAAGAGGTGAGTTTGAGGGCGGACTGGAAAGAGGAGAGAGTGTGTTTCTGACGGAGAGAGAGTGGGAGGGTGTTCCAGGTGGATGGACCGTAGACGGAGAAGGAGCGGGGGCCGAAAGTGCTGAGTTTGGTGCGGGGGATGTGGAGGCGGAGAGGGTCGGAGGCGGAGCGGAGAGAGCGGGGAGGAGTGTAGGGGTGAAGTAAGTTGGAGAGATAGGCAGGAGCGCAGTTGTTCAGGGATTTGTAGCAACGAGACAGAATCTTGTATTGGATGCGTTGGGGGATGGGGAGCCAGTGAAGGAGTTTGAGCAGGGGAGTGATGTGGTCGGATTTTTTCTTTCTGAGGACGAGGCGGGCAGCATTGTTCTGGATGCGCTGGAGAGTGAAAGTGGTGGAGTGAGGGAGGCCGGAAAGGAGAGAGTAGTCGATGCGAGATAGGATGAGAGAGACAGCAAGTTTGGTGGCAGCTTCTGATCTGACTGATGCGGTGGAGGTGGAAATAGCATGCCTGGGCCGTGTATATAGTCTGCTCCGCTTATAACAAGGCCAGAGATAACAACAATCGGATATAACAAAAGTCGGATATAACAAACGTTTTTTAAAGTTCACAACAGCAGTTTTTCAACGTAAATCACTTCGCTTATAACAAACGTCGGATATAACAAAAAGAAAAAATGGGTCCCCTGCCGATTTGTTAAATCCGGAGTTTACTGTACTATACTCTTCATGTGAAAATGGCTTATGTGTCACCATCAATAAAAACCTTCTACAGTCCACAGTCGACACTCAGATAACTGAGCAGGTCAACACTGACATCTAGAACTGGTCAGCAGCACACAATGTACTAAACTGAAATACAAACCCCAGTAGCAAAACGTATTCCGGCCCACGTCGGACAAGTGGGACCGCGCACAGACGTGCACCACCTGCAGCCGTCGTGAGCCCGATGACCTTTGCTTACTGAGTCACGCATTGTAAATTGTCACATCTTTCTTTTTATTTTTATTTTTTTTAATTATTTACAAAACATGCCTACATTTAACTCATTCTACCCCAACACCGAAATCCCCAAATTTTGCTGTTGTTCTCTGAAGACTGCCTTGCAGTGCAGGACACAGATCGACCATGATAGTTCAAGGGTGATGTCAGAATAGCTTGGCGCCCATAGGCGCCAAGCTATTCTGGCATCACCCTTGAACTATCATGGTCGATCCTTATCGTGCTGTGGTGTGTCTGGGGTAGAATGAGTTAAACGCGGGGGTGCTCCGTCGGTACCAGCCGCAGGGGCTGAAAGTAAACTAGGCAGAAGTATGTGGCCCTCTTGCCATGCCCCACATGTAGATCATTTTCAAAAGGTGCTAAAGGGCTCATGACAAGGTTTCTACCACTAGCGGATGGTTCAAATGCAAACTATTGTAATGCCAAGCTCGTTAGTGGCCGCTTCCTGCTGTTGTTTCGACGCATGACTGTCTTACTGACGATGGATCGCGCGTGTCGTAGCGTGGCGTAGGTGGGCGGCAGAAGAAAGACACGGGTAACAGTAACACCACAACGGGACTGAGAAAGCCGAAGTTATGACAAGACTTGTGCCCCCTGACTATGGGCGCCAAGCTATTTTGGCATCACCCTTGAACTATCATGGTCGATCTGTGTCCTGCACTGCAATGCAGTCATCAGAGGACAACGGCAACATTTGGGGATTTCGGTGATGGGGTAGAAAGAGTTAAGACGTTAACTTGGAATCAAATTATCTTCGACTCCAGCATCCGGCCCCTAGGGTCTGTGGTGTTGGATCTTACGGCTGGAAAGCCGTAAGGTCCAAAATCACAGACCAGGGCACATACAGTTAATAGCGTTTGACACTGTATTTCGATCAAGCAAAAGTGTGTACATCAGTGCTGAGACTGATTCGCATACATGTGTCTTGGAAGGTTTTGGCTTTTGATCGTTGAATGAGAAAGATTTCAGAACCAAAAATGTACGTACTGTGGCAAGGAAGGGTAAACACACATCTATACACATCTGCACCAGGCATACCTGCAAAATACTTCAGCTTGCTACTCTTTTTCCGTCACGCATCTGGCTACAAAGTCACATGGCTTCTTTATCATGTATTTAATTATTACTGACGTTCTTCCCGCAGCACTAGATCTGTAAGCTCCACAATCACAGACCGGAACACGCAGATTATCGCCCCTGCTTCCAAGAGCACAGGCATGGGGAAAAAAATCCTTAATCCATCACCATTTCCATGTGTTTCACGGTCTCGGCAAGAGGCATAGATCCTCATGAGCCCCTGCAGTCTCGGGGACTCATGAGGATGTATGCCTCTTGCAGTTTGATCGTGGTTTTTTTTTTGTGTGTTTTTTGTCGGAAGGAAAGGGTTTCAAAACAATACGGAAAGATGAATGTCCATCTTGCGTTAAAAAGACGCCCAAGCAAATTTTGGCAGCGCATCTACTAAATACACTTTGTCCACGGATACGAAAACACTCCAAGAACATCAAATTAGCTACTGAGAGAGACACCCATTAACGCCAGATACAAAGTGGCGATATCCTTACGTTCAAATAACCATTCTCAATGTCAGCTCAGTGCTGTGCACTGTCTACATATATATCCGATATTTACACGCGTATGTCCCTCCTTTAAAAATTTAAAGTCACGTCACTACCCTTTCTCTGATATTGATTAACAGCAGAACCTCTTTTAAGCGACCACGTTTATGAGAGATCATCTGTCATTAAAGACCATCACAGGTTCTACTGTACCGTAATAACAATTATTAACCCCTTTCCAGTCAATGTACGTATATTTTAGATTCTAAAATCGTTGTTCATTCAACGACCAAAAGCCAAAACTGCCCAAGAGACGTGGATACAAACTGGTCCTAGCAAGAGGCATAGATCCTCATGGGCCCCAGCAGTCGCGGGGGCTCATGAGGATCTATGTCTCCTGCAGTTGGATCGTGTTCACTTGTTCTCGGCAGTGAAGGGGTTAAGACAGTTGCCCCTGAATCTGTGATTGGCAGATTTTGAATGAGAGAGGTCAATTGCAAAAATAAGTGAAGTCTTGAGGCTTTTGCGAATTGTCTTAACTCATTCTACCCCAGACACATCACAGCAAGATAAAGATCGACCATGATAATTCAAGGGTGATGCCAGAATAGCTTGGCTCTGGCATCACCCTTGAACTATCATGGTCGATCTGTCTCCTGCACGGCAATGCAGTCTTCAGAGAACAACGGCAACATTTGGGGATTTCGGTGATGGGGTAGAAAGAGTTAAAGCTGCCGGGTTTCGCTCACTGAGTCAGGTAGGCCGTTCCACAGGCGGCATGGAACTTCAAGTTCGACAACTGCCAAGAGGAATACGAAAGGCCAGAGTGTGACTTTAACAAACAGGACTTTCAGACGACGGTTGTATCACAAAAGAACATGAGCTAAAAAGAAGACGAGTAGTGAAAACATCTAGAGTCAACACCCCCCTGCCGTAACCAAACGATCCCATGTCCTAAGTGTCTGAAAAATCCGAAGAAGATGCTCCGTCCAGACTGATAAACAGTCGAGAAACCATTAACCCTTTGGCTGTCAGTAGCAGTTTTTGTCGCGATGATTCCTTGCCGGAATCATCGCGACAAAAGCACTACCGACAGCCAAAGGGCTAACGGTTGGTTACCCCTCTCCAACCCTGCCATTCCCAGACCTAAGCAGATAATATGCTACCGCAGTGCAAACCACGTGATAAAGACAAACCGTGACAAAACCGTGATAGTTCCTAATTAACCCCTTCACTGTCGAGAAAACGTGAACGCGATGTGGCTGCAAAAGACATAGATCCTCATGAGCCCCCGCGACTGCGGGGGCTCTGCTCATAAGGATCTACGCCTCTTGCTGAGACCAGTTTGTGTCCAGGTTCCGCTTTGGGCGGCGGTGATACTTTGGCCGTTCAGTGCACACAGATTTCAGAAACAAAATGTACGTCCGTTGGCAGAAAAGAGGTTAATATGTCGCCTCTCTTGGCACCACCTCAGTCCATCTATCTCAAGCTGTTAGCACTAGAAGCCAAACAAACAAAATTCAGCGTTTGATAGCTCCTCAAAACCCATGTTTTTAAGTCGTGCGCTGAAACCCCTTTTAACACCCTCAAGTCGAAGCACATCTTGAGGAGACCTCTGTGAGCAAGAAGTATAGATTCGCATGAGCCCCTGCGACAGCAGGGGCTCATGCGAATCTGTGTCTTGTGCAGATGGACCACGGGGTAGACGCGGGTCTGTTTTCAGAAAACACATGGGGAAATGATACACTGGGTGTGGATTGCCTTCTCGCCGGGGTTTTCATTGCCCGCCGCTGTCTGATCGAGTGGAAATATTGACGAACAGAGCGGGGTTATGTCAGAACTGGGTAAACACGCGGCGTTGCTTTTGCCGATTGTCTTTCACTGAATGTTTTGGGGAAGCCTATCCCCGCACAAAATGTACAGGTGCTCGCACATGCTCCGACACGGTAAACGCTTGTACCTTAGTCTCTCTATCTGGGTGTGGAAGTCAGTGTGGATTTCACTCACTGTGTCACAGCCAAATGGAGTTAGTCAGTCAGTCAGTTAGTTCGTTAGTTCGTTCGTTCGTTCGTTCGTTCGTTCGTTCGTTCGTTAGTTAGTTAGTTAGTTAGTTAGTTAGTTAGTTAGTTAGTTAGTTAGTTAGTTAGTTAGTTAGTTAGTTAGTTAGTTAGTTAGTTAGTTAGTTAGTTAGTTAGTTAGCTAGGTAGTTGATTACTGGGGTAATGTCGTGCAAGTTATGAATACCATTTAAAAAGTTTAAACCCCTTCACTGCCGAGAAAAAAATCTACACGATCCAACGGCAAGAGGTATAGATCCTCATGAGCCCCGCGGGGGCTCATGAGGATCTATACCTCCTGCTGAGACCCATTTGCATCCATGCTTCTTGGACGGTGTTGGTTCAACAACGATGTCAGAAACAACAATTTACGTACTGTGGCAAGGAACGGATTAACTCATTCTACCCCAGACACACCACAGCAAGATAAGGATCGACCATGATAGTTCAAGGGTGATGCCAGAATAGCTTGGCGCCTACAGGCGCCAAGCTATTCTGGCATCCCCCTTGAACTATCATGGTCGATCTGTGTCCTGCACTACAATGCAGTCTTCAAAGGACAACGGCAAAATTTGGGGATTTCGGTGTTGGGGTAGAATGAGTTAATCAGGGGTGATGAAAAGGGTAGCCCGTGGCGGCTTGAAAAGGCTTCGGGCGAACTCTATAAACACTATCTTAACTGGCGACCTCAAATTTCTCCATTAAAACTGAATGGCTCCTAGTAATATAAATTACATTATTCATTGGCAGCTTTCGTTTGGCGACGGGTGCCAATTTTGTCTCGGCTACTAACGTTTTAATCTCGGTAACCCGGCTGACTATCCGCCTAAATGTTTAGGTTTTCATTACCGTTGCCAACGCGGGCAACCGAGTAAAATGGATAAAATGGATAACGTGAAAACATTTACAGATATGCTAAACACTACAACCCATTTGAAAACTATCAGATCGGTGTGACTGAGAAGAAGAAAAAGTTGTGCCCGCGAGATGCGTCAGTCGAAAGAGTGACTTTCCCTGAGCAGATTTCACGGTTTAACTCCTTCCCTGCCACTGTACGTATATTTTTGTCTCTGAAATATTGATTCATTCAACGACCAGAAGCCAAAACCGTCCAAGAGACGTGGATACAAACTGGTCTCAGCAAGTGGCATAGATCCTCATGAGCCCTCGCAGTCGCGGGGACTCATGAGGATCTATGTCTCTTGCATTTGGATCGTGTTCAAGTTTTCTCTTCAGTGAAGAGGTTAATACTCGCGAGAAACAAATTAAGCAAGATAGCTCAAGGTATCGCCTTCTTTGCTAATGGGTCATGTGTATTAGTGCTGTCATCTCCTGTAACGAATGGAAGATTGCGTTCACCTCCGCCCAAAGGCCCATCAGTCATTTCTACGCTCTTTGTCCTGCTACAGATTTCCATGACCAGATTTGCCACCTCGTCTGTCTGTTGGCATCCTGTCTCTGAAGACAATGGAGTATATATGCGTTTGCTGGGTCAGTCACTGGAGTGACCTCTCCAGGGCGCAAGCCTGGGCGAAGTGTATGAAGATCCTGGGATGCCCAGTTGTCAAGATCCCCCTCTCGGCCTCGCTGATGTAGTCCAAAGGAATGCAAAGCAGTACGTTTGGCACCAGTTTGGCTGCAGGAGCTGCCAGAACAGTGCGTGAATACAGGCAGCTGTCTGCCTTCGGGGCTCCACTCCTGATTTGAAAGGTTTACTCCCCCACATTTGGCCGTTGGATCCAACCTGTTCTCCTCCGTCCTCTAGCCGTTGGCTGTCAGAAACAGCTCATCCGCCTAGTGGTGCATTGTGAACACCACCCCCTCACGTGGTTTAGCCCACCAGCTGAGGTGGTTTGCCAGGGTGTGGCGCTTGGAGCCAGCACGTGAGAGATTAAGGAGATGGATGAGGACCAGTGATGCCCGTCCGTCCTATGTAGGACGCAGCTGCCGAACAGCAAAGGTACTACCTCTATCCAGAGCCCCCTACACCGCCTCGTACCACGTCATCAATGGTGTAGACATCGTGCGCCTTGGAGTAAAATTAAAACCGGCAGCACTGACAAACTACAAGAAGACATTGATCGACCATGCTAGTTCAAGGGTGATGCAAGGATAGCTTGGCGCCTTTCGGCGCCAAGCTATCCTGGCACCGCCCTTGAACTATCAAGGTCGAACTATCTCCTGAACTCTAATGCCGGCAGTCGTTAGAAAACAACTTTCATTTTTCATTTTCAGTTTAATTTTTTTGGTTTTTGTTTGTTTGTTGGGTTTTCTTTGTTTATTTGTTAATGTGTGTGTGCGTGCGTGCGTGCGTGTGGGTGCGTGCGTGTGTGTGTGTGTGTGTGTGTGTGTGTGTGTGTGTGTGTGTGTGTGTGTGTGTGTGTGTGTGTGTGTGTGTGTGTGTGTGTGTGTGTGTGTGTGTTGTGTGTGTGTGTGTGTGTGTTGTTTTGTTTTGTTTTGTTTTGTTTTTTGGTTGCTTTTGTTGTTGTTTTTGTGGTTTTTTTTTTTAATGGGACCCTACGTTAATACGCTAATAAGTGTGCGATCTGTCTGCTGCAGTCTGTGATTCAGAAGAAAAGTGAAACTACAACCTACAGACGTAAGCTCCAACAAAGAGAGCAGTAATTTACCAATCTACCAGTTATTTTTTTCTTTCTAAGATCTAATAACTCAAGATCTAATAACTCAAGAAAAGTAGATTACCAATGTCAAACATTATTATACACGACCAGCTTGCTACCTTGTCGCATACGCTGGCATGCAGGGCAACAAATCATGCGCCGATACATCGATAACCTGAATCAGTGAAAATCCTATTCAGTTTCGGAAATATCACATTATAACTGATTCACTATCTAGATTCTTCTTCCCCTCCACACCCCCCCCCCCCCCCCCCGCATCATCCCCTCTCCCAACAAACAAACAAAAAACCGAAAGCACGTGCATGAGCAAAATAGACGTATCCACGGGACGGGTCCTTAGGTTCACAGACACTTATCCCTCCTCGACAAAAAGGTGCATCAGGGGCGTTGTGTATTATGAACATTTTCTTTTACTGACCCTCCCTCCTTTAAGTACCCCCACTCTTCACCCCCTACCCCCTCCACCCCTCTCATCCGTCCGGCTCCTCCTTCCAGATGCGGAAGGCTGTGTAGTTCTTGAACCCAGCGAACCTGGCTCATTAGACTTCTAGTTGTTAAAGTCAGCCCCTAAATCCAGCCCTTTCAGGCAGTCTATAAGTGGCATAGACTCAGATGAGCCCCTTGTAGTCGCATGAGGTCATGAGAACATATGCATCTTGATGGCAGAAACAGCTCCACGTACATGTATGTATATCATCAGACGGATGGTTCATGTTTTCATTTAGAACTCAGCAATTGCAGTTTTGTTTAGGAATCACCCTGACAGAAAATACCACGGCATTCACAGAGTTATTGACACACTAGGCCACGAGATCGAAATTTCCAAATGGCAACTGCCTTCTGAAGATTACTTACAGTTACAGTTCAGGTAACAGATTGATCATGATAGTTCAAGGGTGGTGCCAGAATAGCTTGGCGCCTATAGGAGCCAATCTATTCCTTCACCACACTATTATCGACAAATACGTAATCTTCTTATAGCGCGTCAAGGCTGGAACGGTTAAAGGAATGATGCTGACAAAAGGTGTACAATATCCGCCTCTTAGCAGACAACTGCTCTTCCTGCTCAGGGATCCCTCTTCAGCTTTGGACTCCATGACTGAGGAACCGGTATCACAACCAATTAAACAGCGTTTCACATGAACTGCTGTCGGCACAACCAATTAAAACATGTATTACAAGCAGGAATGCTGTCACAGCCAATCAAACGTTTTTGGGCAACATCGGAACGCAAGGAAAGATAATTTAAACGTAAATGACCGAACGATTATAAGGGTTACACCACGCCACGTTCCCAAAAAAAAAAGGGGGGGGGGGGAGTTGTTTTTGTTTTGTTTTTAAAGACAAACAGCATAAAAGATGTTCATAAAATTTGTCAAGGATGACTAAGGGCACCCAATCTATACTAACGAGCAAAAGAAATGCGACATTTTTTTAATGATCGGCAACACTAAAGTGTTTCCGATCATTCCAAAAATGTCGCATTTCATTTGCTCGTCAGTATACTTTGAGCAGAACCTAATCTGACAGATTCCACACTTTTTGGATCATGTGAGTTTGCGGACTTTGCAGCCTACAATAGCTTTAGAGTGGAGTCTATAATGATTGAGTGCCATTTGTCAGGGATGGACCAACCACGTCGGTTTAAAAGTAGCGCAGACGAATTGACCAGAATAGTTCGAGGGTAGTGCCAGATCCGATAGAAATCTGGCACCGCCATATAAATGTTATGACCAGTCCATCTCCCACTGTCACTGGCGCCTTACGGGTGAATGTGTTAACCCCTTCACTGCCAGAGAACGCACAATAGTATGGCTTTGAAAGCTTGGAAAATTCAACCTTTAGTATTCCCATAAATCTAAGGAACACGGATGTGAACAGGGTCACCATGGGGTTCTTTGCCTCTTGCAATGGGTGGTGTTTGCATTTTTTCCTCGTAGTAAATGGACTAATTAACACAATAATTATGCAGGTAAAGGGAAATTATGCCTACACCGACGACACCTATATCTCCAGAGAACGGACTAAAGAAAAGAAATTTGTTGGACACAAGAAAAACTGGTCTGGAAAGGCACCAAAGTGTGAACTACATTTGACACACAATAGTCCAAATGTATTCATTTTAGTGGCACTACAGACGAAGATACAACTTTAGATACATGACGGAACATTGCTAACGCTGACAAATCAAGTGACCTCATGTTTGCAGACTGTAGTGGGAAGATTTCAACAACAGTCATCCCGGTGACGAAAAAAAAAAAAAGGGGGTCCCCTCCACCCTCCTTATCACATTAGTCAGCGGAATCTTTTTTTAATAAGTCCCTTCCTGCCTCGGCTCGATCCCACCCCAGCCACCCTTATAATATTATTATAAGGGTGGTTGGGTAGGGATCGGCTGGGGGTGAGATTATTATTAGTCTCCTCCGTGAAGAGAAATAAACAGGATGGGATCCATACACACCTTCCTAACACACCTGACTAATTGGTGTACTGACTCGGGGATTTCTGCAGGTGCGAACTAAGTGGTACATTTGCTTCTCTCCAAGACGTACACGCGCTGTACTCCCTTCACCCGGCTGATGCCTTTGTTCAGATGCTCGTTGAACTCATCGCTACGAGAACTGGGTGTATTCAGTTCGAGACCTTGTGTCGGAGGCGTAGATCACATCAGGCAATTCAGGCTGCATGCAGAACTACGGCCCATCCTGTTCGGAGTAACCAGATTTATTTTGCAAGAAAAGAAAAAAATCGTCTTGACCCATTTAGCCCCAACGCCCTTCAGCAGGAGATGGATTGACCATGATAATTCAAGGGTAGTGCCAGATGAGCTTGGCGCCTTCAGGCGCCAAGCTCAGCTGGCACTACCTTTGAATTATCATGGTCAGTCCGTCTCCTGCAACTTGTACATAGTCTTCATGCGCCACTTTCCAAAAGTTGGAAAATGTGGCCTTAGGGTCAAATGGGTTAAAAGACAGGTGCTCTCTCAAGAGAAGTCTTAAAAGGCGAAAAGTCAGTGTCGTCTGTCATCAACACTTTCCTGTAACGTACAGTATAATTTCTGAAATCTTTGCTCACTGAACGAACAAAAGCCAAAACCGTCGAAGAAATTTGGATACAAATTGGTCTCAGAAAGAGGCATAGATCCTCATGAGCTCCCGCAGCCGCGGGGGGTGGGGGGGCGGCTCATGAGGAATAACGCCTCAAAAACTCTTGCATCTGGATCGTGTTCACTTTTCCTCAGCAGTCAAGGGGTTGGACGCCATCATTCAGGTGGCTACAGTCACATGACTGATGGTGTTTAACACATTCGAGACGTGCCGCATCCGGATACGCGGCGTTACGCCGCGTATCCGGATGCGGCACGTCTCGAATGAGTTAACGTCAAGACATCTCTCACCCAAGGTTCTGCCGTAGCCCACACTGACACTGAGTCCAAAGTTTGAAATTCCTTGAGTTGGGAGTTGTCATCAAGTCTTTTTTTTTTTTTTCAGTGTGTTGGCGTTAAACCGACCTTGATAGTTTAAAGGTTGTGCCATAATAGTTGGCGACTAGACTGCAAGCACCAGTTTACATGTATTCTGGCACCGCCACTGAAAGGAAAATCGTGGTCGATTTCTGTCCTGCAGTGGTGCCGGCATCAAGGGTGACTAAGATCTTCAAGTCTTGCACAGATACCGATGCGTCATGAAGGCAGCGTGGAACTGACTGCCAGAGCAAGACGAACGCTACCAGGCTGCAAGGGACATAAACCCTCATGAGCCCCCGCGACTGCCGGGGCTTGTGAGTGTTTATGTCGTTTGTTTGTTCATGAGTGTTTATGTCCCTTGTTTGTCCTTGTTTGAGGATTTATGCCTCTTCCTGAGACCAGTTTGTATCCAAATTTCTTCGACGGTTTTGGCTTTTGGTCGTCCTACGGGTTTTGGGGGTTTTGTTGTTGTTGTTGTTGTTGTTGTTTTCAATTTACATTGATTTCTTTGAATGCGAATGTCGGTTCGAATGCAGTTCAGTGATTCAGACGCGCAGTTCGTGATTACTGGCAGCGATCAAAGGAGTTAACTCCTTCAGTGACTGTGCTACTGATGATACCGTTCGGCGGTCGAAAACACGCGTAGTTTACGTGTCTTTTCCACCTAGCGGTGTCGTCAGTAGCATTGGAAGGGTTAATAACCTGATGTCTATGATGCCAGTCTAATTCAGTTGTACACCGTCAGAGATCCACCGGCAAAATACAAAATTCAGTCGACCTGTACCACGAGCAGTCCACGCGCAGTTCAGCGAAGTCATCGTCAGTGGAGAGGGCTTCTATACACAGTGCAGAATGATGCACGTGCACCTTCCTCCCGTCTGAGCACGTGACTTGATTAGCGCGTGCAGCAGGAAGAGGAGGAGGGGCCGCGAGTGAAAGAGCCTGATGTTCCGCACCTTGTCACCAGCCTGTAACTATACCGTCCATCCGCCCCAGCGCGTGAATCACGTGCAAAAGTGGCTCAATTACTGGCAACAGTCACTCGGGCAGTTACACAAGCGTATGACGTCACAGGACGAGGCAATTTTTCCCGAGATATGTCCCCCAACTCATTACATCTTGGGGATGAAACTGCCAAGATATCATGAAACTACCAAGATATCTTTTCTGGAATATGTCACAGTTCATCGACCATGATAGTCACCAAGGGTGGTGTCAACATTGCTTGGCGCCTGCAGGCACTGCTCATATGGACTGTGAAAAGAAGGGTAAAAAAGTGTTAGCTGAAGCGAGACAATATTGAAAATCCCCCTCCCCCTCCCGTTGTTCGCCTTTTCGGACAGTGAAAGAGGTTATGAAAGTGGTACCATCGCTGTTCATCGTGTCTTTCTATCGTAAAACATGAATGCTGTTTTTTTTTTTTGGTTTTTTTTTTTTTTTGTTTGTTTGTTTGTTGTTGTTTTTTTTTGGGGGGGAGATTTCGTCATTCGTGAATTGCAAAATAAATCGTCGTGAATCCGAGATGCCAACCCACCCTCACCCCCATCCCGCCCGCCACCACCACCACCATCACCATACACCCCCCCCCCCCCCCTCTCTCCTCACTCGCCTCTCCCATGACCATAGTGTTTCAGTGTTTAATTGTTTAGTAACACATTCTACCCCTGGACCGAAATCCCCAAATTTTGAAGTTGCCCTCTGAGGACTGTATTACAATTCTAGAGACAGATCGAGCATGATAGTTTAAGGGTGGTGCCAGAATAGCTTGGCGCCTATGGGCGCCAAGCTATTTTGGCATTATCCTTGAGTGAACTATCATGCTCGATCCATGTCTTGCTGTGGTGTGTCGGGGCTGAATGAGTTAAAGGTCAATTATTACCTGTAACAGTGTACTAGATTAAAATTTCATATAATTTAAATTACTTCAGGCAGCTTCTCGAAAGTCCACCTCAGTTCCGCACGATCAAACGTACGGGTTCCGGGGCCAGTGTGAGCCTATCCATACATTGCATATTTAACAGGTACGGTAACTGTGTAAGTGATAGAGCCCCCACATGAGTTACGCTCCCTAGTTTGCAAGCTGTCAGCCGCAGTGTTTGTTTCTCAACCCCACGCCGCGTTGAGGGAAGACAAATAAATGCGACAGTGATCCAACTTCAATACTTCTATTCACAGCCGCGGGCTCAGACCGAGACGAGACCCTCATTCTGAGGATGTACATTAAGCTGGTATCTACACGCAAGAGGTCTAGATTCTCATGAACCCCTGCAAGGCAGGGGCTCATGAGAATCTATGCCTCTTGCAGAAGGATGGACATACTTGCAGGAATTGTTAAGTTCAGTAATGCTTTCGAACCTTTCGTGGAACGTAAAAGCTTAACTCAGCAAGCAAGAGGTATGGGTGATGAAGAGCACCTGAGGGTGTAGCGGACAATGAGGTTCTACGTTCCTTGCAGATGGGATGAATGTTTCAGCCGGGAGTGACTGTATTCTATGCCTCTTTTCTTCCCCCCTGTTTAGCCCCAATTGCACCGCGTGCCACCCTTCACACCTTGAACAATGTAATGATGTAGGCGTTAAACGAGTTGCACATGTCATTTTGCTTCCTTTTCCCGTTTCTTGTCTTTCTCTTCATTTTTTTTTTTCAAGAGAGAGAGAGAGAGATTTGTCTATAGTCACCATCGCCTGTCAAACTATGATAAATGATTGACTTATGGGACAGGGACAGGGACAGGAACAGAGCCAAGGCACCACACAGTCGATCGCCTACGGAGCAGAAGTGTGGAGAAAGGAGATGGGCAGACCTGACAGGACATGAGAGATCCACCGTGACAGTAAATCAGACCAATTGGTACGATATCGAACGGAACTCTGGCGAGTGTATGGTCGGCCTTTCCGAGCGCAGCGAACCCATCTTGACTGAACTGAACTGAACAGACTAATGGCATAAACAAACTCTACCTTAATGTGAACTAACCAGTACGTCTTAGCACCCTGTGTGCTGATTATGATTCGCGGCTTCCGGACAGAGATTTAGACTGACAAAGCCATGCCTCTTTTACGAATGACTGTTGGCCGTGAAACTATTCTGCTGATACGGCGTTAAAAGCAACCAACACAGTAACCACACAGTGCGCAAAGGCCTTCGGGCCGACATAGCCGTAGTTGGCCAGCACACGGCTGTGCGCGGGCCATCGGCTGCCGACGTCGGCCCGATGGCCTTTTGCACATTGGGCAATAGTACCCTGTACTGAGTGACTGCTACTGACGATACCGGCCGATCAACGGAAAAGATGGGTAACTACGCGTCGTCTCCGCCGCCGAACGCCGGGTATCGTCAGTAGCAGTCCCACACATAAAAGACCGACTGATTCGTCAAATACTAAACATCAAGCTAAATGCAACTCACAACAAAATAAGATAAAACTATAGAACAAAATGCAATGCAGAGGCGCAACAGAGTGTCTTTAACGGAGACTAGTAAACCTGGGTATATGTGAGCAAGAGAGTGATTGAGAGAGACAGACAGACAGACAGAGATACAGACAGACAGAGACAGACGCACAGAGAGAGAGAGAGAGAGAGAGAGAGAGAGAGAGAGAGAGAGAGAGAGAGAGAGAGAGAGAGAGAGAGAGAGAGAGAGAGAGAGAGAGAGGGAGGGAGGGAGAGGGAGGGAGGGAGGGAGGGAGAGAGAGAGAGAGAGAGAGAGAGAGAGAGAGAGAGAGAGAGAGAGAGAGAGAGAGAGAGAGAAATACACACGATTATTCCAGATGCCATGCCACCGTGCCTTTGTTTGTTTCATTCATTCATTCATTCATTCATTCGTTCATTCGTTCATTAATAATAATAATAATACCTTTATTATATAGGCGCTTTCTCTCAATTTTTGGGCGAATCGACTCAAAGCGCCGCGAACTGAAACCCAACACGCACACTCACGTAACAGACACGAATTTACGCCATTTAAGACAAACACAGTACAAGACAGACGAAGGGCCAGTTCAGCTACTGGTTACAGAGATTTTTGATCGCTTGTATTTGAAATTTGTAAAGTGGCCTGAAACCGGTACCAAAGTGTGGGGGGTGGGTGGGTGGGGGTGGAAGAACCGGAGTACCCGGAGAAAGAACCCCCGACGGTCCGCCCGAATTAACGGTGACACTTACCAGAGGAGAAAAGTCCGACGCCGGAACCCGTTTTCGAACCTCGCACCTTTGGCATTGGTGGCAGGCGCCTTAACCACTTCATTCATTCATTCTCCATCAAATACGATATATTACACCTTACGCACTCATATGCCCCGCCCTCCTCACAAATTCGAGACGTGCCACATCCGGATACGCGGCTTTACGCCGCGTATCCGGATGCGGCACGTCTCGAATGAAACCAGTCAATCAAGTGTTGCACACGCCTAGTGTAGTAATTAACAACACACATTTACCTCAAAGCCAACCAACTCCATCTACCACCCCTAGCTTAAAATCAGTCTCCACACTGAATCCCTCACCCCGCGTATAACAGCGTGGAAAAAAAAAACGCTACAAAACGAGGGATAGTGTTTGTTGATCCACAACGCTGCTCCACCATCCGTGATGGACGAACCATTGCATCGCAGCTACCCCGGCACCAAGATCAAAAGAGCCAGACCTTGTCCATCAGCCAGGAACTCCACTCTGCAAGAGGCATAGATTCTCATGAGCCCCTGCAGTCGCAGGGGCTCATGAGAATCGATGTCTCTTGCTGGCAGGGACCGGTTTTTATTTACCTCCTCAGGGTGAGTGAGTTGTCCCAGGTTTTGTTAACTGACTCTACAAAGCAAGTGTTCTAGATTCGACCATGTAAAACAGTAAAAGGCCGGATCAAAGCTATGATCAAAGGGAAGGAACCCTGCCCCTGGAGCACGTGTCGACCAAGCCCTCGATTGGCTCCCTTTCACAAGGAAGGACTGATGGGAAAGGCGTTGCTACATGGGCTGTGTTTACTTTTGAACTGCGGAGCCGCTCTGCAAAAAGAGAACATCCAAACGAAGACAGAAAAACGCTGAGAAAACACAGTTACAACATAATGAATTAATGAATGAGAAATGTCGAATGGATTACGAAAAGCGAGATTTTCATTGAATAACAATGAACATCTCGCGTTTCTCAAATATGGGCATACTGACTGGTTTTTGCCATTTTACGACATTCAGACTTAATAATCTAACACACTGACCCCTAGGGTCGTCAATCCTCTATTTGGGAAGTGACATTTGAAGAGAAAATAATCAGCTCAGGAGGCAGTTTGACCATGATAGTTCAAGGGTGGTGCAAGAATAGCTTGGCGCCTAGTGAGGCGCCAAGCTGTTCTTGCACCATCCTTGATCTATCATGGTCGACCTGTCTCCTATTGCATTGTGTCAGAGCTCCCTGAGTAAAGTGAGCTCTTCTGCCCAGCGTTTTTGTAAGACATGCTAAGAACATTTGCTATTAACTAGATCTTTTAACCCTTTACTGACTGGGGTAGGTCGCTTGAATCTGTCGAATGTTCACAGCTGACCATGAAGGCAGTTCAGTTGTCCGTTTTCAGCTGGACGCCGTGCGAGACCAGATATGGCAGGACAAGATCTGACGCCGCATTGTCATCAATAGGCCGGTTGCGAGTTCCCGAGCAGCGCGAGAACGCTCGCTAGATTACGCGACTTTAGGCCAAGACAAGACTTGGCAAGCCACGAAATGTGGGCAACTCGGGCTAGCTGCTACGCTTAGTCGATACTGTTTTGCTGTGAATCATATACAACACTGCGGGAAATTTAAGCTCAGATTTACAAAGAACTGTCGACAGTTGCTTCCTGATCATACAGTTGTTACAATACTTCTTCTTTTTTCAGAAATAAAACTGAAGAAAACGATCTCGTAACATTCATGAAATCTGCATATGGCGATCATGATGAAACCTGTCACGACTACGGCTTCAGAAAATAGTCTACTATGTCGCTTCAATTGCTAGAATAATTATTTAACTGTGTTATACCAACAGTAGATGCATTTTATTCATGTAAACCCTGCTTGTATAGGGTGATATCACGGAAATAATTTGTTTCTGTGCTGTTTTCCTGCTCGCACTGACGATCGTCCATAGTGACGCGCTGTTACGTCCACAGCCCACTGCGCTTTCTCGCCTCTCACGCTAAAGAACCGTGGGCTAGTTTGGGGGAACTCGTGACCTCGGCCGTTATTGACCATTAACCATCAGTCAGTCGAACCAATCAATCTAGGAAGAGAGGTTGAAACCCCTATTGATACCGGAAAAGTGAAGACAGCCAGTTTCGGATCTGAGATCCTTCCTCTGGTGATATGGAAGAACAGCCGGTGTAGAACAATGTGTAAAACAGAAAAGAAGACACGAGAGAAAGAACAGACATTCATTTCTGTAAAGCGGACGTCAGTCAGTTGACCATGCCATAAGATGACATGAGTTAAGATTGCCATTTGCAGAAGACGTTTACGTGTCACGCACTGATTGTGGGCGTGCTCAGTTACAAGAAGTAAAAGGTGTTGAAAGGTCATTCTATGCGGCGGAGGCATGGCCTTTCGGCAGACTGCGGTGTTTTGCCGTCCTTGTGTTTGGGCCCTCATGCACACATGGCAATGGAGGCCTTGCGAAATGATAGCGACGTGATAGATTTACCCTCTGTCTCTCAACACTTCACATCCGCACGAGTGTCGTCAATATGGAAAAATTGTGGAGTCAGTACCTAGAGATCTTCAAGAGGCACAGATTCTCATAAGCCCCCGCAGTCGCGGGGGCTCATGACTGAGAATCTATGCATCTTGCCAGTGCCGGAGAGATTTACTGTTGTGCTGCTTAGAAGGAGAGAATCAGTCGCCGGTCGTGGCGTTATCAATGTGGCAACAATTGAGGAAGTAGAAGTCAGTCATGGCAACGTCTTCCAAAACTGAGCACAGGTCTAAATATCTTATTCTTTGCAGACTTGCGGTGCCTAATTCCAATAACCAAAACTGTATACTGGGGTTTGTGAAGCTATATTCCTCATTCACGGAGATGAAGGAGCTTTGATGATAAAGACTATGGTAGCACTTGACTCACCATAGCTGCTTGTGTGGCCGCTCGGAGCGCCACCCACCCACAGATCGGCGCCGGATATGATTGATGGAAAACCCTGGATCGGGTCAGGTGATGAGATTTCTGGAGATGCTTAATTTCTGTAGCATGAGCCGTCAAACGTGGTCCGGTAGTCAGATCTGGAAATTGTTGGTGGAATATAAACTGCCGACTTTGTCTGTAGTTATTCGATAAGAACTTTGAGGCAGTCACGAAAAATACAATGCATGACTCTGACTAGAGAGAAAAAAGCGAGATTTTCATTGAATAACAATGAACATCTCGCGTTTCTCAAATATGGGCATACTGACTGGTTTTTGCCATTTTACGACATTCAAGCTTAATACACTGACCCCTAGGGTCGTCAATCCTCTATTTGGGAAGTGACATTTGAAGAGAAAATAATCAGCTCAGGAGGCAGTTTGACCATGATAGTTCAAGGGTGGTGCAAGAATAGCTTGGCGCCTAGTGAGGCGCCAAGCTATTCTTGCACCATCCTTGATCTATCATGTTTTAACCCATTTAGCCCCAAAGCCTTAAAGCAGGAGATGGATTGACCATGATAATTCAAGGGTGGTGCCAGATTAGCTTGGCGCCTGAAGGCGCCATGTTGATCTGGCACTACCCTTGAATTACCATGGTCAATAAATCTCCTGCGACTGATACATGGTCTTTAGGAAGACCTCCTAAATTTGGGAAACTTATGCGGCTGTGAGGTTAACAGGGTTAAAGTAACTGAGTGGTTATGACCACCTAGCTGTTTTTAAATGAAAGGAAAATGAAGGCAGGAAAGGGAGTCGATTGGCTAAGACGTAACATAGCTGTTTGTGCTGCTACTAGGCTCAGTACCCAAGTTTTGTCCAGACAGCTGACGATCTGGCATTGCTCACAATGCATTTTTAATATCCGAGTGTGCTTGTTAGTGTGCTGGTTGGTTGGTTGGTTGTTTGATTGGTTTGTTCGTTCGTTCGTTCGTTTGTTTGTTCGTGCGTTCTTATTTTCGTTCGTTCCTTCTTTTGTTCGTTCGTTTGCCGTGTGTTTGTTCGTTTACCGATTGTTTAGTTAGTTGGTTGATTGTTCAAGTTTGCTTTGGTATGCTTGTATACCTCGTTATGCTGGTTGGTAAAGTTGCTTGAGTTGTGTCCTATAAATTTATTTAGGAAGTACGCTAGGCAAATGGAGACTCTCATTGTTTCACACACACACACACACACACACACACACACACACACACACACACACACACACACACACATACACACACCATCACACCACACACACACACACACACACACACACAAACACACACACACACACACACACACACACACACACACACACACACACACACACGGCACACAATCTTCATCTGGCCTTGATGCACGTTTGATTCATTCAGTCAAACACAAATCCTGGACCTTGCCAACATTTGGTATCGCTATTCTCCGGCACGTGCATGTGATCTGTGGTGTCGCAGTTGTGGTTCCCCGCGCGCCCATTACTAAAATAAACACTCGAAGAGGGTGAGCGAGAGACCACGTGAGACGGCGGGGGTGGGCGCTGCCCATGTGGGACTGACACACCCTACGGGTGGCCACCATATCATACTGGCCTTCTCCAACTGCAAAAGTCACATAACATCTGCTTGATACACAGGTCCTCATGAATCCCTGTATTCCGCCAAAAGGTCTCGTGAAGCACATTTATATCTGTCGCTTCTATCAGGCGATTCAGCGTACGACAAGCTCCCTTCCACGCTGCAGATTCTGTTCGGTTCTTGTTCTTTCCCACCGATCAAAGATCCTCGGGCCGACATCTGCTGCAGTGGGCGCACGACAGTGTGCGGCCGTTGTCGGCCTGAGGATCTTTTGCTCACTGGGCAGATTTTGTTCAGTTCTTGGCTACATCACCTAAATGCTGATCTTTAATAACACTGAGGTAACACTTTTTGCACTTTAGACAGCACTTGTCTTTTCAGGACTGAGGCCATTTTTTTTCTAGCAAAAGGGCGGTTGCGTAAAACAAGTTATGTTATGAAGAAAACGGATCTACATTTCACCGCAGGTAGCACAAAAAAACGAAAGTGACAGCAGAAATCGTGGCTAGTAGATGAGAAAAGGTCAGAGCTCAACGAAACTAAAACAATAGAATACATGAAAACTATAAAAGATAGAGTGACATAATTTACATTGCCATGTCAGCTGCCGATCGTCCATTATTTTTAAGATTTTCCACAGCAGCAGTCTTTGGTACACTTTTCGTCTAGTGCGTTTTTGTTAGACTGAGAAATACCAAATTTTCTTTGCCATATGTTACAGGGCCGGACCCAGGGGGGGGGGGTTACCTGGGTTCCGGAACCCCCCCTCCCAACTAAAAAAAAAAAAAAAAAAAAAAAAAAAAAAAAAAAGAACAGTGAATTTTTTTTATGCAAAGGGAGTTCCAAAGTTTTATTATTTTTTTATTGTTTTTAAAACATTGCAGTTTTTAGTCACTTTTGATCCAAGGCACAAAGAGTTATTTATAGACAATTCAACGGAAATCCATTTCAAGGGATCCGTTTAAACGTCCAAAACGTTTTCCCGTTGAAACAACCAAGTAACCCAACCCCTAACCCTAAATTAGTAATGCAGCCATATTTTCTTGTTCTGGCCACAAGCCTCTTCCAGCGCCTTCACCTTGATACAGCCCTAATCCCCCAAAAACGACTTTTTAGAAAGATTAATTAAGACGCTAAGTTGATAATTATGATAATTCGTTGTAACGAACATCCGTTGAAACGACCATCGTTGAATCGTCCAAAAACATCGTTGAAATGGATTTCCGTTGAATCGACCAGGTACCCAAAAGAGTTGCTTTCCTTCAGTGCATGTCTTTCCGAGAAAGATCAGTGAAAAGACGTCTGACGTCATTAAGGTTTGTGGGGGGAAGTTTAAATCTAGATCTATTTTCTTTGGTAACACTTCACTTTTGCTGTCTCCTCGAAAATGCCGAAACTGAAAAAAACAAATGCTGATGGCAGTAGGCGACTGTCATGCTGGTTTTCATCAAGCTCCATTTCAGAAGGTGGGTACATTTTTAAATCCAATTTTGTCTCATAAAAGAAATGTAGTCAGTAGAACTAGGTAAAATTCACCCATTCCGAATTCGATTCAAATGAGCACGTGGCGATGGAGCCGGTACTTCCTTCCTGTGAGTGTAGCCTATGCTGTAGGAGCTGATACTAGCTGCATATAATGAATATCATAGATATAAAACAGCCCCACTTATTAAAATACCAAAACAGGTAACAATTAAAGTAATGCATAGCCTAAAATTTATTTCACAAAGTATTATGATATATAACTTTAAAAATGTCAATTTAAAGAATAAAGATATCGGCATCAATGATCAATATTGCTTTTATATTTATAAAAAAAAATCTTTGGACGGCAAAATATCGTTTTCAATAACAAAACCAAGGGCTAAGTTATAAGGTATCGTTTTCACTAGTGCAGCTTACTAGCTATGTATTGTGACGTAAATCTCTTCGGAGAGCAGAACAGAACCGTCTTGATGGCTGACTATGGAAACCATAGCCTATCTGACACCACTTTGACAGCGTCGCCATCAATTGTGACGGCAACATAGCCTTTCCGGGTGCGAAACCGTCATGACGACTTCGGTTTTTGGAACGACAAGAAGCCATCATGACGGCATCCCAACCACTGCCTTTTTCACATAATAAAATGGAAAATAAAAATGTGCTGAAATTTTGCCAACTGCTGAAAATCAGCAAATTTGTTAACAGTTCCTATGCCTGTGAACAGCGTGCTACAAAATAAGATTATTCACCCTTAGGCCTTTTGTTGATGAAATTTAAAATAAGCTAAGAACTAATCAGAAAACCACTGTTTTTTTATATTAAATTATTATTATAAAATTGTAGTAGACGTGTTAACACCTGCAATGCATAATCATATATAAGATGTTGAAAAGACGGTTCTATTTTATTTTACATTTTTGTTGTTGCTTTTAGGATAATTTCATGTTTTAATTTTTATGTTATGTCTTTGTTTTTGTTTTTTTGTTTTTTTTTTCTTTTTGTTTGTTGTTGTTGAGTAAATTGTAAAGCGCTTAGAGCTGTTTACAGGTAAGCGCTATATAAGAAAACCTTTAATAATAATAATAATAATAATAATAATAAAAGTTGTTTTTCTAAACGGCAGATGATGCAGTTCCTCGAAAGAGACAAAAATCAACCCAAAGTGAGACCACTGGCAGTGGAGTTCGAAACAGTGACATGGGAACAAGTAAAAGCAGTGTTGGTGAGTAATTTACTGCCCCGCCTCCCCCCCCCCCCCCCCCCCCTCTCAAAAAAAAAATTAAATTAAATACAACCTGAAATTGATACGTGATTGAGTGTTTCAATTTAATAATTAATATTAAACAAAATGACTGGTGTGTTCCATTGGCTATCATTAGCCTAAGAAGACTCTACGAGTCATAAGGTAGCAAAGATTTTGTCCATCATTTGGGGGGAGGGGTCTAAAAAGAAAAGCTGTTATTTCAGATCATAAATATATATCTAAGCTTGACTGAAGTGCGTAAACGAAGACATATATATGCTTTAAATGTAATTATCTTGTTGCAGGTCTCTCTCTCTCTCTCTCTCTCTCTCTCTCTCTCTCTCTCTCTCTCTCTCTCTCTCTCTCTCTCTCTCTCTCTCTCTCTCTCTCTCTCTCTCTCTCTCTCTCTCTCTCTCTCTCTCTCTCTCTCTCCAGTATGTGTGACTCTGTGTGTGTGTGTGTGTGTGTGTGTGTGTGTGTGTGTGTGTGTGTGTGTGTGTGTGTGTGTGTGTGTGTGTGTGTGTGTGTGTGTGTGTGCGCGTGCGTGCATGCTGTGTGTGTGTGTATGTGTGTGTGTGTCGGCGTGAGAGAGAGAGAGAGAGAGGGGGGGGGGGGGAGATAGCACCTGCATACATATTTGCCCTTGCTGTATGAACTTTAATGTACTTAATGATTCTTTGTTTATTGCTTTACTTTGTATTTTTACTCATTTTATATTTTTGTGCGTACGCGTATGCGGGTAGGAATGTCTGGAGTGCGTGTCCGAGAGCGTGTGTTTGTTTTTGTGCGTATGTGCCTGAGTGCGTGCGTGTGTAAGTGTGTGTGTGTGTGTGTGTGTGTGTGAGTGTTCGTGCGTGTGTGCATGCGTACTGAATTGCGGTGTACATGAGTGTGTGTGTGTGCGTGCGTGCATGCGCGAGTTGTGATGTGCATGCGTGCGTACCTGAGTGCGTGTGTGGGTATGTGTGTGTGTATGTGCGTGGTGCGTGCGTGCGTGCGTAAGCGAATGCAGCAGTGCATGCAGCAGTGTGTGGTATGTGTATGTTTACATGTCTATGTCACTTATGTAGTAGATGTAGCAACGGCAAGTTTGAAAACTGGTCCTGTTACCAATAACTTCTACCGTTGGAAAATAAAGGTTCATTGTTCATTGTTCATTGTTCTCTCTCTCTCTCTCTCTTGTTCATGGTCAAAAAAGATTCCGAAAGCAAAGAAGAACGGCCATACAACCATAACATATTGATCATTCAAGAACTTTAACCATAATAAATTCCTATTTGATTTAAATAATACTCCGTTCAACGATGTACTTCTTTCCAATGACCCGGACACTGCCCTTTCTATTTGGTACACTCTTTTTCTAACTGTATTAAACAAACACGCACCCCTTCGTGAGAGAAGGGTTAAATCAAACACTCTTCCTCCATGGTTAACCCCAGAAATAATGCAAGCGATGGCGCTTAGAGATGATCTGCGTAGTCGAAAACTATTTCCTGAATTCAAGCAACAACGTAACCGTGTTAAGTACATGATCAGAGAGGCAAGGAAAAGGTTAATCCGTGACACAGTGAAAGACAGTAAGGATACTTCCACTATCTGGCGCCTATTAAACACTCTAACTAAAGGCTGCCCTGGCACTTCAACAACCATTCCCAGCAGTCTTACTGCAGAAACTTTTAATAATCATTTTCTTTCAGTCGCTGAAACTCTAAATGCCTCAATTAATAGCAGTAAGTATGAATGTTCTAATTTGCTTTCTGAATTCTGTAAACACAGAACAGAGGACACAGACCCCTTCAGCATTCCCTTGCTATCAGTTCATGAGGTGGGTTTGCTCATTAGTAAACTACCAAATAAAAAGTCTTCGGGGCCTGATGACATCAGCCCCCAAATACTTAAGTTATCCCTGCCGTACATAGTAGAGTCTATTACGTACATTTACAACCTTTGTATCAAGCAACATACTTTCCCTAACAAACTAAAATACGCTAAAGTCATTCCACTTCCAAAAACTAAAGATCGTTCTGACCCTAACAACTATCGACCAATTTCATTATTATCAGTTCTATCAAAGCCGCTTGAAAGGCATGTCCACAAACACCTGCTTGCCTACTTAGAAAACCGCAAGCTCCTGCACCCCTTTCAATCCGGATTTCGCCCACAACACTCGTGCCACACTGCACTCACGCGCCTCGTTGACGCATGGCTCCATGGTATGAACAAATCCCAGATAACGGGTGTCGTTTACTTAGACTTTAAAAAGGCCTTTGACCTAATCGATCACACCACTCTAATGACAAAGATTCAGAAATACTTGAATAGTACAGAAGTAGTTGCATTTTTTAAATCATACCTAACTGATCGTAAACAAAAAGTTCTAGTGAATGGATCTTACTCTTCTCTAAAAGATATAAAGTATGGAGTTCCCCAAGGATCCGTGCTTGGTCCCTTATTATTTTGTCTATTCATCAATGACCTGCCACTTCATATAACTTGCAAGAACGTACAATGTGATCTTTTTGCTGATGACACTTCCATTCATATGACTAACAAAGATATACAAGTAATTTCTTCCAACTTGCAGCATAGTCTTGATGAAGTGTCTGAATGGTGTCACAGGAATTCTATGATTGTTCATCCAATTAAAACCAAATCTATGATAATCACCACTCGTCAAAAACACCAGTTAGCACCCCTGTTACTTAACCTTTTATTAAAGGGCAGGCAAATAGAACACGTTAATGAACACCGCCTACTAGGGATTACAATTGACAGTCAGCTTAAGTGGAAGGCTCATACGGACACTCTATGCAGAACGGTAGCCAAAAATCTTTTCATGTTGTCCAAACTGAAATATTACACCGACTCGGACACGCGCAAACTATTCTATAATGCTCACATACGTTCTCATATTGATTACGCGTCAACGGTGTGGGATGGATGCAGTGAAGTCCACTTGAAGAGACTCAACTCGTTACACAGAAGGGCAGCAAAGTTAATCCTTCCTGACCCACGACTCACAACAGAAGAAAAACTCGCCAAAATAGGATTTCTGCCGCTGCAAGACCACTTCAAATACAATAAGGCTATTTTTATGTTCAAAGTGTGGAAACAGAAAATACCAGAATATATCACAACTCTTTTCTCTAAGTCGGAATCTAGGCTTGGTAATATTAGGCAACTTTTCTTAGTCCCCAAAACAAGAATTGATATATACAAATCTAGTTTGTCATTCGCGGGAACGCAGACTTGGAACACGCTTCCTGATTATGTAAAATCCGCTTCCTCTCTAGCCCGTTTCAAAATCAGTCTCTTCAAGTACTTCTCGAAGCAGTCATAATCATTTCGTTGTGAAATATATACTGCCCTGTAACCCTGATTATGTATGCTCCCAATTACAAACTCTGTGTGTGATGGTGTGTGTGTGTGTGTGTGTGTGTGTGTGTGTGTGTGTGTGTGTGTGTGTGTGTGTGTGTGTGTGTGTGTGTGTGTGTCAGTTTAGGTGTGTGAGATTGTCATGGGAATTTCTTTCCCTAAACTAGCAATGTTTTTGTCAGTTTCATTTACATTTAACTATATACTTAGTTTTTTTTTTTTTTTTTATTTTGTCTCGTAGTTTTGTAGCAACGGCAGGTTTGAAAAATGGCTATGTCTGTGACGATGTCAATGCCTCAACCGTTGATAAATAAAGCTTCATTGATCATTGAATCATTGAATCTCTCTCTCTCTCTCTCTCTCTCTCTCTCTCTCTCTCTCTCTCTCTCTCTCTCTCTCTCTCTCTCTCTCTCTCTCTCTCTCTCTCTCTCACAGGTACACACACAATCGTTTTAGTATTTCAGACTTCTCATAGACCCAACTTTTATTTGTATTTCAGACTCCTCCTCAAGCATTGATCAGCCTGCCGGGGGCCTGCTTTCTGAATCCTCTGCCATGCCAATGACCAACCAGCCTGATGTGAGCCTGCTTTCTGACTCCTCTTCAGATTTCTCCTCTCAGATCACCAGCAACAAAAATATCGATTTTGGTGAAGTTTTCAAGAAACACACGCGAGTCGTTTCACTGTCAAGCCGTGACAAGGAGCATCTTCTAAGGCAACACTGGAGACCATCACCTGGTTTTCAGTTTCCAACAACAGTGATAAACAACAAGAACCGAAAATTTCAGCATGAGTGGTTGCAAAAGTACTCCTGGCTTGTGTATTCTCCTTTCGAGGATGGGGCTTACTGCAAGTATTGCCTATTATTTGCAAAGTCTACTGAAAACCTGGGCAAGTTTGTGAAGACGCCATGCAAGAACTGGAATAAAGCCTGTGATCAGATCAAAAAGCACTCGTTATTACAATACCACAAAGATGCAATGGCAAATGGAGAGCAGTTTTTGACAATCATGGATAAACCAGAGCAGAGCATCGCCAGTGAAATCAATCAGAAAAATGCAGAAAACATCGCTGCAAATCGACAAGTTCTGACAAGCCTCTTCAGGATTGTTGAAGTGTGTGGAAGACAGGGGTTAGCTCTGAGGGGCAACTGTGATGATGGCATTCTTCAGAGTGAGAACAGAAGCAATTTCAATGCCCTTTTGAATCTGTGCATCAATGCAGGAGATGAAACTCTCCGGAAACATCTAGATACATGCGATAAGAAGGCCACATACATTTCAAAAAGTACACAAAACAGACTGATAGAGGTTCTTGGTGATCAGATCCGCAACAAGATTCTTGCAGAAATTATTGCAGCAAAACAGTTTACCGTGCTTGCTGACGAAGTCACAGACAGCTCAAACTGGGAACAACTTTCAATTATATTGAGATTCGTCGATGGAAGTCTGAAAGTTCGTGAAGAGTTCCTGGCTTTTGTCCAGTGCAGAGATACCACAGGTGAAACACTTTACAACAAGATTGTTGAGTGTCTGGGCTTGTGGGGGCTTGATTTCAACAATGTTAGAGGACAAGGTTATGACGGGGCCGCAAACATGGCAGGAAAGTTTAAAGGAGTGCAGGCACGTTTTCAAGCAAGGAACAACAAAGCACTGTACTTTCACTGTGCTTCCCATAGCTTGAGTCTCTGCATTGTAAAAGCATGCGGCTTGCCTGCAGTGAAGAACATGATGGGAGCACTGAGGGAACTGTCACTGTTTTTCTCAAACTCTCCAAAGAGACAACGAAAACTTGAAGATACCATCGAAGCATCTCAGCCTGACACGACAAAGACAAAGCTTGTTGATCTGTGCAGAACAAGATGGGTAGAAAAACATGAAGCACATCTCTCTTCCTGGTTGTTCACGACTGTTTGGGACAAATGTGTGAAGACAGTGACAATTGGGACAGTGAGACATTGACCATGGCAACTGGCTTTCTCCACACCTTGAGCAGCAGTGTTTTCCTCGTTGCATTCGTTGTCGTCCGCAATTGTTTGCGTTACTTAAAACCCTTGACAGTGAAGCTCCAGAAAAGAACAAAAGATGTTGTCGATGCCTACAGGGAAATCAAAGAGGTCAGTAACTGCATGTCTTCTATTAGAAGAGATGTCGACACAGCGTTCGTTGCCTGGTTTGGTGAAGTCAGCAAAATGGCAAATGCTTTGACAACTGATGTTGTTGTTCCTCGTCAAGCATCCCGCCAGACTCTCCGTGACAACCAACCTGCGGCCACTCCAGAAGAATATTTCAAGATTAGCATTGCCATTCCTTTCTTGGAACACCTGTCAACCGAATTGGACTCGAGGTTCAAAAATGCTGACCTAGCAGTTGATGGTCTCTGTCTGGTGCCAAGCACTTTAATAGACAACCAGGATGGTTTCATGCAGGTTCCAGAAGGGGTGAAGACACTGGCAATGTTGTGGGAGTCTGACCTACCAGACAACGCTACCCTTGATGCAGAATACCAACGGTGGGTTTGCAAATGGCGAAGTGCTGCTGAGAATGCGACAGCTATCATCCCATCCACGGCATCAGAAGCACTGAAACACTGTGACAGGGATTTTTATCCCAACCTGTTCATCATGCTAAAGAACCTTTGCACCCTGCCTGTCACTACTGCCGAGTGTGAGCGTTCAAACAGTCAGTTGCGCAACCTGAAAAACTACCTGCGCTCTACAATGGGGCAACAGAGACTCAATGCACTTGCTTTACTGAAAGTGCACAGGGATGTTGATATTGACTTCAAAGAGGCAGTGAACTGTTTTGCCAGAAGATACAATTCACAAATGGTACTAATGCCGAGGAACCTAGTGCAGCAAGACTGAACTGAAGTGAAAGCAGGGCCCTGATGTTCATAAACTACAAGGTAAAGCTTTATACCGTTAACGATCAACGAAAAGTAGTGAATAATAATAGTATACAAAACATCTCTGTTGATAAATAAATGTTTGTGTGTGTGTGTGTGTGTGTGTGTGTGTGTGGGTGTGGGTGTGGGTGTTTTTTTTAAGGGAGGGGCAGGTGATAATTTTTGTACCCCAGAGTTTGTCAGTTCGATTGTTCAAAAAGCTCAAAGTCCCCAGACCATCACAAATGGCTTTTTCAAGGCTCAGATTGCACCAGATTGCACCATTTTGCATCCTTGAAAAAAAAAAATTCCGGGGGGGCATGCCCCCGGACCCCCCTAGAAGGCTCGGCGCTTCGCGCCTTCGCTTTATACTGAATCTGTAACACCCCCCATCGACTTTTCCCAGGTCCGGCCCTGTGTTAACGCCGCAGGTACAGCTGTCACAAAGTTTACCAGTGATATGTGATTTTCTTTAAAGGTCATGATTGATTGGTTCATTGATTGATCGATCGAGCGAGCGAGCGGTTGATTGATTGATTGATTGATTGATTCATTTATTCATTCATTCATTCATTCACTGATTCATTGATTCATTGATCGAACATCCCCATTGCAGCAAATAGAAATCGAGCACCCTGCCGGTTGTTACGGGAACGTGTTGGCCCACATAAGGGACGCAAATGTAGCTTGTTTCGCATCCTTCTTTGGCGAAAACTATAATGGGTTCTTTCCCCTCTTCCAAGATTCCAAGATCGGCCTAGTACAGTTGTTCCCTCAGTCAGTCGGAGAACTCTCCATGACTAGGGCTTCGTCATTTAATTAAACTATTCACACACACACACACACACACACACACACACACACACACACACACACACACACACACACACACACACACAGAGTCTTTTTATATTAGTTATTTTGTTTATTTTGAGCTGTATAACCAACCACACAATGCATATGTCATGTGACAAATTGCCATTTAACAGAGGCATCAAAATACATTTAGCACTTATTATATTTCACTTATCTAGTTCATTAACCCCTTTGAGCATGCAGCCACCGCTATTTTGAACAGTAGCGGTGACTGCATGCACAAGGGAGACAAACCAGATAATTATGCAGTATCTTGAATAGCCGTATAATATCTCCAGCTGTATCCGGGACACTGCTAATATCAGTCAGGAATACTTTCACATTGTTTCGGATCTGCTACACAGCAACACATACCAAAACAACGACTCAAGAGGTGATTAATATAGACACATATACAATACATTTTGAGATAATGTAAATTATACAAAAACGATAAACAACAAGATACAGACCATGAGTGATTAGCTGCAACTTGAACGAATGAGACAATTTCAACAGTGGCAATAGCATTTTAACCCATTCAGCCCTGACGCACTACAGCAGGAGATGGGTCGACCATGGTAATTCAAGGATAGTGCCAGATTAGCTTGGGGCCTGTCGGCGCCAAGCTAATCTGGCACTCCCCTTGAATTATCATGGTCGATCCATATCCTGCAACAGGTGCATAGTCGTCATATGACGCCTCCAAAATTTGGGAAATATGTGCGTCCGGCTGAATGAGTTAAAACATTGTGTTCGACTCCGGCATTAAAGACTTTTAACCACAAAATAATATTAAAGACCAAAGGCTAACTAAAATACTTAAATCTTTCAGTGCCAGATAACGTAGATTGTGTTTTGCATTCTTCGTTCATTCAACACCAGAGGGCCCGAGCTTTCCCAAGAATATAGGTTGAAAGTGGTGTCAGCAAGAGGCATAAATCCTCAAGAGCCCCCGCAACTGCGGGGGCTCTTGAGGATCTATACCTCCTGCAGTTGCCCCGGTGGCGTTTAGATTTACTCGGCACTAAAAGTTTGAAATTCCCCGACTCGGTAGACTAGCTGTACTATAGACTATAAACCACTTCAGAAGAAAGTAATAACCGCCATGATAATTCAAGGGTGGTTTCAAAATAGCCGGGAAATAATGCTGTGAATGCTGACCACTCGTCAAACGTTTGTCATTTGTATCAGTATCTTATTATACCGCTACATGACAGTCGTCTTTGTGCCAACGATAGTCCATTTTGTTATTACTGCACTTTACAACAACGAGAAGAATTAAATAAAGCTGCAGAACCGTGCCTGGGCGACTGTAATGAGATTTTTTTTAAAGTGAGGTTTTCACAAACTAAAACGATAAGACTGAACTGCACTGTGCGTTTGAACCTGGAACTGTTCATGAAATATAATGCAAAATTAGTCCTTCTTGATATAAATCTTGACGAAATACCGTGGACCAAGATGTGTGTATGAAACGATCTCCTGTCTGGCAATGGGATGCTGGTTTGTCCCAAGTTTGAAGAGAATACAAGGTCACAAAAAGACGTATGAGTGCAAAGGACATTCGAGTGCTGGTCTTTGATTTTGGAGCTTACGGCCGTAGGTCGTAAGATCCAACATCACAGACAAGCACATAACTATAATGACAAGATATGACTGATACTGATCTAGAAATGCTCGTTGTCTTTTCTGAATCTTTCAAACACCGCGACCACAGTATAGAGAAACAATGACAAACCTTGCATCTTATGGAAACCATCCCGTACCTTTTATGGGAGTATTCCCCAGATAGACCCACTCAGGGAGTACGCCACAGATACACTTTGATTCAAATGAGATGCTTCGCATTTCATTTGAATAGAAGTGTACTTGTGGCATATTCCGCGATGTTTTGCATCTTATTTGAATATAAGTTTACTTGTGGCGTACTCCCCGAGGAGGTATCTCTAGGGTTATCATCAAATTTGAATAGAAGTGTACTTGTGGTATAACCCCTGAGTGTTTACCTTGGGAGAACTCCAGGAAAAGGTACGGGATCCTTCAGGTGTTCACGACCACGCTGCCCGGTGCACTAATAAATCACATGATCAAATTAAACGAGTGAATACCAAGGACCTGCCCTGCTATTTTAACTGGTCATCGTCAGAATTTTTTTTAATTGACATTAATTACAGAACGCTTACATTCTTGCTCCCCCTCCCCCTCCCCCCTCCCACCCCCACCCCCCACCCCCCAACCCACCCCCGCACTATCACCACACCCGCCTTACCGTTTCCTTTCACTAATTTCATGTCCTCGAGAAACATTTAACTATGTCGACGAAATCTAAAATGATCGGTCTCCTATCTCCTATAACCTGTTCTTTGCCACCGTCTAATACTGAATCGAAGATCTTCCAAGAGCAGGCGTTGTACAAAACACCATTACCGAACATCGAACGTTATAATGTGTTTTAGCACAGAGAACCCACAGCCGAACCAATTATTATATCACGCTTCTACGAATAAGCTTTCTCTCTGACTCCTTTGCGCGTGTAGCCACCGGTACTGTACACGGTACCATCGACTCCACGCAGGAGGCGGTTGAAGCCCTCTGTAAACCGTGTAATGGGCCATTATAGCGTGTTCCAGGGAACAGTTATATAGCCGCCTGTTACACGGTGTACAAACCGACGTATACCGCATAATATGCGACTATAGCGTTTCCTCATTACGCGGTATACGACGGGCGTTAACGTTAGTTTCCGTTCAGACGGCGTAAGCGTTGACCAGCTGTCCGGAGAAAGTGCTCCACTGTCCGTGAACGTAGTCTCCATTGCCGTAAAAGACGGCTACCCAAACCTGGTCGCCCTGTGACATGTTTAGTAGCACGTTGTTGCTGCCGGACCCGCGCGTGTTGAACCCGCCCGAGAACAACCGGGCCACCTCATTTCCGTTCATGACCATCATAGTCTCGATGGTGGTGTTGAAGCCGGAGAGGATGGTGCACTCGAATGAGTACAAGCCCGCCACTGGGCTCGTGAACTTGCCTACAAGTGAAAAAAAGGCAGAAAACAATTAACGCTTTCAAGAGAGGATGACGAAAACGATTGAATTCCGACGTATCTGAATTTTCTAATAGTGTACGTATCAACGTGAATTAGTCTTTAACAGATATAGACACTAAGATACTTGTACTATGTGCAGCCTGAAATCTTATTCAGTTTCAGGACAGAATTTTTTTTTTTTTTTTTTTTTTTTTTTGGTCACACTGTAAAGATACGTTTCGATTCAACGATTACTTAAAACTGTTGTAAACCACAAAAGAACGACACCAGTCGGAGGACTCCTCATCAATACGACATGTGAAGTATTTGCCTTTTTTGTCGTATTGTTAATTTAAATAGCCAACGGTATTTTCCGTGTGTTGTATGTCTCCACCGCTTATCAGAAAGCACCCCATGAACGTTCACCCAAAACGTTTTTCCTACTTACTTGCTAGTTTCTTCTAAATTACAGGCACTGACAGTCAACCCTTCTGGTCTCGTTTAAGACGTTGTCAGTTTGAACCAGAGGACGATTAAAGGTACAAAGCATTGCTGTCAGCGTCTCATTCGAGAGGTGCCGCAAACAGACATGCGGCGGATTCACATACAGATATGTGATACGTGCCGCATACAGATATCACACGGCAGATGACGCTAGCATTCGAGACGCTGCAAATGACGTTAGCGTTCGAGTCATGCCGCATGTATGTGGCATGTCTCAAACGCTAACTTCATTTGCAGCGTATCCGCAAGCGGCGCGTGGCGCACGAATTATTAAAGAGTGGAAGACTGGACTTACCGGAGTAAGGGTCGTAAACGTCCCCGTTGTTGATGACAAGCTCATCAAAGACAATGACCTCTGTCTCGCCCAGGTAAGGCTTGTTGTAACCCACGCGGGCGGAGAAGGCGATGTTGTAGGCCTGTGACGAGACGCGGCTACCTGAACACAGGAAAAATACCAATTTAGATGAAGCCCTTAATTTATTTCAAGCTCCTTATCATTAAGAAAAGAAAATGGGAGACTGCCAGTGCTAATATTTTAGGAAGGTTACAAAGTAAAGTAGGTAAGAGCACTGTCAGGGGAGAGAAGTGTGCACGATCGACCAGTGATCATAGATCTGCTGTGGCCAAAGCACAAAAAAAAAGAGATAGGAAAGAAGGGATGCGCTAAGAAAGTGACTGGAAGCAATGCATATGGAAGCCCCCTAAAGGGGGGCGTATCACATATCCCACTGTTCCAGCCACTCAGTGCATGGAAATTTAAATCTAGGTCCCCCAAGGGGGGTCCAGATATTTAGCCGGTGTGGACAGCTGTTTCGGTCTGTATATCTATAAATATGTATATAAATATCTGGACCCCCCTTGGGAGACCTAGATTTAAATTTCCATGCACTGAGTGGCTGGAACAGTGGGATATGTGATATGCCCCCATTCAAGGGGGTTTCCATATGCATTGCTTCCAGTCACTTTCTTAGCGCACCCCCTCTTTCCTATCTCTTTTTTCTTTTCTTTTTTTTTTTTTTTTTGTGCTTTGGCCACAGTAGATCTATGATCACTGGTCGATCGTGCACACTTCTTTTCCCTGACAGTGCTCTCTACTTTACTTTGTAACCTTCTTATCATTAAGAGCTCGAATTAGAAGAACGCAGACCACCAATAACCCCTTCACTGTTAACTCATCGTCAAAAATCCCAACCGCCAAAGGAACATGGATACAAAATATGTTTCAGCAAGAAAAATAGATCTCATGAGCTCCCCCCGCCGTCGCGGGGGCTCATGAGGATCTATGCCTCTTGCAGATGGGTCAGTTTTCAATCTGTCTCGGCAGCGAAGGAGATAACGAAAACAAAGTCTTACCGCTGCCTCCCTGCGCAGCGCTGAGTGAGTTTTTCAGCGTGTTGACGGCACCGAACATTCCCGAGATCTGATCCTGCAAGGCGTCCACGCGCTCCGAGGTCTCTCTGGCGCGTGACTCCAGTACCTGCAGCTCGTTCCAGCACGAGCAGCTGTCGGTCATCTCGCCTGCAAAAAAAAAAAAAATGGAGATTTTTCTGCATTGATGATGCAAACTTAACGCCTTTGAATTAACCCATTTCATCCTGAGGCAGAAAGGTTTCAGGTTGGCGTCTTGTCCTACATTACAGATTAGTAGGTAGATGAACTAAATGTGTTCAAGGATAGTGCCAGAATAGCATGGCGCCTGTAGGCGCCAAGCTATTCTGGCACTACCCTTGAACTAAAATAGACAAATTTATGTCATGCGTTGGTGTTTCGAGATGTAAAGGGTTTAGTCCTTTGACTTCTGTTGACGAGACCGTTCGGCGGATGAGACGTCATTTCCGCCGAGCGGTATCGTCAGCAGCAGTCAAAGGGTTAAAATGGGAATGAGAACCAAACAGTTGTGTTAGGAGAATGCCATATTGGGAAGTTTGCAACTTGACAGTTGGTAATAATTAACAACACGCACTGTTCAAAATGTCACACCCTTCTCCCTCCCCCCACCTCCACCCCAACCCCCTCCTCCAACAATCCCCACCCCACCTCCACCCTTCCGCCCCTATAAAATTCCAAAGTTTTGAAGACTATGATGCAGAATCTGCCATCAAAAGCAACTCTATCCACAAGTGAGCCAGAGTTAAACAAATCAGCAAACTACATATATTGTGTGTGCATCAAACAATGATTGTATGCCACAATTGCGTCATCAAGTAAGACAAAATCTTGAACTACAACAACGCTATGCATCAGACGTTGTCACAAAGCTAGACAAAACTTCTTCCGTCATCAAGGAAAACAAATCGACAAAATACATAGACGCTGTTTGTTGTACGAGATATGCCGTATTTTTTTACAGAGAAAAAAAAGTTTCCTTACCTTTGGATGTTGTCCGTCCACTGCCGCGAGATTTCTTGTAGCTGCTGCTGGTTGGATAACTGCCGACCGACGCTCCCAAGGGCGCGCTAGCAATGCCGCTCTGACTCGGCGGAAATGCGGGCCACACCGCTGTTGTCAAGGTCACCAAAAGGGTTGCCCATAGCGACGCACAAATGACCTTGACCGCAAATGCCATGCTGAAAAGATGAAAGTTGCTCGGAGGCGGACTGGCCACAGAAAGCCTTGAAAACGTTGAAAGCTTGACTGTTTGTCTACACAGGGAGTGAAGCGACTGATGGCGCAAGACATACACAACGCCTTTTATACTCAAACTTGCATGAGAATGCGGGAAGCGATGGGCATAATACTAGAGGAAATCTCTATGTGCATGCATGCGTGCGTGCGTGCGTGCGTGCGTGCGTGCGTGCGTGTGTGTGTATGTGTTACACACACACACACACACACACACACACACACACACACACACACACACATACACAAAGAATTCTACCCACAATTCCGCATTCCTATTATGCCTTAAATTCTTCTGCCGACTGCAGTGAGCGGAAATCGTGCAAGATTAGATGCACTTTAACTGGGAAATTTTCTTTCAAAAACACAAACCATCAGCGGACACAGTTCTTCAAGAAAGACGTATGTGTGCGGAAAGCCAATGTGGGGCTCATGACAATCTGTATCCTCCTCTAACGGAGGAGATAATCGGTCCTTTACTGTAGGAAGGAATAGTCCTTTCCCTCTTGCTGTTTCCTTGTTTGCTCGGAAACAGAAAAAAAAAGCTGTTGTCTTTTGGATTTCGTTTCAACTCCCTGTCCGGGCATTTCTACTGGCTGGGATCCTTTTCAAAACAGTATCAGCAAGTAAATGTTGCGCAGCCAAAGACCTAAAACTATTTGCTCAATCGTTTGTAAACGGCTTGTTTGAGCTGGAGGAAGATGTGTGTGCTGGTCTGTGATTTTGGATCTTACGGCTGTAGCTGTAAAGCCCAAAATCACAGACCAGCACGCCTGTTGCCCCCTTTGCTTGCGTGTGACTTTTTAACGGGGCGTTGGACTAGAAAGGCGCAGATCTGGAGTAGGTTGAAATCCGAACGACCTCCTCTGCCGTAATGAAAGTAGAATCAAATCGATCACGCTGCCCTCCACCGCATCGTTACCAGTTACTCTTACCTCTTTATGACTGGTCTACCGTGGAAGGGGCTAGCTGATAATGCTGCTCATATCTGCAACGATTTCGTGCTAGCAAATAGACATAGATTATCATGCGCCCCTCTGGTTGCAGGACCTGATGAATGTCTATGCCTTTTGCCGACTTTGAGGCTTCTGATGTTGAACTAAAAGAAAGCGGATAGTGGACGGCCTAAGTTTTTTTCCTCATTGGACAATCGGGTTTTCTCAAAACAAAGAGGATTGTCGGAAAAACGATCCTATTTTTACAATGTATATGTTGCTGAAGTTAACAAGACTAAGAGGCACTTATGGGGTTAACATTCTTTGTGAATAAAAAAGTTACATCTTACATTTCAGCCCATATTTAGCAAATGCCAGTAAGCAAAGTCCCACGGTCCGAATTAGCCGTGCGCGGGCCCACTGCGGCCGGAGTCGGGGCTGTTGTCTTTAGCTTATGTCCATTTCTATGAAAAGCGAGGCCGGTACACATACCAAGGGTAATTACTCAGCGCTGGACATGCAAACGGTTAGCCTCACTTGTCTAGTTTGTGTGAAAGCGAGATTTTCAAGGTAACCTATTGAAAATCTCGCTTTTCACTAAAATTCCATATACTGGCTTTTGCATACTCAAGACAGATTTCATCACTTCCCTACTAGGTCCAACAACTTGCAGCCCGTATTGTGAAACGTTCTGTTTCGTACGTTTCAGGCAATGGAAATGGATCGATTATGGGCGTTTTGTTTAGCCAGTTTGGCGCCTTTTAAGAGGCGAAGGTCATCACATGAGCATTATAACGTTCGATCCACCTCCAGTAGTTGGCGTTAGATGTGAAACAAGGCCGGAGGACTGTACTGTATAAAAGTGGGCCATGCCTTCTTCAAGGAAGAAGACAGGTTTGTTCTGTATCATGTCAATTGAAAGGTGTGTGCTGAATGAACATTTATTTTCTTGTTAGTTTTTTCTTGAAAACACAAATTTGTTAGCACCATCGATACAATTATGTTTTTGCATGTATGTAGACTTTCGTGAGACGGATGTAAGTAGTAATAAGTAGGGAGGGTGTTCATAAGGTGATAGCACTCTAATTTCAAATCCATGAAACTAGTGTTAGGAGAGCTTGGGCGGGATAGACACTGTGTCTAGTGAAGGGCTGGGACCCTAGGTAACTTAACTCATTCTACCCCAGACACACCACAGCAAGATAAGGATCGACCATGATAGTTCAAGGGTGATGCCAGAATAGCTCGGCGCCTATGGGCGCCAAGCTATTCTGGCATCACCCTTGACCTATCATGGTCGATCTGTGTCCTGCACTGCAACGCAGTCTTCAGAGGACAACGGCAAAGTTTAAGGATTTCGATGTTGGGGTAGAATGAGTTAAAATCATTCCTAAAGCTTTTTCGTTGATTTGAAATTAGGGTGCTACCACTTAAGACCATAAATGTTTTATACTCTGGCCATTTCCATGATAACCATTCGAAAATACACAGGTGCAAAGGTATAATTTTATTTCTAAATGTATGACCATTCGCAATTTTTTCACCCAGCACTTTCCATCTAAACCCATTCACTACCGAGAAAAGGTGAATGCGATCCAACTGAACGACGCATAAACCCTCATGATCTATGCCTCTTGCTTAGACCAATACGTATGCATGTTCTTTGGACGGCGGCCGCTGTGGCTTTTGATCGTTCAATGAACGCAGATTTCAGAAACGCAAGGTATGTCCGTTGGCATAAAAGGGGTTAACGGCACAGCCATCCGGCAAGCAGCTAGTCCGCAGGTCGACATCAGTGTGTGTTGGTCCGCGCACGGCCGTGCGCGGACCAACACACACTGATGTCGACCCAAGACCTTGATGCTCGCTGAGAGATCGGTCCCATTGACATAAATCTATCAGCACTTCTCATAAGGCGGACACGCTGGAGATTTGACGAGTCTGTCTGTGACTAATCATCCAAGCTCTAGCTCAGAATTTACGCCCCCACAAAAAAAAACTACCGTCGGCACGACGGCAGACTCGCTAATCGACTTTTCTGGCCATGTGCACGTGCTGGTCAGCCTCGATCAGTATTACGCGCCCAGTACTTTCAGTCTTTCGCCTTTGCCTTTCCGTAGCTTCCGTCGTGAAAAGGTCATTGTACCATGTTGCAGCCATGGTCTAAAGGTCGACATAAGCCCAACTAAGGCTGACGTCAACTACACGAATTTTTCACAAGACCACATAAATTCAGCTTCACTGCATCACATTAACCCTTTGGGTGTCGGTAGCGCTTATTGTCGCGATGATCCCTTCAGGAATCATTGCGACAGCCAAAGGGTTGACGCCTTACGGCTCCAACGCGATATATACACTGGGGCTGGCTACAACCACATTGGCTGGTTCTCCCTCTTTGCTATACATCAGTAAAGTTAAAACTGAAATCGTCTGTACGAATCCCTTTACAATAGAAGGTTGCGTGAATTGCTGATATAATGTTGCTTATATCCTTCTGAGACATTTAATACTTATAAATATTTCAACCCTTTGGCTGTCAGCAGCGTTTTCTCTCCAGGTGATTAATGCTGCAATCATCTCTACAAAACGCTCTGCTGAAGGGGTAAAATTAGTGGCTTCAAAATATTGATATCAGGGTTGTTGTTAACGCACTAGCACATATAGCAGCTTATACTTTATGTCACTTTTTCTAACGCTGTGCAAATTATGTCACAAAGAAAATTAATCCCTGGTAGGACGGCAACGGTATACGACACTTCCGCAGCTATTGATGCTGGGCCTTTCAATGAGTTAGGGGAGTTAATAAATTGATAGGAATTTGAATATCTCAATGTATGTGAGAGTCTCAATTATGTTATTAGACACGCTTAAACCGACAGATTTCAAGATATTTTGAATTGACCCAGATACCCCCAAAGCTCAATTTCCCAAATTTTGAAGGATTCACCTAATGACCATGTACCAGAGGCAGGAGATGAATCGACCATGATAATTCAAGGGTAGTGCCAGTTTAGCTTGGCGCCATAGTGCGCCAAAGCTAATCAGGCACTACCCTTGAATTATCATGGTTTGGTCCATCTCCTGATGTGGTGTGTCGGGGCTAAATGCGTTAACACAAAAAAGTTGTGAGTATTTTGTTTAAAAAATTCGCGGCTGGGCTGTATGAAGTAGGTGGGGGTGCGGGAGGGAGGGGGAGGGTTTCACTCTCGCAGCCTCGCCGGAGTAAAATTCTGAGATTAGTCCTGGAGATTATTACTGTTAGTATTATTAGTATATTATTGTCGACTGACTGTAGCTGGCTTCAGAAAGTGGCTGGATGTTCATGTAATGGGTCCAGCGGCTTTTTTTTTTTAATTACAGTTAACACCTTTATACTGAATGTGAAGACTAGTTGCTAAGGAACTTCGTTCGTCAAAAAAACATGAATGCAAAATGGTTTAAGCAAGAGGTGTAGATCCTCGTGAGCCCCCGCATTTGCGGGGGCTCATGAAGATCTATACCTCTTGCAGACGGGTGTTGTTCATTTTTTTCTCAGCAATGATGGGGTTTATAATAATCGTAATAAACTTATTGTATTGTCATATGTCTGCTTTGAATCGACTATCAAGCCACCCGCATGAACCGTTACATGTGTATGCGTGCGTGTGCGTCTGCGTGTGTATGTGTGCGTGCAAGCGTGTGCACAACACACGCTATTATTTGTACTTGAGGTGTATTGTAAGAAAAAATACACTAGGTTGGTGAGTTAAATAGTTTAAAACACACACACACACACACACACACACACACACACACACACACACACACACACACACACACACTTTGAATATTTTATGCAATGACAAAGCTGCAACCAAAAAATTGGAATCTTTGTATGCAATAAGAGGACAATATCTAGAGTCAGTTGTAAATGAGGCAGATTTGTAACATTCTTGAGAAGCGTGTGCTGATTGATCTCTTTTTGCAAAGCTTATATGTAATCAGCGTGTTTTACTGAACATTTTACATGTTTACTGTTCGGCACCTCATGTTGAAGGGGACAGAGGCCCACAACTATAAACGATTTGACTTTGACTTTGACACGCACACGCACACACACACACACACACACACACACACACACACACACACACACACACACACACACACACACACACACACACACAAGGCAAACAGAATTTGAAACCAATCCGTTTTATTAAAAAGTACAAACTTCTTTAACAGTACAAACTTTGTTATATACACAATAAACAATCATTTCAATAGAAACAAGGAGCATTCATTCAGCAGCAAGGCTCAGGTGAGGCCAAAGATTCAATATTTGAGTATTTATCATGTTGTTCAAGGATACAGCGTCAGGTAGATTTGATGAAGACGTTAAACATTTTGCACTCGGTACACAGTCATTACCAGCGACTGCAACAGATATAGATCCACATGAGCCCCCCTGCAGGAGCGGGGGGCTCATGTAGATCGATATCTCTTGCTGTACCCATTAATATTCATGTTCGTCACAAGAAATCCAGACTAAAAAGGTACCTGTCAATGCAAACAAAAAACGATCAAGAAAAGAAAAACTTTCAAATGCCGAACAGAAACTGGTTTGTGCTCGTCGTTTTAAAGCATATTTCTTTCTTGGTTGGTTATTCTGTGTGTTCTTCAAGTCTGAAGAGAGTAAATCTGTAATGGTTACAGGAATATCATTTGTGGATACTATCGTAAGCGGCGTATTAAAGTACATGTTCACGTTACGCAAAAAGTTTGTCATGCGGCAAAATGCCCAGAGACTACAACTTCTGGGAGATATCCGTCAACATGAGCAGTCAACACACACTGTTAACATAATGTACTCATATTTCTGTTGTTTGGTATTGGACTTTGAGCGAGTTTTAAGTTCATGTCATTTTCAGTAAATACTAGTGCTCTCTTACATGCACGTGACTTGTTTGGTATTGAACTTTGAGCGAGTTTTACGTTTACGTCATTTTTCAATATACTGATGCACCCTTCCATACACGTGAATTGCATTTTCAAGAATTATGGTTTTGCAGGTCAAATGACACTGTGTGACCCTCCCCGTCTCCAAGCAAGCGATATGTACAACTGTTTCCAGAAATGCAATATTCAGGCCAAGTCAGCTGTACTGTACAATATCAGGCACAATGGTGACAATTGGTATCAAATTTTATGAACTCGAGGAACAAACACAAAAGTAGTTTAACTCATTCCAGACGTGCCGCATTCGGATACGCGGCGTAAAGCCGCGTATCCGAATGTAGCACGTCTCGAATGCGTTCAGAGGTGACTGCGATTTTCAGTCATGCGGCTATTTTCATTTTGGAAAACATCTGTTAGCAAAGGTTATGACGTAAGTCTTCCCTCTACACTCGACGTTATATATTTAATAGACGATTTTTAATGAGAATCAGATCAAAATTTGCACGTGGATGACGCAAACAGTGGATTAAAAGCCCGGAAAAACATGCGATATCGCATGTTTGTCTGGGCTTTAAATCCACTGTTTGCGTCAAATGACGCGCAGTTCATGTACCAAATTTCATCTACCAATCAAATCATCTATTTGCTGCAGATCCGTACAGTAAAAAAAAAGAAGTAAAAAACAATAATAATAATAACATGTTTCAGCTTGATCACGGCCTGATACGCTGATACAATTACTTGTCAATATTTACCACTGTCCGTGGTGAGTTAATTCTACATGTCTGACGGTTATTACAATCAGCAATAAATGATCACCCATGAACGACGCCCGCTATGGCGTCACATCGGGAATGAGACGTGTTCTGTTCCATGATTCTGGATCACGCGGCCAAGTTCCGTAAGGTCCAGAATCACAAATCAGCGCACATAAATGAACCTGTGACTGCAAGCACCCCCAAACCACCAAGGCGTCACCCATAAATCTGATGACGTCACGTAATTGTCCGTGATAAAGTCACGACGTAATGACGTCACTGTGTTCACTGTTCCTGCTGGGTGAGAATGGCCCCTGAGAATGTGCTGTAGTAGCCGTGCACGTGGTTGCCGCCCTGGTACAGGAGTCTCACCCACACGCTGTCCCCACTGCGCAGGTTCACAATAGCCGCGTTACTTCCGCTTCCGTGAGCGTCGTGCGCACCTGAGTACATCCGGGCTACTTCTTTATCGTTTATGATGAGTGCCGTTTCAACCTGCAAAATAAAAAAATAAGTGTTTGTGCAGTTTCGAGTAAACATTTTGTGGCCGTATAGTATTTACCTATTCGAGACGTGTTGGAGGTGTCCAATAACTCCTATGTACAAATTGCAGCTCACGGATCGACCATGATAATCAAGGGTAGTGCCAGATTACCTCGGCGCTATCGGGCGCCAAGCTACTCTTGCATCACCCTTGAATTTATCATGGTCGAGCCATCTCCTGCTAGAATTAGTCGGGGCTAAATGTCAGCGTTAACCCACGTGTGCACGCAACAAGCACATGGGGTTTAACTCATTCGAGAGCGCCGCCTCCGGATACGCGGCTTAAAGCCGCGTATCCAGAGGCGGCACGTCTCGAATGAGTTAAACACACGCGCGCGCGCCCGCGCGCACACACACACGCACACACACACACACACACACACACACACACACACACACACACACACACACACAGACCAATACACAGACACTGCTCACCTTCGTGTTGTATCCTGACAGTATGGTGGAGAAGAACATGTAGGTGCCGGGTAATGGGGCCGTGAACTTGCCGGTTTCAGCGTTGTAAGCCTCGCCATTGTTCGTGACGATGGTGTCGAAGATGACGGTGTCCAGCGGCTTCAGCTCGCGGTTGTAGCTCAGCTTGGCGGAGAAGGAGATGGCTGGCGTGCTGGCGGCCACGGCATTGGGACCTGTCACACACGAAGAAAAAAAATTAGACAAATGAAACACATGAAAAATGAGGGCGTGGTCTTCTATGCCGCTGTTTGCTTAACTTATTCGAGACGACCTGCATCTGGATACGCGACTGAAGCTGCGTATCTGGATGCAGGTCGTCTCAAATGAGTTCACCTTTGACACACTACAAGTTATAAAATCGACCGAGATAGTTCAAAGGGTAGTGCCGGGCTGATCAAGGGTAATGCCAACCTATTCCGGCATCACCCTTGAACTATTATGATCGAGCCCTTACATGTTACACACCGGATTGCACGTGCTTCGCAACAACAAACAATAAAAATGCCCCCGAGGAGAGTATGATCGTCTAGGAAAATACTACGTGTTCTGCAATGTCTCGCGGCTACGACCTCCATGTTGACATGCCTCAAACAAACGTTATTTCCCAGCCAAACACGAACGTGAAATTGTTTATAGCCGCATATTTGGAATGCAAACGAGCGAAATAGAGCCAGAGTGTGAATTCACAAACGCCTGAGGCAGACCCACGCGTCAAAGGCTCATCAATAAACAGCTATGTGTGCCGAGCTAACTGGCGGAACAAAGAAAGTGCGATTGAAAAACACAGGTGCCTGAAACAGTCCTACGCTTAACCGGAAACCAACTGAGGAACATCTAATTGCAATATTGGTCAGCGAAAGTCATTTGCTCATATGACTCCTTACAAATACAGGGGCTCTTGTGAGTCTATGCCTCTCGCAGATGGACAGGGCAGAGGCTGGAGGGTGGGGGAGGGGGAGGGGGGAGGGTTATGGGGAAACGTCTTCTCCTGAGTATGCCATCATTTCCTTTAACTATTGAACATGGCACGATTTAACTGTTAACTCATTGTGCCCGAGGTACGAAATATCTTCATTTTGGAGTTATCCTCTGAGGACTGCACTACAATTCAGGGGACAGATCGACCACGATAGTTCAAGGGTGGTGGCAGAATAGCTTGGCGCCTATAGGCGCCAAGCTATTCTGCCACCACCCTTGAACTATCATGGTCGAGCCATATCTTGCTGTGATGTGACGAGGGCAGAATGAGTTAATAGATTTCCGCTATGTGCAGAGCAAATGAAATATAAAGTGACTATGCGGTCCTTTAAATTCTTACCGTGACAGATTTGTTAATTAGTTGTAGTTCTGCAATCCTCCTTGTTTAGACTGAATGTTAATTAGAATATAAATTATTATGTATGTATTGTTGTTTAGTTTATTGTAAAAGTGGTGTGTTCGGGCATTGTGCTTTGTTTGTTATGTGCATATGTCATTGTATTTTTATTTTTGTGTACAGATTGTAAAGCGCTTAGAGCTTTTGAGTAAGATTAAGCGCTATATAAATACTCATTATTATTATTATATTATTATTATAAGGAAGATCTTTTAAATATTAGTGGCATTGCACTCAGCGTCAAACTAGTGCAATATTCCAGATGAACATTGGGGGTGGGGGTGGGGGGTAGGGGGTGGAGGGGTGAGCTAAGAGATGAGAAAACTGATTCTACATTTTTATGGCACAGAAGAACAATTACAAGCGTTAATTCCAAGTGTTTCTCATTTCGCCACACATTTGTACGACTGCACAAGCGTAACTGCTCATGCTATACCAGCATTATATTGTTTGTACGACTGCACAAGCGTAACTGCTCACGCAATACCAGCATTATATTGTTTTTACGACTGCACAAGCGTAACTGCTCATGCAATACCAGCATTATATTGTTTGTACGACTGCACAAGCGTAACTGTTCATGCAATACCAGCATTATATTGTTTGTACGACTGAACAAGCGTAACTGCTCATGCAATACTAGCATTATATTGTTTGTGGATAGTGTTGGAGCAGTTGAAGAAAAGACATAATGCCATTTTTTTGTTAATTGTTTTTCTTTTTCTTTCTTTTTTTTTTTTTCTTTTTTTTTTAATGAGCGCATTTTTCTTCTTTTAATTTATTTCTAAGGTCCCGACCGAGCTATGTCATTTACTTCGCTTATAATAAAATTTTGATATAGCAACAAAAGAAAGTTTGTTATATAATCCGAAGTTTAATTTACCTCCTAAAATGTTAGCAAAACGCTGATATAAAAAAATTCAACCATAAATAAATAACAGTAACAAGTAAAAAATAAATGTTTAATTTATAAATAAATAGCATATGAAGATGACAGAAAAATCCTCATACTTTTACTGCTGAATTTCTCGACGCTTGGCGTGCTGTTCTTCAGCGACCTGACCATGGCTTTCAGATCATAGAGCTCAGATACGTATGTCTCCAGGGCGCCCTGCACATATGAGACAAAAATCTCTAATTAGTCATGACAGTTGTAACCCAAAACGCTAAGCCTGGGAACGGCCTTTTCAAATTCCACTTAACCCTTTGCCCGTCGGTAGCAGTTTTTGTCGCGATGACTCCGGCAGGAATCATCGCGATAAAAACTTATGCCGACAGGCCTTCACTATCAGTGGGACGCATCCTGTGTTTTGGAAGCTTTGTTAATTCAACGTCAAAGCTCCCCAGCTGTCAAAGGAGCATGGATACAATGCGGTTTCAGCAAAAGGCATAGATCCTCATAAGCCCCCGCAACTGCGGGGGCTCACGAGGATCTATGCCTCTTGCAGTTGAATTATGTTCACTTTTTTGTAAGCAGTTAAAGGGTTATTAACTTCTACTGTGCAAATCCTTTACTGTAACGTTTCTTAAAATCTGTTTATACGCATGTGGCGGATCAGTGATGAATTTCCGTTTTGGAAAATAACGTATGATCATTTCTGAACTTATTTAAGAAGAATATATTGCCTCGAAACCTTACACCTTATACGTTCCATCAGCAAGAGGCCTAGATGCTCATGCGCCACTGCAGCCGCAGGGCTCGTTTCGTAAGAATCTTAACACATTTTGTGGACCAAAGTCAGCCCCAACGAGAGTGATACAAAATCCAGACCAAAAACGTGAATAGACAAGCGTGTAAAACGCAGAGAAGAACCCAACGGTGAAAGACACAAAGCATAAAAAGACAGTTACAACACAATTTAATAAATTGTGTTATAACTCTGTTTTCAAGCGTGTTTCTTTCTCCGTTGATTTCCTCTCAAACGTGAGGGTGGTAATTAGAGCTGAGCGTTTTACTTGTTGAAAACAAATCACAACATCGGAAGGTGGTCATTATACGTGATATTTTGCAGTCAATAGACAAATTGGGACTGAGCAGAAAGGCTTGGACTCTCAACTTCATCTTTTTAAAACTGAAACCAAAGTAACCCATTGACTGCCTGTTGATGCAGATTGTGTTTCTGAAATATTTTCTAATTCAGCGCCAAAACAAGTCGCCCAAGAAACAAGGATTAAAGGCAGTGTTAGCAAGAGGCCGCAAATGCGGGAGCTCATGAAGATATATGCTTCTTGCAGATTTATCGCGAGCACTTTTTCAGATATTAGAGACAAGAGTGTTAGCCCTTTTCATCCTGATACACAGCTGCTTGAAATACATTTGACTATAATAGTTCAACGGTGGTGCCACAATAACTTGGCGCCTGATGCACAAAGATATTCTGGCACTACCCTTAAACTAAAATTGTTGATCTATTTCCTAATTTGTAATATAGCCTTCATAGAACAGTAAGCACATTTTTTTTTAATCAGCCTAAAAGCATACCTTCAGTTCCTGCCGCTGGGCCGCCTCCTCCTGGAGTTCCTTCTTTAACTGGGTCAGCTCGCGCACGCACGTGCAATTGTTGGAGCCGGCCACCCACGCGTTGAACGGATGAGGGGCCGGGTGGCGTGGATTGCCGTGGGCAACGGAATGGCCCAGAAAGATGGTCACGTAGCAGGCGACAACGAATGACAAAGGTAATGCTGTAATAACGGACATGGCTGCTTCTGATACTGGTAGCTGCGTCACGAAAAGGTTAGTCTCCGGATATGTCAGTTCTTCTGTGCTGAGATTTACAGTACAAAATTTTCTTACTGTCTTTAGAAGCTTAAGCTCACAATGTTCAGCTCAAAACAATTGAAGTAACTGATGCTCGACGTCCCAAAGACAAAACGAAAACTGTTCAGATTTGCAGACAGAACGCAGAAATAATGTCCCAAGATTTCCAGCGAAGAAAAATCACTGCTGCTCTCCAAAACACAAGCAACACTCTGCTCGACTGAAGTTTTACTGCACGGGAATGACTCTTTGCTCGCTGATAGTGGTCCCTTGTCTGTTCTTCGTGGAACTGTTGGGGGTTTATAAAGGCCAAGGCTGTGGACACAGGAGGAGCTAGGCGAGACTAAGTCAGGATAGAGACGGTCCTCACAGACACCCACCTTCACCTGCAAGAGGCATAGATTCTCATGGGCCCATGCTACAGCATGGGCTCATGAGAATCTGTGCCTCTTTCCTTGATAGGCTGGACTCTTTTATGTTCAGTTCTGATACACGCACGAGGGAAGACCTTGGAGATTGAGAGATTGACAGGAGGCAGCGCCCAAAAGTTATTCCTATCCGGAAAGTCAACACGATGACCGTCCAACAGCCAAACACGACAGTCTCGGCAGCTTAACAACACCACCGTCAAAGAAAGCATAGATACAAAGTGGTTTCAGCAAGAGGCATAGATCCTCAGGAGCTCCCGCAACTGCGGGGGCTCATGAGGATCTATGCCTCTTGCAGCTGCATTTTTTCTCGGCCTTATCAACACCCCATCCTCATCCTCAGCTCATCTAAAGAAGGCACAGATTCTCGTACGCCCAAACAGTCTGCAGGAGATAACAAAGATCTATGCATTTTACTTGTACAATTTACGCCTGTGTAAACCTGCATTGGTTATACGTATGAGAGACACAGCTGCATCTTTAACAAGACCGCATCTTCAGCAAACTAAAGCAGAAAATAACACAGACCCTCAGAAGCCGCTGCAGCTCGTGGAATCTATTGAAATCTGTGCATCTCACCTTTGCCATTTAAAGATACGTTCCTGAACTGACGATGCATTTGGGCGTTCAATTATGATTGAGACAGCTGTGTGAGTATTAGCCCTTCTTCGGGCGAGTGCGTGTCGTAAAGGAATGACTTTGGCATGAAATGATAATACAGCCAAAGACAATAAGGAGGCGCAAAAAATGGAGTCCTCTAACGCACTATTAACGCCCTGTGAGGGTCTTAGGCACAGATGATGGCGGAAGTGCAAGGGATCCACTATTGTTTACGGTGTGTGATTTCTCCCTTGTCGTTTTAAAAGCGACCTTCACCAGGCATTCAACTCCGACATGCCAAGGCAAGACATGGATCGAGCGTGATAGTTCAAGGGTTGTGCCAGAATAGCTTGGCGCCCATAGGCGCCAAGCTATTCTGGCACAACCCTTGAACTATCACGCTCGATCTGTTTCCAGAAGTGTAATACAGTCTTCATGGGGCAATTTCAAAATTTCGGTCCTGGAGCAGAATGTGCTAATAGTTCGCAATGTCTACTTTATAAATGTTTACAGTCTGTGTTGCGATAATGCTGCACAGAGAGGCTATCGTATTAAATTTGAATGTCGTAACATGAAAGACTTTTCCTAGTTTAGTTCCAGTTATTTGGGTTTAACCCCTTCACTGCCAAGAAAAAAATGAGCGCGGTCTAACTGCAAGAGGCATAGATCCTCATGAGCCCCCGCGACTGCGGGGGCTCATGAGGACCTATATGCCTCTTGCCGAGATCACTTTGTGTCCCTGATCTTTAGACAGTTGTGGCTTTTGCCCGTCGCTCAGTGAACACAGATTTCAGAAACAAAATGTACGTCCGTTGCCAGGGAAGTGGGTAACGCCGGGCAGGCCACTAAGGCCATCTCACGGCGGAAGACGTTTCCTTGGCACGCTCAGAGTGCCACCGTTTGGCACCAGGGGCAGCAGAAAACTTCTGTTACTTGTGCCTATGCACATGGATCGTGAAAAGATGGGTAGAATAGTCTTAGTTCAGGCGAGACACCATTGAGAACTCGTTCGTATAGTGCGAATTGTCGCAATCAAAAAGCCCGCCATGGAGCAGATCCCTTTAAATCTGTACTGTCATTAGCCTCGTTTATCTTCAAGAGAAATAGATTCTCATGATCCCCTGCAGGGGCAGAGGCTTATGTCAATCTGTGCCTCTTCCTTCTAGGAACTGAACTGGTTACCTTACATCTCCTAACCCCATTTGCAGTCGTTATGGGTTAGGGGGTGGAGGGGGGGGGGGCTGGGGGGGGGGGGGTTTAGTCCACAAGAAGATTCATCTATTTATAATGTGCATTAATTAATTCTGTTGTTATTTAGCAAAAGCCAGTATGTCCATTTTTGAGAAAAGCGAGATTTTCATTGTTACACAATGGAAATCTCGTTTTTCTAAAAAAAACCGGACATACTGGGTTTTGCCAAATAACGGCAGAACTCTGAGACCTTGAATCTGCATGGGGTCACAGAGGTCTATGTCTCTCGTTTAAGATGTGCCTATTTCCTGGTATTTCCAGCCATGACCCCTCGGCCGCTCAGACTGGACGTCCAAAAAGTCGTGGTTTTAAGTTTTTGATTTTTGTTCCCTGCGTCTTTCGATCCTTCAGTCAGCATCACACACTACCAAGAGGCACGGATTCTCATCAGCCGCTGAATCTGCAAGGACTTATGAGAATGTATAGTTCTTTGCTTCTTCAGACGGAGCATAGCCTTGTCTTGTTGCGTCATCGCGTCTTGTCTCGCGCCCTGCGGTGGGGCTCTTAGGGCCCGCCAAGGACATAAACCTTTTCCCTGTTAGTGGACGTACAGCTTGTTTCTGAGGTCTTTGTTCTTTTAAAGACCAAAATCCACAACCGCCAATGTACATAGACTGACACAAATCGGTCTCAGCAAGAGGCATAGATCCTCATGAGCAGCCGCAATTGCGGGGGCTCATGAGGATCTACACCTTTTGCAGTTTGGTGGTGTTCACCTTTTCTCGGCAGTCAACATGGGTTAAGAGGGATGGGAACGGATGTTCACTCGGGGCACATCCCGAAGGGAAAATACTGTGTGTTTTTTTTCATCAAAAATTGGGAAGCGCATTTGTCGCGGAGCTGCTCACTAGTAACGCGTGTGCGAGTATGCTGATCAGACGGTCTTAACACCAAAAAAAAAAAAAAAAAAATCCAGACCAAAAAGGTGACTGCCAAGCGTGTAATATGCAAAGAAGTACCCAACGGAGAAAGAAACACGCTTAGAAAAGACGGGTACAACACAATTTATTAATATTTCGGGTAAATACCCTTTGTAAAAATAGACAAACAAACAAACAGAGAGATTAGCCGCTACTTATCTTCATTGGCAGAAGGAATCAGGTCTTAACACAGTTGTGGTACGTTCTCCAGACAGTTTGAAAGTAATTGAAGCTTGCCGTGGCCTGTTCCCGCCCCGATCCCAGAGCTCGATTTCATCCCAAACCTTGATCTTATTCCTTTTTTTGTTGTTGTTATTGTTGTTTTTGTTCCTTCAGCTTTAACCCTATAGCTGTCGGTAGAGTTTGTTGTCGCGATGATTCCTGCAGGAATCATCACAACAAAAACCTTGCCACCGACAGACAAAGAGTTAAATAATTTTTTGTGGACGATTTAAACAGAGGAAAATAGTAAGGACGCCAACAAGCAAGAAAGACAACAAAGAATAAAAACATTCAGACAAAAGAAGGACACCAAAAATATCCTAACTCTCCTGTTAACTGTTAACTCTCCCCCTTAGCTGCAGGGGTAAGATAAAACTCTACTCACCTGCATGAGACATAACTCCTCATGAGCGGAGGGCTCATGAAGATTTTATGTCTCTTGTTAGTCCTGCGTTCAAGTTATTTATGGCTAATTTTGGACCAATTTACATCTGTGTTCTTCGAGTGAATGTCGGTCAGTGTACGGTGGTTTCTGACGCGCAATTCGTAATCACTGGCAACGAAGGGGTTAAACTGCACCCAAAAAACCTAAAACTTGGCAGCACAACATGGATGTCACGTCTCGGTCAACAACACGGGCATTTTCTTCTTGCCTTTCAACATTTTCTTTTTTGCTTTACAACTAGAGGGCAAGCCCTGCCCTGCGAGAGAGTAAAAAGAAAAACATCACTGAGCTAGGAGAGTTGGCCGAAGATCAGCCGGATCATCTGTGTCAATGTTTATTTCCTCCTCGTCTAATGCGGGGACACTCCGCCCAGCTTGGGGGGTCAGTGCAAGTGTGTGTTCTTGGGTGTGTTTCTGGTTTTTTAACATCATAGTCGCCGCAAAAGCCGGGTGATTTTTGGGGACTGTCGGTCAGTTGTTCTTTTCTAATTGACGCGCATCTCAGGCAGAAATACCTATCAGCAAACGAAATAAATCAGAGGAGCATTAACCCTTTGGCTGTCGGTAGTGCTTTTTGTCGAGATCATTCCTGCAGGTAACACCTCGACAAAAAGCGCTACCGACATCGAAACGGTTAAAGTCTTTCATTGCCCAGACACAAGCAACGCCCACATACAAGAAGATTAGGTCTTCTTGGGACGCCACAGTTCTGGGGCCTTGTGAAGAGACATGCCTTCCTTCTGCTGGTTTCCTATAAACGGCCTCCTGGCTATCTGACAGCCATCTGCGATGCTTTCAGTGAGAGACACTATTTCTAACCGCTGACATTAAAGGTGTTCTTACTGTACTTGTAGAAATATCTCTTCATTATAACTAGCTCATATTTAGTAACTGAATCTTTCCGATGCTCAGTACAGGAAAGGAACACAAGCGCGAAGGCATGACACCAAAGACAGACATGGACCTGCAGACGTTATGTGATATGCTGAAGAGCAAAAGAAATGCGACATTTTTGGAAAATAGGAAACACTTTCAAAAGAGATGGGATAACTTTTGGAACTAAAGTGTTTCAGATGATTCCCAAAATGTCGCAATTATTTTGCTCCACAGTATAGTAGAAATAATGCTTAGACTCAGCCGGTCGATACGAAAATGTAATTGACTTTAGTCGGAAAAGACATGAGGGTCAGGGGCGAGAAAAAAAAACTTTGGACAGATGCACAGAGACGCAAAGACGATAGAAGCTACTACGAATTTTGCATTGCCGTCAAAGATCCTTCTTCTTCTTGCCTTGTGATATGAATGTGAGAAGCATGCGGTCGCAAGAACTTTAAACTCCATGCAGTAAGTGAAGGATGAAGATTCTGTTTTCGAGGTCTGGTGACCACATCTCCGCAAGCCCACTAGCTGGAGAGATCTGCAATAGACATTCTTTATGTCAGACTGTTATGTAGTGGAACGTGAAACTCGAATGTCACCTGGGCAGCACATATTCGTGCTGCTAGTGTCCTTTCTCATTGCTAAGTGCGCTCTATCAGCCTTGCATCAATTTGTAGAGCACCGTTACCAAAGAAGTCTGGTTTGCAATCGAAATGCTCCAGAACGGACAGACATGGTCGCCAGCCGGCTTTTAACTCTTTGGCTGTCGGTAGCGTTTTTTGTCGCTATGATACCTTCGGCTTCATGAATCATCGTGACAAAAAATGCTACCGACAGCTAAAGGGTTACACAGCTACCGAATTCCAGGAGGGGACTCTAAACAGCGGTCAGAAATAATGTTCCCGGGCGAGTCCACATTGGTTTTTGGACCTCAAAGACGGCCAGTATACAACGCCATAAAGGACCCTAAGTCAATTCGACCCGGGGTCACATTGACGTACGCCAAAGTGACTCCGGGTCGGCGTGACGTGTAATAAGTGACCCAGTCAAACAGGCAGCATGCTATTGACGTCACCTTTGCTGTGGAAAAAAAATCATGTCTCTGAAACATTGCGTCGATTAGGTATGCGTGCTTCTGAAACTGTGACTTCATATGTCCTGGTCTGTCATTCATTTTTAATTTTTAATATGTCATTAATTATTAATACGTGGATATCCTCATGAGCCCTAGCAGCAGCTGTGGCTTATGAGATTCTAGGCCTCTTACTGATGGAACGTGTAAGGGGCAGGGGTTCGACTCAATATACTCCTCTAAAATAAGTTCAGACATGAAATCATTATGCTCTTTTCCATAACGGAAATTCATCATCCGTCACATGAGCATAAAACAGACCCCAAGAAACGTTACAATAAATGTTTTGCGCAATGGAAGTAATTAACCCCTTTATCGCCGAGAAAAACGTGAACGCGATCTAACTGCAAGAGACATAGATCCTCATGAACCGCGGCAGTTCCGGGGGCTCATAAGAATCTATGACTCTTGCTGAAACCGCCGCTTTGTATCCATGCTTCTTTGACGGCCGGGGATCTTGACGCTGAATTAACACATATTTCAATACAACTGATTTGCCTACACTGGCAGTGAAGGGGTTAAAACTGTCATGACTAATTAGATTTTTGTCTCATATGTGCAGGGCGCCCTGAAGACGTACGTATCTGAGCTCTATGACCTGAAAGCCATGGTCAGGTCGCTGAAGAACAGCACGCCAAGCGTCGAGAAATTCAGCAGTAAAAGTATAACGATTTTCTGTCATCTTCTTATGTTATATATTTATAAGTTGAGCTTATGATTTGTTTTTTGTTTTGTATTTGTTTGTTGTTGGGTTTTTTTTTTTTTTTGGGGGGGGGGGGTTTTTGGTTTTTTGTTGTTTTGTTTTTTTTTGGGGGGGCGGGATTTTGTTGTTGTTGTTGGTGGTGGTGGTGGATTTTGTTTGTTTGTTTGTTTGTTTGTTTGTTTGTTTGTTTTTGGGTTGTTAGAGTTGTTTTGTTTTTGTTTTGTTTGAGGGTTGTTTTTTTGTTTTTTTGTTGTTGTTGTTTTTTTGTTGTTGTTTTTGGAGTTTTCTTGTTTTTTGGGGGGTTTTTTGTTTGTTTTTTGTATAAATTGAACTTTTTTGTTTTCATCAACGTTTCGCTAACATTTAACTCATTCAACCCGACGCACGTATTTCCCAAATTTTGGAGGCGCCATCTAACGACTATGCACCTGTTGCAGGAGATGGATCGACCATAATAATTCAAGGAAAGTGACAGATTAGCTTGGCGCCTGTCGCCGCCAAGTTAATCTGGCACTACCCTTGAACTATCATGGTCGATCCATCTCCTGCTGTAGTGCGTCAGAGCTGAATGTGTTAAATTGCCGGAGAAAAGTTCAGATATAACATTTTTTTTTTTCCTTAGGGCTCAAAACCAGTTTTGGTTGTATCCGAAGTTTGTTCTATCTATCTATCTATATCCCGTAGTTTTGCCGACCGTTGATCACTTGGCACTGTTCCTCAGCTATGACCACTGATGACTTGGCAACCAGCTCCCTCCATTCCTCTCAGTTCTCTGCCATTCTTTGCGTATCGCCCAGCCTCAGTCCTGTCCACTCTGAGGTATTGTCCTCCCATCTTTTCCTCTGTCTTCCTCTTCTTCGTCCTCCTTGCACAGTGCCTTGCAGGATTGTTTTGGCAAGCCCTGCTGAACGCGTGACATGCCCATACCACTTCAGTTTGCGTTTTTTCATAATGGTTAATAGGTCTTCATAGGGCCCGATGGCTTGCCTGATTCTGCTTCCCACTTCCTCGTTCGTGATGTGATCTCTGTATGAAAGGCAAAGCAGCCTTCAAAAACATCTCATTTCAGTGGCTTGTATCCTCCTTTCAAGGTCTGCTGTAAGGGTCCATGACTCACAGGCATACAAGAACACTGAGATGACTAAGGAGCGCATCAGTCTGATCTTGGAGCAGAGCGTGATGTTTCTGTCCTTCCATATGGTCTTCAATCTTGTCAGTGCTGTTGTTGTCTGCGCAATCCTGGACAGTATTTTTGGTTTCGATCCCGTATCTGACACAATGGCTCCTAAGTATTTGAATTTATTAACTGTTTCCAGTTTTTAGCTTCCAATCATGATGTCAGTGCCAATGCCACTGGTGTTATTTGTCATCAGTTTGGTCTTCTCTGCACTGATTTCCATCCCATACGCAATGGCTGTACTATCCAGCTTTTCCACCAGCTGAGCTAGCTCCTCTGTTCCTGCAAGGCCATAAGTGATTGGGTCCATGGTGCGGGCCAATCCCCTAACTGCCAGATCTTATTGCAGATTGTTAGTAAGGCGCTTATCATTTCTTCTCCCCCTTCCTGGACTAGCTCTGCAGGGATGTGTTCTGCTCCTGCTGCCTTCCCTTTTCTCAGCGACTTCACTGCAGCCTCTACTTCTTCTTGGAGGATGGGATAGTTGCCATTGTTGGTCATGGGTTGGTTGACAAGTATGCCTGGGTCCCCTGTAGCTCGGTGGTTGTACAAATCTGAGCAGTACTCGGTCCATCTCTTCAGTATGTCTTGGCCTTCCGTAAGACAATTCCCTTCACTATCTTGAATGATCGAGGGGCGTCCTTGTTTTACACTGGTCAGGTCTTTCACCAGCTGGTATGCTTTTTTGCTATTATTTTTGTTCAGATTTTCTTCTACGTGTTTACACTGATCTTCAGTCCACTTATTCTTTGCCTTTTTCATGCTTTTCTTGATATCCTGGTTAATTTCCCTGTATTGTTTAGCTCCTTATAACTCTGATTTCTTTTTCGTTAATTCTCGACGCTTGTCACATAGAGCAAATATATCAGCTGTAACCCAAGGTTTCTTTGCTTGTCGGTGTTTGCCAAGGATCTCACTGGCTGTTTGGGTTACAGCAGTGTTAAATGTGTCGATTAGTGTGTCCACATCCGTGTCTTCTGCACCTAAAAGTAGCCGTGGCGCGAATTTTCCGCCTATCTTTGCCTGGAAGGCTTCCGCTACCTCTGGGTCTTTCAGCTTCTCGAGGTCAAACTTGATTCTGGTGGGACCCTGCCTGTTGACCTTCTTTAGGCGGAGTCGGAAGGTCATCATCACTAAGTCATGGTTGCTTCCAATGTCTGCTCCTGGAAAACGCCTTGTCTTGGCAATGTTCACACTGCTTTGGAAGCGTCTCTTCACCATGATGTAGTCAATTTGGTTATGGTGCTCTCAGTTCGGGCTGTGCCTTCTGGATGCTTTGTGTGGGCCAAACGTGTTCATCAGCTTTAGATCATTTGAGCTGGCATATTCCAGAAGCCTTAAGCCTCTGTCGTTGGTCTCTGCATTGCAGTAGCGTCCGCATGTGTCTTTCCAGTTCTTAACAGCATCCCCTCCTATTGTGGCATTCCAGTTTCCCTGCACCACAAGAATGTCTTTTTGGGGGGTCTGGTCCAAGACTTCTTGCAGTTGGTCATAGAAGTCTTCTATTTCCTCATCGCCATATTCTGTTGGTGGGGCGTAAACTTGTACAATGGTGATATTAAATGGGGTTCCCCTCACGCGTATGGTGATAAGCCTACTGGAGACTGGCCGACAACTCATGACAGTGTTCACGATGTCTTTGTGGACGAGAAATCCGACACCCTGTGCGTGTTTGTCTTCTCTGCCACTGTAATACAGTTTGTGGTTTTGCTGGGTTGATGTTTCCCCAAGGTTCTTCCATCGTACTTCGCCCAGTCCTAGGAAGGTCCAGTGGTATCTGTTCATTTCGTGCGTCAGTTCCTCTACCTTTCCAGGCGTTCTTAATGTTCTGACGTTCCAGGTGCCAATGCTGATGTTGTTTCTGGCAAGGAGTTTTGGTGGTGCACCAGTAGCACACTTAGCACCTCTGCCCTGGCGCAAGCAAGAAGGCGCGGTCCTTGTTCCGGGCGACGACCGATCCGGTATGGATTGAGGTAAGGTTGTCATTGCATGTGGTGTGTCTTGGGCAAAAGAACCTGGCGGAGCCCATCCCTCGCCAGGCTGTTAACCACAACCGAAACTCCACATAACTTGTGGTTCGCCTTGGTCCTGGACACGTGGCCGATGAGACCCTCATGGGACTCTTTCGCCCTGGGGGTGACTTCATCGAGGAAGTTCATACACCCAATCAGGTACCGTGTCAGCACCCTACCCTTTGGTTATCCAAAACCTAACCTGCAAGGCAGCAGGGGACTCGTGGAGGGCGGGGTCGTCTATGTCCCGTGCAGATGTGAACATCTGCCTACTGCTATGAAGTTTGTTAGGAGCGAAGTAAACTATGACCTCGACAAAACGCAATACCGCTATCCAACTGTTTAACCCTTTCAGTGCCAGGAGACACAGAAATTTGGTGTTTTTTCTGCGTTCTTTGTTAATTCCAACATGTCCTAGCTTTCCCAGGATTCAAAGTGGTGTCAGCAAAGGGCCTAGATTCTCATGAGCCCCCGCACTGCGAGGGCTCATGAGGATGATCCGTTCCTCTTGCAGTTGTGTGGTGTTCAGATTTTCTCGGCACTGAACGGGTTAATCAACCACACTACACACATCACGAAACGCGATAGCGTAAGCCACAGCGAAAACGCAGAGTAGTAAAGTTTACGACACAGAGAGTTAATCCATTAACCCGGACATTCTGTCACCGGCGTCAAACTTATTATTGGGAGCTGCTACTGACACTTGGCATGTTGTTTACAGTGGACGGCACTGAAATGAACACAACAGCACTTCAAACAATGAACGGTTGTTTCACTACACTATACAAACAAGATGAGGATTTTATCCCAAGGTCTACCGCATTGTTTGGAGCTCACGTGCGTTTTTCTTTTAGGAACATTCAGAGTTGTTCACATTTTAAAGCTTATCCTTCTGATCCATTTCCCTGCTCTTTAAGCCAACCTCTGATCAACACACACGCCGGTGCACACAAATAAACGGACGGACACACAGCGCTTCCCGCCATTAGTACGCTCTGTGGGCTGGAGTAGCGATAGAAATTCTGAAGAAGAAGAATAGCACGAGCAGCAAAATGGCGTCACTATAAGAGTCACGTCATGGCATCGCTGGTCTCACGACGCCGTGTACAGTGTGACGAATTTGATGTTTCACGTCACTCATCGGAAAGGCACGCTCTTCCAGAGCTGTCTATTTTGTTGCAAACAGCCTCTTCCACGGCTGAAAGTAAATAGTGGCTCCAAAACTTGCAAAAATGAATTAATTATTATTTAAAAAATTGAAGAGGTACAACGCTGGATTACGAACTCATTCAGTATCTCCGTTTAATCCCCTTAACCCCCCCCCCCCCCACGCTCCCCCCCCCCACGCTACCCCCCCCCCCTCGCCATCCCAACCCTACCCCCCCCCCGCCCCCCCCCCCCCCCACACACACACACACAAGCCCCCGCCTGATCCGCACGGCAATGGCACACACAAACACGAACGGCAGAATGGCACACGCAAACACAGACGGCAGACACACGGCGCTTCCTACCGGTTATACGTTCTGTGGGGTGGGGTAGCCACGGCTATTTTGAAGACCGTGCTGAGTAAGCGGTGGAATGGCCGATGCCCACAAAGCCTCTTCTTGACAGGTCACGGACTACAGTGCCGTTTCCGTACTGTCCAGTCTCTTAGCCTTAGTCAGTCCCAGTCATCCCCTAATTTTTCAGTTCCCTAAAAAAACACTACCGCCCACCAGCTGCACATTTGCCATGCACAAAATACAAAAAAAAAAAAAAAAAAAAAAAAAAAAAAAAAAAAAAAAAAACAGCACATCACCCGTCTCATTTCTTAGCTAAAGAAACTGGTTCCTTACCAACCCCACACCCAAACACAGCTGAAATCAGCGTGCTCCTCAAATCACTACGTCAACGGCAACTCAACATAGGCCCACAATTCTCCATTGGATAAGCTCAGGATGGTGTGAATCAAAGCACCAAACATGTCTCCTCTCAGCTAACCGGACATTTCCAGCAAATTCCAACATTCTGCCCTACTACAAATTTTTAAACAAGGCAAAAATTATTTACAGTGGACGGCACTGAACTGGCCAAATTTGACTATGTAATATGACCTGTAAGAGGAACTCTCGCACCTGAACACCATTCAATCTGTCATCAGTGCAACTCTTAGACACTAGCTAAGTCAAACCCAAAGTGACACCATTGAATGTTGCTGCGTCATTAAGTTATGGCCCATTATGTGAAGCGCGTTGTTGTGGCGTTCACTATGCTGTTGATGTTTTGGACCATGCATATCTGATGCCATGAGAAACAGACTAGATATGGTCAGAATGCTCCAAAATTGGCATGTACATCAAGTAACATCTGATTTTCAGAAATGTTGCATTTGAGACACAGGCACATGAAAGTTTATTTTTTCATATTTTTCCATTACCCACCCCCTTTCTTTGTGTGTTTTTCCAAGTTTACACACACATGCAATACAGTCAAACTGACTTCTGGTGTGCTGGACAACTGAAAAAAGTTACCATGACACCGACATTGATGAAAAATCAGCTTTCAGACCCAAGGCCATTTCCTTGTGTATCTCAGGGCAGCCAAAAGGACAACGCCAAGGCATCCTCATTGAACCTGTTATCTGGTGACAGCAGGCAGGAAGAGGCCTGTAACCAGCTGCCATGCCCTATATGCTGCATGCAATCTTTTCCTTAGGCAAAGGGGTCATGAAACAGCTCTGCACTTTAAACATTAAGTCTACTGAGCTATCCCACAGACAAAAGACTACACAAAACAGCCAAAACTATGCTATGCGGGACACACAGCATACCCAAACAAGTGTCTGGAGTGCTTATTTAGGAGGTAGCAGAGAAAAATGGTTATGTACAGTTCAATTTTTTTTATAAAACACACTTGTCAGAGTCTCAAAACACCTCAACTCAGGTTGCAAATGCAGTAGGCATGTGTGTGCCAAACTTGTGAACACTCCTGTAAAAGCATGTACTGGTGGCTGCAACTGCTGTTCCCATAACAATGCACTCAAATGAGCTTTATGCAGTGTAAAAGTGCTTATGTTTGGCTCAGAATAGACACCAGAGACATTCCTCATGACAATTACATCACAATGACACCTCAGATGCAGCCAGTGTAGCAGGATCATGCAAATTACACTTCTGCATATCACATTATTTTGGCGGCTTATTTCACTCTGAGGTCAGCTGTCAGATGAAATGCACATGCTGACACTGTTTCATTGTAGTTTTCATCTTAACCTTTGACCTTAAGCCTCCCCCCCCCCCCATCTCCAATCTACCCCCCCCCCCCCCTTACCCCATCCCACCCACACCCTACTCCACCCACCCCACATCTTCAATACCTGAAAGATTATATTTTTTAACGCCCCCAACCCCACCCCTTTCAAGGTCAAGGTCAAAGGTCACAGCTCAGAGTCAAAAATCAGACTCATGACTACCTGTAAGACAAGAAATAAATGAACAAACACACTAAACATAGCTCCCAGTGCAGGTAAACAGGGTGTTGCAATGCAAAAGATGCAAAAACGCCTATAAAACTGCAAACGCAGGGATTTCTTGGCAAAATTTCAAATTTGTCATGCTTTTTTCAGTTTTCCAACTGCAAAAGTCCAAACTCAATGATATGGTTACATTAAACCAGTTTCTGGACTATATCACATATGGCATGTTGTGAGCCTGACAGGTCACGGACTACAGTGCCGTTTCCGTACTGTCCAGTCTCTTAGCCTTAGTCAGTCCCAGTCATCCCCTAATTTTTCAATTCCCTAAGAAACACTACCGCCCACCAGCTGCACATTTGCCATGCACAAAATACAACAACAAACAAAACAGCACATCACCCGTCTCATTTCTTGGCTATGAAACTGGTTCCTTACCAACCCCACACCCAAGCACAGCTGAAATCAGCGTGCTCCTCAAATCACTACGTCAACGGCAACTCAACATAGGCCCACAATTCTCCATTGGATAAGCTCAGGATGGTATGAATCAAAGCACCAAACATGTCTCCTCTCAGCTAACCGGACATTTCCAGCAAATTCCAACATTCAGCCCTACTACAAATTTTTAAACAAGGCAAAAATTATTTTTAAAAACACCGGTCCTTTTACTGCCTGAACTGGCCAAATTTGACTATGTAATATGACCTGTGAGCTTGCATGCATTTTCCACCTTTTCCACTATAAGTTATTGGTCGCAGGTGTTTGCTACACGGACCCTTCTAGGCCTGAGGGAGGACAAAGGAACCATTATACCCCGAAGGCCGAAGGCCTGAGGGGTACAGTGGTTCCTTTGACCTCCCGAATGTCTACAAGGGTCCGTGCAGCAAGCCCATGCTACAAATAACGTATTTGTTTTCATTCTTCCACTATTTTCGTAAAAGAATCAAGAAGAAATCTTCCGACCTGGATCACACCAGACATGACTGACGCCAAAGGAATATACATTTATACATAACAGACTTATGACGTAATTTATAATATTTCATGACGTTGCCGTCTTCAGTACTGAGTCTGCTTGTTGTTTCGAACAACACTAAGTAACTTTTTACTTTATAACGTTTTGGTGATCTTTTATAAAACAAAACTCACATCCAAGATGCGTCACAAAGAGGGCTACAAGAAGTCCGCCATTTGTTGCTACAACGGTTTTTGTATCACGATCACATGGTACGGTTTGTGCTAAAGGGACTGGTCGTGTGACGTAGGGATGAAAACAAAATACGTTCGCAAATATCATTCAAAAATAAATGGCGCCACTGTTTGATTCTTCGGATGCAATCAAGGAGTCTTACTTTTGACATTTTTTCCGCATTGAACTTTTATTTTCGAAAATGTTCAAGAGGTACAAAGCTGGTTAACGAACTCACCCAATGTCTTTCTACAAACTAGCCATATCCAAAATTTTCAAGTGCTTATAATCAAATTTGCGGACTCTAATCTGGGTCAGCCGACTTTCTATAAACGGTCTTTTACGTCTTCAATGAGACACCCAATTACAATATGCTCGGATGCTCTCTTAGCCACGTACTTAATATTTTGCCAAGTTTCAAGTTTGTGCGTACAGTAATATCGGAGATTCTCATGTTTACATACATACGCACACATACATACATACATACATACATACATACATCAGTACATACATACTGGCGCACATACGGCGCACTTCACGCCAAAACAAAGTTCAACAGCTAGGTTCGAGTGGCTAGACGTGATGTCACTTTTATCTTGTTCAGTACTTCTTTGCGAGACCATGAGCGGCCCCGCCCGCTGTTATGTCCTTTGCATTCTACGGAACGCGCTCCGACCAGCCCCACCCTAAAGGCTACCTTATTTTCAATACGGCAGACAAAATCCGCCAAACACCTAAAGGAATTAAAAGTTGAACACGTGACAGTTTTCAGTATGACTGAGTAAATAGTTTCGAATTTCACGGAATGTCAGCGTGTCAGTCAATCAGTATTAATGTGGGTCCTCAGTGTAGTTCAGTTTTAATGGAAACGGAAATTCAGGCTGATGGCTTTCGGAAACTGCGCTGGTTTAGACACAAAAATTCGAAACCGACTATCTAATACTAGCATGCCCATTCGACTGAGAAGTCAGTTTAACAACATTAAATATTATACAAGTAACCATAAATGTGTCATTGTATCTTATGTACTGTCAGTGGCTGAGGAAGATTTTGGCAAACACATACTCAGTAAAGAGTGATACCGTCACGCATATCAGTATGTTATGATTTACGTCAGTGGTGGTGTAAGAGACGTGTGTTAATGTCGGACTTTTTCTGTGCAAATGACGTAACTGAGTGTAAGTGGCGAAGGAAAAGATACACGAGTGTATCGCGGACCTTCAGAAGGTTTCGAAATAGTGATGATACGTTCAAAGAAAAAAAAGTGTATGCCCCCGGTACTCAAGGACTGAACATTGTTTGCTCGACTCAGCGAACGAGCCGGTTTACCGGCGGCTGCCGATAACTGAGTCGGCAACCTCCCAGAGTCAAAACAAACAAACACACGGCAATGACAAACTGACAAACAAACAATAACCGTCATAGACATGCACTCATCTATGCAGCCGCAGCAGACGCATGAGGATCAATCTTTAAGCTGGTAAGAATCAAAATCATTTAACCGGTTCAAAAAGTCTGTCTGTCCATATCGTTATTACTGATCACACTGACCCCAAAAAAGTGCAAATGGCTGGAGTGCTACCAGGCTCAGAGTAGGGGGCGTAAGAAGCAGATGACACTGGGGAAACTGTTGTTGCTTCCCTTTGGCACAGGCTTGGTGAATCTTTGGAGAGCAAGCCGTACTGGCCGTGTCAGTAATGAGGTTTTGTTTGCAACGAACGACTCCCAACAACAAATTAGAGCGAAAACACGGCGGACATGCAACACTACAAACATCTCCAAGAGGCATAGATCTATGCCTCTTGGAGATGTTTCTAGTGTTGTCCCTCCGGGCTCATGAGCATCTATGCCTCTTGGAGATGTTTGGAGTGTTGTCTATGTTTATAAAACAAGGTGGCTATGCGCTGTGACTTTCCTCTCGCTTGTTGTTGGAAGTCGTTCGTTACAAACGAAACCTCACTAGCGGCATAACCCGCATGAGCATGCATAGTGGTTTACAGATAAGGTCAGAAATGATGAATAATAATTTATATGTGGCCGAATCCATATAAACGTATTGTGTCAATGACCTGAAAGCGTGACCCTTGACTTTGAAGTGACATTTACTGTAGCCGCAGAGTCAAAGTTACCCAATTTGGGAGCCTGCATCAGTTGTCCCCTACATAACTTGTTCAGGAGACAGATCAATGTAAGAAGAAGGCAGAGATGATTCTGGCACCACTCTTGAACTAGTATGGCCAAACCATTTTTTGTTGTGGTCACTGCGCCCGGCCGGGCTGAATGGATCAATTTCTCGAAGATTGGAGTCATTCTAACCCTTTGGCTATCGGTAGCGGTTTTAGTTGAATATTTTATAGATTAACCCTTTTGCTGTCGGTAGCTGTTTTAGTCACGATGATTCTTGCAGGAATCATCGGGACTAAAACCGCTACAGACAGCTAAAAAGTTAATCTGTAAATATTGATCCAAACAACAACAACAATACCAAGAACAACAACTTACAACAACAAATCAAAAACGCCTATCGGAGTAAAACATGGGACACAACTGCGCATTTCCTCAGACACACACTGAAATCCCGCCGAGGAATCCGAAATAAACACCGTCAGCGTAACACGATTTACTCATTCTGAAAAAAATGTCTGTCATTCGAGTTCAACCTTTTAATTCGGTTAGGTGTTTTAATTGGCGGCTGTTTGTATAATGTAGTGAAACAACCGTTCCGATGGTTTGATCGACGTGCTGCTGTGTTCATTTCAGTGCTGTTCACTGTCAACAACATGCCAATTGTCCGTACCAGCAGCAAATAATAAGTTTCACGCTATTGAATTTTCGGGTTAATAAGATTAACCCTTTGGCTGTCGGAAGCGGTTTTGGGTGTCGGTAGCGGTTTTAGTCGTGATGATTCCGGCAGGGTTAACCCATTCAGCCCTGACGCACTACAGCAGGAGATGGGTCGACCATGATAATTCAAGGGCAGTGCCAGATTAGCTTGGCGCCGATAGGCGCCAAGCTAATCTGGCACTACCCTTGAATTATCATGGTCGATCCATCTCCTGCAACTGGTGCATAGTCGTTAGATGACGCCTCCAAAATTTGGGAAATACGTGCGTCGGGCTTAATTAGTTAAGTCTCTGTATCGTAAACTTGCGCCGGTCCCGTGTGTTTGAGAGAAGGAGAGAGGGATTACAGACTTTATACACTATTGATGATCATTGCCTCAATCAGAGGGTGTAGATATAAACTCTGCACCGCTAGCAAATGGAACATGACAGCAAAGCGTCAGGATTACAGAGCCAAAACTAGCACTATGCAGCCACACAGTTAACCCCTATCATACTGAGGCTAAAAGCTTCAAAGAGGACCACTGAGCAGAGAAGAAGCGGAATACAGTGGACACTGTGGACACAGCTTGACGACCTCGATTTTGCAGACGACTTGGCTTTACTGTCCCAGGACAGTAGGACAAGACCACGAGGCTTGCTGACATCTCGTCCCAAGTGGGCCTCACCATCCACAAACAGAAAACAAAGACAATGAGTCTGAACGCAACCAGGGAAGAACCAGTCTTGCTTGCTGGCACCCCGTTGGAGGAGGTAGAGTCCTTCACCTATCTCGGGAGCATCATCGACAAAAAAAAAAAAAGGCGGCACTAATGCAGATGTCAGAGCACGAATCGGTAAAGCAAGAGCAGCCTTTCTTCAGTTGAAAAAAAGTGTGGAGTTCAAGAGAGCTGTCAACACATACCAAAGTCCGGATTTTTAACTCAAATGTAAAAACAGTTCTCCTATATGGAGCAGAGACTTGGAGGTTGACAAAAAAAACACCGTCAACATAGTACAGATCATAAACAGTTGCCTTAGAAGAATCTTGAAAAACCACTGGCCAGAGAAGATCAGCAACGTCAGACTCTGGGAGAGAACAGAGCAGGTAACAGCAGAGAATGAAATTGGGCGAAGAAGATGGGGATGGATTGGTCACAGTCTGAGAAAGCCAGTTTCCAGTATCACTAGGCAGGCATTGTCATGGAACCCCCAGGGAAAGAGGAAAAGAGGCAGGCCGAGAAACACCTAGAGTCGAGACCTCCAAGCAGACAAGAGACTGGGAACCACCTGGAGTAAAATCGAAGGAGAAGCACATGACAGGAGTCGCTGGAGGTCTCTCGTCGAAGGCCTATACCCTGGGAGGGGTGTCAGGTGTAAGTAAGTAAGTAATATGCAAGCTACATTATAGTAATACCCTAGTAGCATGAAGCGGAAATGTTACGTCGCATTTTGGACTCACTTTTTGTTCGCAAATTCGCTTCTATTTCTTTGCACCAGCACAGAACGGTCCGGCGACTATGATTTTTAGGTCACAGGAGCCCTTCCGGCGACCAAAATAAATGCGGAGATGCGACGGTCACATCATGGTCACATTTAGGTTTCATTTGCGACGGTCGCAGTACGGTCACGTATAGGGCTTATTTGTGACGGTCACCGGAGAGTCGCAGTAAGTGCCACAGGAACCGTCGCAGGATGCATTTGGGTTTCATTGTGACCACGCCCTTTTCCCACCCTTCTTTGTACCTCAACCAATATTTGCATGCATAATAATTACAAGAATCAAGCCTGAGTCAAACATTAGGCATTCTTCTACAAAGAGGCACACTGTAAAATGCATTACAAATGACTCCTTGGACAAAATGTCTACTTAGTCTATTTAAAGCTTGACAGAAACTGTCATGAAAAGAACAATCTGAAGAAAAATGTAACAACTGCAACAACAAAAAAAAACATAAACTGTAAATATGATCAATTGTGTTTACCGCCGTGAGATGGCCTTTGTCGCCTGCTCGGCGTTAAACACCAATAATATTAATCCAATTGTGTTTAATTATTTTTGATCATTTATACAGTAAATATTTATTTTTTCTTCTTTTTTTTCATGTCTTTCACACTCACTGAGTTATCATGACTCTAAAAAATAAAATAAAATAAAGAAAGAAGCTTAGACCCGCATAGCTTTGACTCTGACCTCCTCAGTTTTAGTCAGTAGTTCAGTAAAATGTACTGCCGTGAATTGTTTGGAACGTGCTGCTTTAATGCTCCTGCACCATACGATTAACTTTCGAAAAAGTGCAAGAATGCAACAAGACAGCTACAATTCACAGTTTCAACCATTATGGTGAAGAAATCGAAATTCTGTAAGGTATTTTAACTAATTTATTAAAGCTAATCCAATTGGGGATCTTGTGGTGTAGGAACAGTAAAGCAGCAAATTTGAATAAGGAGGACCTAGCCATAGACAGGTGGGTCCGATCATTTGTTGTTGTTGCAGAGCAATTTTATAAGGTCTGTCTTCATAAAATTACATCTTTGAATAGAAGAAGAGCCGTTCAGATGTCCTTGGTGTGGTACAGTTTCACTTCCCCTCGTGAGGGATTCACCAAACAGAAACTGAAACAGCAATCAGGAATGGGTCGCACTGTGTCAGTTAGGTCAAACGTAAACGCTGAAATGGATAAAGCACATGGCGAAGCAGCCATAGACGTCATGTTATAGGCAGAACTGGTGCAGTTAGGTGCTACTATCTACAGTGTCTTGTAGTCACTTGCCATCAGTAGTAAAAGCATTACCACCTGAAAAAAATACAATACCATATGTACAGCAACTTTGCGTATAACATGATTAGATTGAACAAAAGTCAGATGTAATGACACTTTTTGGAGGTCACGACTACACTATTTCTATATGTGTTATTTCACTGACAAAAGCGTTAGACATAACAATACGAAAATGTTTGTTCGTTGTATTTGTTACAACCGAAGCTGCCTTTGACACGATATTTATATTTCAAAATTTGTTTTTCTCCATCAACAACATTGGTGGAAACATATTCGTGCTCTGAGATGAAGATGAAGTTAAATTCCACTCATATGCACCTGAATAAAACAAGGTGTGAACTTCTGTACAAAAGATCATTTTGCAATAAGTCTGTTTCTCAATTTAAAAAAATATGACAGAGAGAGGGGAGAGAGAGAGAGAGAGAGAGAGAGAGAGAGAGAGAGAGAGAGAGAGAGAGAGACAGACAGACAGACAGAGAGAGAGAGACAGAGACAGAGAGACAGAGAGGTGATGATGATGATGATGAATCTTTTTTATTCAGGATAAAGCCATTAGGCAACTTAGTGCCTGTCTTACAAGCTGTCCTGTAAACAAAAGAGAACACAACAGGAAAAGAAACATAGCATGCAAATAATAATAATAATAATAATAATAATAATAATAATAATAATAATAAGATGAGGAAGCAAAACTACTGGAAAAAAACACAATAAGGGAATCATCGAAAGGAGGAGAAAAAAATGACAATGGAGAATTTGTAACTGCCTCCGATGCAAAAAGCAAGAGAACGAACGCGTGCACAGCATTAATATTATACTCATCTAAGACAGTGTCATAGAATCAGCAGCATCAATAGCGTATACAGACACCGACAAGACAATAGATGATCAGTTAGCAAATGTAAAAATATTTGATGTTTACGTGTTATCAGCAGTATTATTCTTATATGGCAAACTGTGAAGTCACGCTGATTGGAAGTGAGTGTGCAATGCACGTTTAAAATGGGTTTTATCGGAAAATGATTTAATGTTTAATGGCAATGAGTTCCAGACAGAACTACCAGAAAATAGAAGGCTTGAGTTGTAGAGATCTATCCGTGGGCGGGGTAAGTGAAGCAAGTCATTCCCCGTATGTAGTTGATGCCGAGGGCTGAAGTTAAATATCATGCGCAGATATTCCGGGGCTTGATAATGAAATATTTTGTGCATGAGGACGCATTTGTTAAATTTGAGTTGTTCCTTCAGTGTAAGCAGGCCAAGGGATTTTATTTTCTCGTCCGTGGAAGTAGGGTTAGGAATAATTAACTTAACTGAACGACGATACAGCGAGTTTAGTTTTTTAAAATGAAGTTCACTGCATTCGTCCCACAAAGAGGCGCATAGTCACAGTGGCTCTTAATGTGTGCGTGAAAGAACAATGTACAGCACTTTGTACTAAGAATATGTCTAAGTTTAGATAGCAGAAATACATTCCTGGACAAGGTTTTGCACAAACTGTCGATATGCGGCAATCAGTTCAGCTGGTCGTCAATTACAACTCCCAGTAGGCGGTGCCTGGATACTTGTTGGATAGGTTTATTGCCAAGTGACAGTGTCAGAGGGGCAGGATGTAGCTGACGCTTTTGGCGGGTTGTTATCAACATGCTTTTGGTTTTAGAAGTACTGATTAGCATGCGATTTTGCGTACACCAATCTGACACTTCATTGAGACTTTGCTGGAGGATACAATTTAGCGTCGTTTCACGTTTGTCAGATGTATGCAGCGTTGAATCGTCAGCAAAGAATTCGCATTTAACCTCAGGATTTGAGATGGAAAGAGGTAGGTCATTGATGAATAAAGAAAATAAAAGAGGCCCTAGGATAGATCCTTGGGGGACTCCGTGCCTAACTATACCTTCTTTCGAATACAGAGAGAGAGAGAGAGAGAGAGAGAGAGAGAGAGAGAGAGAGAGAGAGAGAGAGAGAGAGAGAGAGAGAGAGAGAGAGAGAGAGAGAGAGAGAGAGAGAGAATTGAATTGAATTGAAACTTTATTTTCTAAGGATGAAGACAGTAGGTACGCAGGCCTTTTTACATGTCTGTCCTTAATAACATTTAAAATATAACAGCAGAAAAGGTAACAAGACAAATAAACTAATAATAATAATAATAATAAATATTTCGCGCACGCGAGAGAGAGAGGGAGAGAGAGAGAGAGAATGCATGTAAATGGATAGATGGATGGATAACCGGCTGGATAGAGAGGGAGAAGGTGCATGTAGATGGATGGATGGATGGATGGTTGGATGGATGGATTGATGACAGTCTAAAAAGCTGGCAGGCTGGAGAGAGAGAGAGAGAGAGAGAGAGAGAGAGAGAGAGAGAGAGAGAGAGAGAGAGAATATATGTAAACGGATGGATGGTGGTGTTACGATTGTGGTTGTGTTGTCCTGTGAGAGCATGCATGTGTTAATCGTATGAAACGATCCAATATGTATTTGAGCTATCATGGTTACGCCGTACCTTTTCAATGAGATTCTTTATCGTTCGTCCATGATAGCGGTTTTGGCTTTGTTATGATACGTTAATTTTAGTCCGGAAACTTCTAGAAAAATCGCACGGAGAAGAGCGGTCGATTTTCGTTTTGCGTAGATTAGTTGAGAATGAACCAGAACTTTCGAAACAGAGTCGCGCTGTCTAGTGACCTCGTATATGTGACGTCAAAAGAGTAAGGTACATTTTTGTAACATAGTAGCAAAGCTGCTGGTCATAGTTGTTTACTGTGCGCGTGAAATTAGCAGCCGTTCTTTGCGTGTTGTGAAAAGTCGTAAACGGTTTGCCATATTTTTGTGTGATATCATTACATACTGGGATTTGGGGCTGAAATGAGCAGCCGAATTTTTGTAGACAATTTAAGTTATTCGAGAAAGTTCTTCTTTTATTAATATTTATGAGTTTTAGTAACGTGTTTCGTTCTGATTGGTTGCGTTGTGTAAAATCATTAGATTATTCTAGAAAGTTTTTATACTAGAAAAACTTTGTGCTGGGAAGCACGGGGATACATTGTCTTGTATTGTCAGTTGTAGAGACACACAGTTTATCGTAGGTACGTGGCCCGTCATAGACATTGTATCAGTGTTGGTGCATTTGGAAATGCATTGTGTGGAGATCGCATCGCTGAATTAAAATACTGTTGCAACTGTTACTCCAGTATTGTCTACATACTTAAGCCACGTGTGACGGGTTGCAGCTGAATGAAGCTTATTTAAAAGAACCTTATGTGCGTGCGTCTGGTGTGTTTATCATACTTCGACCCCACCACGTAACAGATGGACAGACGGACGGATGGATGGATGGATGGATGACAGCGTAACTGTCTGTCTGTCTACAGTGTGTGTGTGTGTGTGTGTGTGTGTGTGTGTGTGTGTGTGTGTGTGTGTGTGTGTGTGTGTGTGTGTGTGTGTGTGTGTGTGTGTGTGTAGATTAGGTTTTTTTAACGTGGCAGGGATCCCGTATATCATGCATGAAAAATGGCATGATAGTAATGTCAGTTTTAAAGCGAAAGCTTTACAGATGTGTGTGTGTGTGTGTGTGTGTGTGTGTGTGTGTGTGTGTGTGTGTGTGTGTGTGTGTGTGTGTGTGTGTGTGTGTGTACGTGTGTGTAGACTAGTTTTTTTAACGTGGCGATCTCGTATTATCAGTTGACTTTTTTTTTAAAAAAAACAAAAATGGCGCCAGATTTCAATCCTCGTTCGCAAAACTGCCTCGCGATTCGAAGAACGAACGTCCACAAACAGGTCTTTAGGAATGTGCAACTGAAGTGTCGCTTTTTACTGTATTGCCAGTTTTTAGTTCTCAGGGTCACCCTGGTCAGCCCCACAGGGTGGGTTTTTCTCTCTATTCTGGGGCATGCATGTGTTTCTGTCTACCCTTTGTCCATTCACCTGTATTTGCCTTTTTAAAACTCTCCCTACTGTCTGCACTGCCTGTAGCTCTTGATATTGGATGTGTGTTGCTAAATGGTCTTAGCTTTATGTCTTGGCCCCATGTGTTAGGTTTATTTAACTCATTCTACCCCAGACACACCACGGCAGGATAAGGATCCACCATGATAGTTCAAGGGTGATGCCAGAATAGCTTGGCGCCTACGGGCGCCAAGCTATTCTGGCATCTCCCTTGAACTATCATGGTCGATCTGTGCCCTGCACTGCAATGCAATCTTGAGAGGACAGGGGCAAAATTTAAGGATTTTGGTGTTGGGGTAGAATGAGTTAACGTATTTGATCGGCAGGCGACATACATGGCAATGTTCTGTTTAGGTGGGTTTTTTTTTTCACAAGCAGTGCAGGCACGTCCTGAGAAAGCCTAGTGGCTGTCGGGACGTTAAGCAATGTACAATCAATCTGATTCAAAATGTCAGTTGGTTTACATGGTTGTATTGGACATGTTCTCAGCAACACCGTTTTGGTCACACCGGCTCAGGACTTTCTGGCACACACCCAGCGTCGGATGGCAGCAGGATGTCCAAACCCATCGGGATCTATGCTGCAGAATCATGGCCCCCCAGCCTCTGCCACAGAGGGTGCGTCTGGTAGGAGGGTGCATGGACGGCAGCGGAATGCTCCCAATTACAAACTGGTAAGTAAAGTGATTCTATGATCATCTTCATTTTATTGGCTGGCGTGCGTGCGAAGCAAAAGTGAGTTTATGTTCTGGGCCACTGGTCGTCCGTCCGTCGTCCATGGTAAACTTTAACTCATTCTACCCCAACACCAAAATCCTTAAATTTTGCCCCTGTCCTCTCAAGACCGCATTGCAGCGCAGGACACAGATCGACCATGATAGTTCAAGGGTGATGCCAGAATAGCTTGGCGCCCGTAGGCGCCAAGCTGTTCTGGCATCACCTTTGAACTATCATGGTCGATCCTTATCCCAGGGGTGGGATTCTTCCGCGTTTCCGCGGATTTCCGTGGAAATTCTTTCACAATTCCGCTGAAGCATATTTATTTTCCGCGTCTAATAACAACGAAAAAGACGAGAAAAAAAATCTTCTTAAATGGCAAAAAAAAGCTCAAATGGGTTGGATTTGTATGTAGTTTGGTTCACTATCGCCCGACACTTCCGGTAGCTTTAGGTCGCAGTGGAAAATGGCGGTGAAAAAGGATATTGTCCAAGACAGAGTGCCGTTTAGTGTGCATCTGAACATAAACTGGTACGCACATTCCATTTTTATACTGCAGATCAGGAGTGTCATAACAAAGTCCATTTTCGGGTGTGTTTGGTCTCGCTCCCCCTGTCGGTTTTTTTGGATACTTTGGCGAACGGTGGACACGCGCCTATCCCCCCCCCCCCCCCCCTGTCGTTTGATTTTTCGGCCGCTGAAAATGAAGGACATGAACCCCCCCCCCCCCCTTACCCCCTGTCGTTTGATTTTCCGCGTTTTCTTTCTTACTAGAATCCCACCCCTGTTATCCTGCTGTGGTGTGTCTGGGGGTAGAATGAGTTAACGGTGGCATTTTCTCGGAGACTATTCAAGCCACATTCTTCAAGCTTGGCCCAAGGATACTTTGTGGCAAGACCTTTTTAAACATGCCAATTTGAGTGACCTCTCTCAAAGGGTCACGCAGGGTTGACAAATGTGTGAAAACTGCTTGCATTTTCAGAAAACCTGGATTTTGACTGCTGCAGAAGCCAGCCCTCGTCACCGAGGTCACACATATGTAAATCGGTCATACACGGGATTACTCTTTTTATTCTTGTGCAAGGCCCCTTTAAACCAAAATTGGGCTGTTTCTGTTTTTAATGCAGCTTTGGTTTTAATCTTTCTTTCTTTCTTTCTCCAGTTGGCAAATGGCGCCTGGGATGGACCCGAGACTGAGAGCAGTGCCAGCGCATCGCAATACGAGGGCAGTGATGACGAGGAGTTTGTTCCTGGCTCGAGCTCACCGGATTCAGAGGGTGTGTCGGCATCAATTGCTGGGATCTCTGACATAGACAGTATTGTATCGACTATGTTAGATTTCATCAAAGTGGCAGGTTCGGGGTGGCCAGGGGTTAGTGACGCTAGTACCAGCAAGGTGCAGTGTGCGTTAGGGGGTGGCAATGAGAATGTGGATAGGCAGGAGGAACATGATGCTGGAAAGAGTGGGGAAAGAGCACTTACAGAAGAAACAGGTGTGCACGTGTCGCAGAGAGGGAAAGGAAAGTACAAATGGGACAAGAAACATGCATGCAAATTGTGTGGCAAGCTTGTCTTGAAAATGAGCACGCACTTACAAGATGTCCATGCAGATGAGGCAGACGTTGCTAAAATTTTGTCGATGAAAAAAGGGACCAAGCAGAGACGTCGAGCATGGATCAGACTACAAGATGAGGGTGATTACATGCATAACGTTGCTGTTCTTGAAAACAAATCCGGATGTTTGATTCCTAAGTATCGCACCAAAACTAGTAAGGTAGACGACCTTCTCACCTGTAGCCATTGCAAAGGGCTCTATCAAAAAAAGCTGATCTCTGTACACTCAAAACGTTGCTGTCAGAAGCCAGGAGGGTTTCAGATCACTCGGCGAGGAGACGCCGCGCGCCGTGGTCGCCTAATGCTTCCAATACCCTTAGACGTTGAATTTTCATTCTATCACAAGGTCTTGGCCAGCCAGAGAGATGATGAGATAAGCCGTCTCATCAGAACTGACCCCTTGCTTCTTGAGTATGGAAAGAGATTATTTGACCGCAGGGACATTGAAGAACACACGGCTGAACAAATCAGCTCCAGGATGCGGGAGTTAGGGAGACTATTAAAGATTATCAGAGTGAGGTCAGAAATGAAAATCGCAAGTTTAAATGCTGTGATCAATTCAGCTAGCTTTGATCATGTTGTCCTGGCTGTAAAAGAGCTAGCAGATTTTGATGAGGACACACATCAGTTCAAAAAAGGCAATCTCGCAATGCGCATAGGCCATGCTTTGAAAAAGTGTTCACAGATCAAACAGTCACAGGCATCCAAACAGCTTGGGCAGGGTTCAGACGACAGGTGGCGACAGGAGCTCTCTGAGGCGCAGCGGTTTGACTCTGTCTTCAATGGGGACTGGTATGATTGTGTGTCCGCTACAGCAGCCCAGTCGGTCGGGAAAATGACCATGAACAAACCCAAGCTGATCCCATCATGTGAAGATGTGAGGAAGGTCCAACAGCTTCTTGAGACAAGGATGGTTTCGGAAGATTATCCGACAGTGGTTAAAGCAACTCTTTGTGCTGTATCACTTTTCAACCGAAAACGAGGGGGAGAAGTTCAGAGAATGAAGGTGTCAGACTTCCAGAATGCTAAGATTGGATCGATCACCAATCAAGATATCTTGAAAGGTCTCACAGAGGTGGAGAAGAAAATGGTGAATCATTTTCAGCGAGTGGAAATCAGAGGCAAGTTTAATAGGAGTGTTCCCGTTTTGCTGACGAAGAAGATGATGACAACTGTGGACAGAATCCTTCAAATGAGGCAATCAGTGCCAGCTCTCGCTGATTCCCAGTACATCTTTGCCACACCTTCTGGTCAGAGGCCTTACAGAGGCCATGATGTTCTGAAGGCCCATGCCCTAGAAGCAGGGGTGTCATACCCAGCCATGTTCACATTTACTCAGTTGCGGAAGCAGGTTGCAACTTTGGCTCAGTCAATGGCCATCTCGGAGTTAGACCAGAATCAGCTGGCAGATTTCCTTGGCCATGATATTCGGATACATCGCCATATCTACCGCCAACCTCAAGATGTCCTTCAAAAGGCAAAAGTGGCAAAGATTCTTCTGTCAGTTAACAATGGGATGACAGATTTTGAGAGTTGCATTAGAGCTGAGCTGGGCGATGATGAAGAGATTGACTTTGACAATGAAGACACATCAGAAACTGGCAGAGAGGTCTCGGGGGGAACAGCACCTGTGAATGAAGCAAGTAGCAAGTCAGCAACACAGGAATCGATGAGCATGACGGAGAAAAGACGTCCAGAGCCTGATGACAATCTAGATAGTTTTGATGATGACAGTACTGCGTCAGCTCCTGTTCGAAAGAAAGCTAGATTTACAAGGAAACCATGGGGGGAAGCTGAAGAGAAAGCTGTTCAAACTCGTTTCAAGGCACACCTCGTCATGAACAAACTTCCTGGAAAGGCCGAGATACAGTATGCAATGGCAGAGGAACCTGCACTTAGACATAGGCGCTGGACAAACATTAAGGATTACGTCCGCAACAGACTGAAAAAGTTACAAAAGAAATGAATCGAGGTTCCCCGCCACTCGCGGCATTTTCGATTTCATACAGATTTATTACATGAGTGTTATTATTGGGGTGGTTTCAGCATGTATAGCCTGCTTTTTTTTTTTCTTTTTTTTTTTATCTGATGGACGCCTGGATCATTTGTGACCCTCTCTCACAAAATCAGTCTTAAGAACTCGCATTTTGGATGTTTTGACATATATACATTTATGAAAACTACAGTGTTTGCTGATTACTGTGATATATAACTGTATGCTGTAGTGCAAAAATTGTAAAAGCTGTTAAGTGTTTAAAGTTGTTAAAGCCTCCGGCGGCCATTTTGAGAAAACAGCCTGTGAAGTTTCTGTGTGCAGCATAATTGGGGCCAAGGGCAGACTTTTTAAATCATTTTTTTACCTATTTAATGGCATTTTTCATGATAAAGATTTTAACCATACGATACTTTGGTGTATGTAGAATACATTTCTCCCAAAAAGTGAAAATGCCCCAGATTGACCCCCACCACGTATTGCGTGTAGTGCTGATTGGCTCGCTGCGAGTTAAGACTGGTTTCGTGAGAAAGGGTCACATTTTGTATACTGTATAACCTTTGGATTTGCAAAACGAAACAGCCGGCTGGGGACAAAAGACAATATAATAAGATGAGAAAACCATTGACAATGTAAAGATTGATTACAAGAGTGGTTTGGGGGGGGGGGCGGATCATTTTGTAGTATACTGCATGCCATTTTAAAAACTCTGCAAATGAAAGAATGGTTGGTTGTACTGCATACCATTTTAAAAACTCTGCAAATGAAAGAATGTTTGGTTGTTTGTTGGAGACGAAAGACGTTAAATAAAGGCTGAAGTTTCAAGTGATTTCTTATGTTGTCAGTTAATTAATTAATGTCAGTGTTCTGTTCTGTCATTTTAACTCATTCTACCCCAAGATCGGAATCCCCAAATGTTGAAGTCGTCTTCAGAAGACTGCGTTGCAGTGCAGGACACAGATCCACCTTGATGGTTCAAGGGTGATGCCAGAATAGCTTGGCGCCCATAGGCGCCAAGCTATTCTGGCATCACCCTTGAACTATCATGGTGGATCTTTATTTTGCTGTGGTGTGTCTGGGGTAGAATAAGTTGAGCCCAAATGTTGAAGTCGTCTTCAGAAGACTGCGTTGCAGTGCAGGACACCGATCCACCATGATGGTTCAAGGGTGATGCCAGAATAGCTTGGCGCCCATAGGCACCAAGCTATTCTGGCATCACCCTTGAACTATCATGGTGGATCTTTATTTTGCTGTGGTGTGTCTGGGGTAGAATAAGTTAAGCCCAAATGTTGAAGTCGTCTTCAGAAGACTGCGTTGCAGTGCAGGACACAGATCCACCACGATAGTTCAAGGGTGATGCCAGAATAGCTTGGCGCCCATAGGCGCCAAGCTATTCTGGCATCACCCTTGAACTATCGTGGTGGATCTTAAATTTTGCTGGGGTAGAATAAGTTAAGTGTTCGTTTCTTCGTCTGGGTCTTTTTCTATCTTAGATATTTTTCCACACTTTTTGACCCGCATCATAGTCATACTGAGGCTAATAGCTTCAAATCTGTTCACTGCCATAATTCTATGCAAGCTACATTACAGTACTTACAGATGAGGACATAGACCAATGGCTTTAGTTCAAGGGTGGTGCCACAATAGCTTGGCGCCTAGAGGCACCAAGCTATTCTGGCACTAACCCTTGGACTATTTCAGTTACACTAGTTGCACACACTGGTGTATTCCGAATGATAAGGGTTAATATTCAAAATGCTCTGTTGCTGTTTGTCTGAAACTCCAGAGTACCCAAAAACACACAAAAAAAAGTCCTTTAATTTCCAGAATACATTATGTTGATTCTCACATCAATGCCATGATAAACTGTTTTGCTTCAAAAGGACAAAACGCAGCAATGTTTAAAAGATTTCCTCTGTAAAAATCATAATCGAAAGGTTTCGGGCCAGTGTTTATTGAATTTTGCACCATACTATGTAAAGAATGTTAAAGCACACATACACATTTAAGTTGGGGGAAAAAAATTAATGTGAAAAAGAAGTATTCCATGAACTTGACCTTATTACAGACGCCTACTGTTGTGAAGACACCCATTTTGACTGTAATGCCAGTCAGTTTTGTGTGAGAGAGACACCCACCCACTTTATTGGCAGAAACCCATTTTTTCGGCATCTAGTGCCTCTGTTTCTAGAAAATGTCTATTTTATTTTAAGTTATAGAGCTTAGTTATAAGGTGAGTTCTAAACATTCGCATCAATTCCAGAGCCCTAGAATAAATAGAAATATGGGAATCCATTTTCACATGAAAGGGTAGGTAACCCAATGTGAGGCTTATGTGCGCCTGTGTGTGTGTGTGTGTGTGTGTGTGTGTGTGTGTGTGTGTGTGTGTGTGTGTGTGTGTGTGTGTGTGTGTGTGTGTGTGTGTGTGTGTGTGTGTGTTTGCCGCGTGTTAGTTGTTAGCCTTTTCATTGTATCAGCGCTTGGAGCTACTTTTACAATAAGCGCTTAACAAATCTCCTTCTTTATTATTATTATTATTATTATTATTATTATTAAGTGTATCTTTGAACTGTTACGGCCTTCAACTACTGACTTCACTGAACTGATCCACTGCCGTGAGATGGCCGTACCCAGCGCGCAAAGGCCATCGGACCGATTTCGGCAGCAAATAACCAACTGAACTGATCCAGCCTAGTGACAGGTGAACTGAACGCTCGCACGTCGACTCCTGGAGATGTTTGGAGTTTTTTCTGTGTCTCTTGGAAATGCCGAGTGGAGTGTTGTCTATGCCTGTCAGCTGGAGATGTTTGGATTGTTGCCTATGCCTCTTGGAGATGCTGTGTGGAATGTTGTCTATGGGGCCTCTTGGCCGAAATGTTTGGAGTGCTGTCTATGCCACTTGGAGATGTTTGGAGTCATTTGTAACGGAAATGGAAGATTGTACTTGTAATTTTTTTTTAAGTTTGTATTTTATGTTACTAGTATAGTAACGGACAGCACTAAATTTGCCGAGTTTACACGTGTGTTTCCTAGCTGGCAAGCGGTGTGGTGCTTTGGTGGTTCAGTGTAGTGCGCGTGGACGGTTGTGAGCATGTGTCAGTGTGACGTGGAAGTTTCAATGCATCCCGACACTTTACCATTCATCCCGGCAGCATCTCACATAGTCGACACCTAAACGCTTAACCCATTACATCCTAAGCCTGTTTTTTTTTTTATTTTTAAAAATGTTTATTGTCCTATGTAGGTTACATTACAGACCCGGAGATAGATCAACCCTCCTAGTCAAAAGGTGGTGCCAGTATAGCTTGGCGCCTCAGGCGCCAAACTATTCTGACACAACCCTTCAACTATCATAGTCAAATTTATTTCAAGTAAGGGGTGTATCAAGATGAAAAGGGTTAATAGCCACCTGACGCCCCGCACGCGGCTGGCGACGTTACACATTTACGGAACAAGCTGGTTTTCCTTCGTGACTTCGCTCTCGTTTGTTCATTAGTCGTTCGATCCAAACGAAGCCTAACTACTCAGTGTTGTGTTCAGTTCAGTTGCAACAGCATGACTTGTGTCAGTTCTGGCGCGGCAATGGACAGCTGCGGGTCCCCAGTAAAATAATGCCTTGGCCGGCATCACAGTCTGTTAGACTCAATGTGTCGCCGGCCGGTCTACCTCGTATGTTTTGTGTCCAGTGTCGCGTTGTTTAGCCTAGCCCTTTGGGTGTCGGTAGCGGTTTTAGTCGCGATGCCTGATTCCTTCAGGAATCTTCGCGACTAAAACCGCTACCGACACCCAAACAGACCAAAAGACTATGTGCTTCTTCTCCCTTCGGCCGTCAGCATTTAGTCCATAGGTTGACTGGTCTCGGCAGTGCGGCGTCAGGGTGCATGGAACTCAGAGTGCATGAGTGGAGAGGGGTGTGTGTGGAACGTTCACGTCGATGGAGTGACTGCGGGAAATCACTGAGGAGACACATTTTTAGGCAGTAGGCCTATATGTATCCAAACACAAAACGGCTATCCGCGTAACTGAAACAAAACTGCGCATTTTCTCATACGGCCGCTGACACACAACTTGATAAAATCCCATGGAATCCAAAACGAACACTGGTCAACTAAGGTCAACTAACAAGATTGTCTCAGTCATTCCGCCTGAAAAAAAAAAAGTCACCTGTCAGTCACTGACTCGTTCAACTTGTTTATGATTCCATAACTGAGGTGTTCGGCGGCGTCATAGGGGTCCATGGGTAGTAGTTTTGACTAATGCAAATCCACTGCGCCACCGCGTGCGCACAAGCGCCTATACTAAGCTCAAGCTTGAGCTTAGTATAGGCGCTTGCGCGCACGCGGTGGAGCAGTGGATTTGCATTAGTCAAAGCTACTATCTACGGACCCCTATAGCAGCCGTGTAGCAGAACCGTGACCATTCTGAAACGCTCGCAGGACCCTTTTAGGTCTGACGGTGATCGCGGTGGCTTAGTGGTTTTGCCAGCGGCTGAAACCGGCTATCCTTTCGTGACGGTAAAATCAAATTTTAGAGTGTCACAGGAATCTCAAGTGATTTTCACGGCGAAGTATCACGAAACGCGATAGCGTCTGAGCGGCCAAAACTGACCACCACGCCACCGCAAACACGCAGACCAGTATAGTAAGTGTACGACCGTTTCAGAACGCCGGTTTTAACCCATATCATACTGAGGCTAAAAGCTTCGAACTTGTACACTGCCATATGCAATTAGCTACATTATATTACTAACAGATAGGGATATAGACCAATGGCTTTGGTTCAGCCGGCACCCAAGGTAGAACATCGCCCTCCCCACATCTCCATCGGCGAGTCTGAACTGAAATCAGTGCACCAGTTTACCTACCTTGGCTGCATCATCACGTCAGACGCCAAGCTGGACAAGGAGCTGGACAGCAGGCTGGCAAAAGAGAACAGCGCTTTCGGGCGTCTATACAAGCGGGTGTGGCACAATCAACAGCTGAAAACAGGCACCAAGATCAGCGTGTACAGAGCTGTCGTCCTCACCACCCTGCTGTATGGTTCCGAGTCCTGGGCTCTCTACCGCAGCCAACTACGACACCTCGAACGCTTCCACCAGCGCTGCCTGCGTACCATCCTTGGCATTCACTGGAGTGACTGTGTCACAAACGTCGAGGTCCTTGAACAGGCAGAAACTGTGAGCATCGAGGCTTTGCTGCTGCGGACACAGCTCCGCTGGGCTGGGCACGTCTCCAGGATGGAGGATCATCGCCTACCCAAGATCCCCCTGTTCGGCGAGCTCACCACTGGACACAGAGACAGAGGGGCACCAAAGAAGAGATACAAAGACTGTCTCAAGAAGTCACTTAGTGCCTGCCAAATCGACCACCGCCAGTGGCCTTCACTTGCTGCGGACCGCGACACCTGGCGCTCCACCATCTACAAGGCAGCCGTCTCCTTTGAGGACTCTCGCATAGCTAGCCTTAAAGACAAGCGGCTCAGGAGAAAAAACAGAGATGCCACAACTAAGAACCCTTACCAGACCTCCCTCTGCAGCCACTGCGGTCGTACCTGCCTGTCCCAGATTGGACTCCGCAGTCACGAGCATGCCTGCAGACGCCGTGGGCAACTCCTATAGAATCTTCGTTCGCGAAGTCAAGCCAAGATGGTGCCAGAAAAGCTTGGCGCCGCGGCCTAGAGGCGCCAAGATATTCTGGCATTACCCTTGAACTATTTTAGTCAAACTTATTTCACCCATTGAAAATGTTTTCCGAATGATAAGGGTTAACTTACAACATGCCAGGCGTCTGCTGTGTGCGTCAGCTGCCGGCAGTACCGGCTAAATAAATCAAGTTTTTACTACCGTTTCAGACTGAACTTGAACTGCTCAGTAGCCGGCATTTTGGCGGTGCCCTCTTGGAGACTAATTTTGCCAGCTCAGTGCGCAAAAGGCCGTCGGGCCGACGTCTGCCGCTGTTGGCCCCGCGCACGGCCGTGCGCAGGCCAACGTCCGACGACGGCGGCCCGATGGCCTTTGCGCAGTTTCGCGTTTTGTGATCTCTGTAATGATATTTTGGATATCCCTAGTCAGCTTGGCCTGGGATAATAACGTTGTATGAACGTGATTGGAATCTGAATTTGCATTACACTAAGAACTAGCGGGCTGTACGATGTCACTCAGTACTGATATGCCGTACTCAGTACTGACATGCTGTGCGGCTGACGTTCAAGGTCTTCAACTGAACATGCAGTATAGGGCTCGGGAAGTTCCCCGCGTTGCCATAGGGAGCGTCGGCTGCCGCGCCGCCATCTTGAGAGAACACGCTCGCCTGGCCGCGGATAGACTTAAGATAGTAGCGAAGTAGTGTCAGTTTCAACACGTTTTTCATCATGTTTCTTCCTCTTTGGAAACAAACAAAAACAGATTCTGGTTAGCGGTTTCCTTCGGTGAGGGCGAGACTTGCTGTTATTGCCTATAGCACGTCAAAGTTCCTGACATTGTCATAACAGCGATCGATGAGCGCATAAATTGGCGTATTCTCTCAAGATGGCCGCCACGACTAGCGTGATGACTTCAGCTTCCCGAGCCCTATCAGGTGTCAAAGCTTCGGAGTGCCGGTACTCAGGGGCGGATCAGTTACTGTTTGGGACCTTCAGTCATAGACACAAAAGCCCTCCTCCTGACGCCAGACCTTGCTTCCCAGTGGCCGAAAAACTTGACTCAAAAGGCGGGGTCCAAACCATAAAAAGGATGATTGATATCGCATTTTAACCCTTTAAGTGTAGGTCGCGGTTTATTGTCGCGATCATACCTATAGGAATCATCGCGACTTACAGGAATTATCGCGAAAAAACGGTTACCGACACGCAAAGGGTTCAAACTGAGATTTTTGGCCTCATGACGACGAAAGGGGGGGGGGGGGTAGGGAATCATCGCGACCACGCAAAAGGTTACTGGACAAAAATTGGGAGAGGGAGGGGAGTAGAAACCCCCATCCTTCCCCTCACCCCGATCCGCCGCTGGGAACGATGTTTCTGTCTTATTTGTTCGCTCTATGCAACCGAGTAGCTCGTACTGCTCGTTTCAGCCATGAGAAGCCTACCCAATGCGCAAAAGCGATGCGCAAAGGCTATCGCTTTTTCGCATTGGGTAAATACTCTGTTTCAGTCAAAGCGTATAAAGCCGGCTGCCCCTACATATTTTTGGCGGTCAAAACCTAATAGTCAAAACGTAAGGGCCACTTTTTATCGCAGACGCACCGACAACACCATACAAATAATGTAACAATACTTGGAGTCAGTACTTTGCTAATTTATTCACTGAGTAACAATTTCATTTAAGTTTTGAGTAAATCAAGCAGTTGTAACAACAGCAGTACGTTAGAATGTTCACCCACCCCTCATTGAAAAGTCACACAAGACTGGTCCAGTCAGTAACGAGTGTACCCACAGTTTCAGGCAGCCAATCATTCAAAGCAGCGTTAGCGCATGTAGTTCACCAGGGTTCGGAGAACATGTTGTGGGAACGCTTCCCACTCTTGATGCAGGAACTGAGTCAGCTGCTTGAGGATGGGGGTGGTTGCTGACTACACGTCCCAGAGGTGCTCGATGGGAGCCAGATCAGGTGAACGAGCTGGCCACTACATCCTCATGATGCCCCGTTGCTCAAGGTACTCATCCACCACCCTGGCGCGATGAGGTCGAGCGCTGTCGTCCTGCAAAACAGCATTTTTGCCTATGGCTTGGAGAGCTGGCTGGATGAGGGGCTGTACAATCTCGTCCCGATAGTGCAATCCAGTCAGGGTGCCTCAGATGACGTGGATGGGGGTCCTGCCTTCCCTGCTGAAGCCTGTCCAGACCATGACTGAGCCTCCTCCGTAGCGATCCACCTCTTGGACGCATCCATCCGTGAATCGCTCGCCCTGGAGTCAGACCCTTACCCTGTCGTCGTTGAAGGACCCAGTGAACCGTGACTCATCAGTAAACAAAACCTGTTGACAACACCAGGCAACCCGGGCTCTGCGATGAGCTGGAGACAGGGGTATTCTCACTGCCGCTCTGCATGAAGCCAGGCCAATTTCGCGCAGACGTCGGCAGACTGTGCTTCTGCTGACGTTAACATTTGCAGCTTGCATCAGTTAACGTCGCAGAGTGGTTTACGTGACAGTTCGGTAGCGCAGAGCCGCTACACAGAGGTATCTGTCCTCCCTTCTGCTGGTGCAGCGCGGGCGTCCTGAGCAGGGTCGTCGTTCTGCCCTTCCAGTTTCTTGGAATCGTGCCAGCAGCCTCTGGATCGCTGAATGGGACACCCAAAGACGTCTCCCAACTTCTCGTCCGGAAATTCCATCCTGCAGCCATGCTAGCGCCCGGCCTTGATCTACTGGCGTTAGGCTTCGTCGTGGTGGCATGGTTAGGAAAGTGACAATTATGCCCCTACTGTACCGGTATTTGTAGCGAAACAGAAGTGCTCAGTGTTCACGACTGACCCCTTTAGCTCGGGCATCACGGCTTTACCGAGTTTTTCCACCTGCCTGCCGTTGGTACGCTTGCCAATATCGCACAGCTTTTCACAAAAACTTACGATGTTTCACGTGCATTTGACACGATGAATTGTTGTCTATTGTTCCCTGTACAGTGGACTGTCTAACGTCAACTTTTAAACCATTTGAATCGAAAGAACATTGTATTTTATTAGCGTACTTGCGACGATAAACAATGAAACAAAAAGTGGGGTGGCCCTTACGTTTTGACCATTAGTATATAATCTTTGTTTCAGTGTATCCAACGTGTCTGACAACAGAGGGCGGTGATGTTCGCGAATGCGTGCGGTGTCCCGTCAGACTTTGCGCGCGCGATAGCGGACCAATGGGCGACCTTTGCTGCCAGATAACACAATATATTTTAAGTTGCCGCATGTAGTCATTTAGCCTCTGTTCAAAATGGACGCGACATCGAAAACCGTGCGAAAGAAACAGTGGGGCAGGAAAATAGAATTTCTGTTGTCTCTAGTAGGATACAGTGTGGGTTTAGGAAACCTCTGGCGATTTCCTTACCTGTGTCGTCGAAACGGAGGGGGTGAGTACTGACCTTTGCCCTACCGTACAAGCATGCAGTGCCCTGCGTCCGCGGAGGGCCAACTGTATGACTCAATGAGTGCAGCGCCGATTTGGCATGGGCATGTTTCTTGTGTCTGACTACACTTGTTACCTGATAGTCCGAAATAGCTCAGGCGGTTAAACGTCGGAGCAGGAGAGCGAAGGGAATCGCCGGGTCGTGTGTTCGAATCCCGTCCCGACCCCGGTAGCTGGGCTCACAATCCAGGGGAAAAAAACGGATTTGTTCAATAGCATGTCTGTTGAAAGGTCCTGGTAAATCAAAGTGGCACAGTTGGAGTGCGCCTGAGTTGATCAGTGTTCAGGTCGTACTCCATAGGCAATAGATTTCCCTGTCCCCCATAACCCGCCCGTCAGGGCCGTCCATGATCACCTCGGTGCTCGAACCCGAACTAAGCAACCAACCACTTGTTACCTCCTTTGATCTGTCTTGAGGGAGATGACCAGTAAGCGTGCGTCACTGACGTCACCAGTACAAGGCCGCCGACTGATCCTGTTGGACATGAGGGATGCTTTGTCTCAGAGCAGCACGTGTGTTGTTCAGAAAAGGGGGGACCGGCGGAGGAGGGGGGACGAGTACACGTTAACCCTTTTCATCCTTATACACTAT
>BTPG01000002.1:153323886-153376386 GCA_036245525.1 Semisulcospira habei
TCAGTTGCCTCGTGAAAGGTGATTATTTCCCGCCTCGAACACGGAAACAGTGACGTAATTTTATTGTTACGTAATTACCACGGAGTTTATACGATGCATCCTGGCTGCATAAACCAAAGGGGCTTGACGATGGCGCTTTGACTAAATGCTAATGCGCTGCGCCACCGCGTGCGCGCTACCGCACCTAGCTCAATTCAGAATATCTGAATTGAGCTAGGTGCGGTAGCGCGCACGCGGTGGCGCAGCGGATTTGCATTTATTCAAGGCACCATCATCAGGCCCCTATGGCATAAACATACATATAGTAACAAAGAAGTAGCACGAGCCAGGAAGAGGCATATAGACGTGTAATAAAAGTCTGTGCTGGAGAGTTGGGGGGAGGGGGGGGGGGCTTATAAATAGATATACTGACGAGCAAAAGAAATGCGTCTAAAGTGTTTCCGGTGATTCCAAAAATGTCGCATTTCTTTTGCTCCTCAGTTTACATGCCTCTCCCATACGTATTAACCCTTCTCATTCTGATACACCCTTTGCTTGAAGTAAATTTGACTGCAAGTTCAAGGGTGGTGCCTGAATAGCTTGGCGCCTGAGGCGCCAAGCTATTCGGGTACCACCCTTGAACTAAAACTGTTGATCTAGCTCCTATACTGTAATGTAGCCTTCATAGGACAAAGAGTAAATTTTACAAAATCAGCCTCAGGATGTAATGGCTTTAGATGAAGAAGCACAGGCCATTGTGTGTGTGGGGGAGGGGGGTGGGGAGGGTGCGGGGGGGGTGGCGGGGGGGGGGTGCGACGCATGTCTCTTTGGGAGCCCTAATAGGGAACGGATTCTCTTACATAGGCTATAACCAAAGTTGTCGCTGCGGGCCTAACGATGTGATGGTTGAATTTTCGCCGAAGAAAGCAACGGCAAGTTAACTCATTCGCCGCGTATCCAAATGCAGCACGTCTCGAATGTGTTAAAATTGAAATGCCGGGTAATGCCAAGTCTGTCAGCCGGCAGAAACCTTTTTTTCTTCTTTCTTTTTTTTTTTTCTGTACCCCTTGCCGATGGCATTTTCAGCCAAGGAGGACGCGTGGGAGTGGTCCCCCGCATGACTATATCCGGTTTGCTGTCCCCTCGTATGACTATAATTAGATGTGTGAAAGCGACGCTGATATACTCCTGGATCCGGATACGTCTGAAGCAGGATCCGTCAATCTCTGAAGGAGTGACTCATCTGCGGTCATCCGATCGGCGTTGGCCTTGTAGTCTGAACGCGTTTAGGAGTTAACCCTTTCACTGCCAGTGAAGTGGTGCAGACTGCGTCTCTGTTCAGTCTGAAAACTTTGTTAACCATTTTGACTGTAGATAGCGCTTTTTGTCGCGATGATTCCCTGCGGGAATCATCGCGACAAAAAGCGCTACCGACAGTCAAAGGGTTAGTTTCACACTGGGCACCCGCCGTACGCCTTGTTGGGTCCCAACCTCGTCGTCGACCCAACCTCGGCCAGAGTGACATATAATGCTCAAAAAAAGTAAGGTAGGCCTACATTAACTTTTCAGCTTGAATTACTAAAAGCTCTCAGGATGGGTATAATGACGGCTATATCAATGATTAGCCATCCCATTGGCCTACAATTTCACAACATTGTTGTAACATATAGTGCTCACAAAAGTGAGGGACGTCGTAATTTCAGATGGAATAACTAAAATGTCGGAAAACACCTTACATCTGCAAACTGCAATCACCTTTTCAGTCAGATTAATGTTTAAACATTTTGGGACATTTTAATAATTCAAGCTTAAAGTAACACGTCCTTTACTTGTTGTGAGCACTATATGTCACACCAATGTTGTAAAATTGTAGACCAGTGGGATGGCTAATCACTGATATACCCATGATTATACCGATTCTGATGACTTTTAGTAATTCAAGCTGAAAAGTAATATACTTTCATATTAGTGACCAGTATATGTCACTTTGGCCGAGGTTGGGTCGACGCCGAGGTTGGGACCCAACACGCCTATTTTAACCGATGGGCTTGTAAGCGCCATTATTGTGCAGTGCTCAACGACGGACACGGAGGTCTCTTCGGAAATCGGCCTCTATAGGGCTCGGGAAGCTGACGTCATCACGCAAGTCGTGGCGGCCATCTTGAGAGGATTCGCGATAGGGCCCTCATAGGGAAATCGCTGTCAGGTCAATGTCAGGAAAGTCCTGACGTGCTATAGACAATAACAGCAAGTCCTGCCATCACCGTAGGAAGCCGCTAACCAGAATCTGAGTTTTGTTTTTATCCAAAGAGGAAGAAACCGGGAAGAAAAACATGTTGAAACGGCACTTCTTTGCTACTATCTGAGGACTATTCTATCCTCTTAAGATGGTCCGCCGTGAGATGGCCTTAGTCGCCTGCTCGGCGTTAAACCCTAATAACTAACTAACTCTTAAGATGGCGGCTGACGCGCCGACGCTGCTATGCAACGCGGGGAACTTCCCGAGCCCTATAGCCCGACCTTCCAAAGATTACGTAAAGCGTCGCTATTGTCTTGAACCACGAGTCGCTGCTACCAAACTGTATTCCGTTGTTTTCTGTCGTGAGGCTATTAGACGGCATTTTCTCCTTGAGAACAGAATGAAATGGCAAAGAAATGTTTTTCTTTCAAAATATTTCACACGTGGCATGATTTTGCTAAATTCAAGCAAATTTTAGGGGTCTTACAACTTTCTTTACATAATTTCAAGTGCTATAAGGGCAAAATGGCATTGCAATTGAGGTATACTAAGTGCGACTGAGGTTTTAGGCTGTACGGTCCAGTTCAAACACTCTGTACCGTGTGGCGCATACTCCCGAAATTGTATTGTACACACCGAGCTGATTTTGTAGTCGATTTTCAGAGGGAAAATAGTTTTTCGTTGAAAATGACCGGTTTGCAGTGTATGTATGAACTGAGAGTTTCCTGGATGTCATGGAGGAGGATTGTGCTATCAGAACCACTCCAGTAGACGCCAGATATTCATCTGTGTGAGGACCGTGGTGCCAAGTTCAGATATTGTCGAACCGCCCGGAAGCACGGACGGCAAAAGCACGGTCATTCAGACAGGGCCATTCTAAAGTGTTCCGTGGGTGGGAAGAGTTGCATTGAAGAAACGGAGTTTGAATCGTACCTGAACAAGCACATCGACATGTAGCCGTTCAAGTGTGATAAGTTAGTTAGTTAGTTATTTGGGTTTAACGCCGAGCAGGCAACTAAGGCCATCTCACGGCGGCAAGTGTGATAAGTGTGATACTCCAACAGCCGCAGCTTCGTAGGCATCTTTTTCCAGATTTGCGTTTCATAAACTGATTTCCTTTATTCGTGTCAGCGATGCAACAATCAGTACAAACATAGGTCAGGACTCAGCGCACACAGTAAGAACGGCAACTGCAAGTAAGTTCAGATACTCTCGCTCCATACAACACTGCACATACATGAATAAGACAGGTTTTGTGTTAGTAAATGAAATTGTTTTTTTTAGATCATTATTGTGTACGGTGTTATAGTTCTTAACACCCCCCCCACACACACACACACACACACACACACACACACACACACACACACACACACACACACACACACACCTCCCCGCATTCCGCCTACAATTAAAAAAAACTGCATTCGTCAGTACATTCATTTTGGACAGAAATGGGATTTTCTTTCCTTTATAAAGCTCACACAAATGTTTTGTATAAGCATATTTTATAACATTCTGTTTACATTAATTTTAAGTGAATACTATGATATTGCTGGAAACAGGGAAAAGTGTTTTTTTTTTTACTACTGAGTACTGATGTAATTAAACCTGAATACGTTGCATGATATGTGAACCATGCCTCAAGCTGACGCCATGTCAAAAACAGACTGCTTCATTTCAAATTAACCATCTGCATGTCGGTAGAGGTTTTAGTCGCGATGATTCCTACAGGAATCATCGCGACTAAAACGGCTGTTGATACGCAAAGGGTTACAATATGCATGCCTTGAGTTGCGAGTTTCATTTATCATGGGATAGCCCTTTTTTGGATACACATCAGTGTTACCTGTTTTTACTACTATTCTCATACTCCATATTTTCAGTGGCATTTTCTTTCATCTAGACTGAAGACATGGTTTGGACCGTTATACTTTTCCATTTATAACTCTCCGCCGTGAGATGGCTTATGTCGGCGTTAACCCTTATCATTCGGAATACACCAGTGTGTGAAATAAGTTTGACTAAAATAGTTCAAGGGTAGTGCCAGAATAGCTTGGCGCCTCTAGGCGCCAAGCTATTCTGACACTACCCTTGAACTAAAGTCATTGGTCTATATCCTTATCTGTAAGTACTATAATGTAGCTTGCACATGGCAATGTACAAATGTGAAGCTTTTAGCCTCCGTATGATATGGGTTAAACCCAGATAACTAACTAACTCCCCATTTATCATTTATTACAATTTATCTTGCACACACGTTGTAATCAAAAGCCGCCGATGCGACGGGCTGATAACGTTGCCTTGCTTTAACTTAGGCTTTTCTATCCTTCTGTTCACAATCCATTTCAGATTCAGTTTATGATCCCAACACACAACACACAATATTTTCTCAGTCAGCGATGCCAACGACACAAACATATACATCTGCAGGGGCTCGTGTGAATTTATGTCTCTTGCTGGCCATGAATCGTGGAGCGTAATTCGTGCGCTGTCCGTTTTCAGTCATTTCAATTTCGCGCGCTATCACCCACGAAAAATATACAATGGGACTCACTCAGCGCTGGTCAATACACACAAATACCACCCCCACCCCTACCCCTCACCAGATCTCCCCCACCCCACCCCACCCCCACCCCCCCCCCCACCCCCCACCCCACCCCCCACCCTCCATACTTGTTAACACCTTCGCTGCCAGTGATGACGGATTTCGCGTCAGAAACCGTTACACACTGGTATACATTCGCGTGCCGAAGAACACAACACTAAATGGGACCAACATTAGGCACAAAGAACACAGTACCAGCAATAGACATAAGTCCTCAGGAGCCCTCGCGAATGCGGGGGCTCGTGAGGATTTATATCTCTTGCAGGTCGACAGCGTTCGCATTGCCCCGGCAATTAAAGGGTTCAAGTAGATGCATTCTTGTGGCAGGCCCGTGTGCCTGCTGGTGCTGAATAAGCGCACTCTAAAGGTGTTTTGAAACAACCAACTCGTGAAGGCAACCTGGAGTGATTCCTCGGGCTAACCCTGTAAATAAGATGACAAACCAAAAGGCATAGATCCTCATGAGTCTCTGTAGCTGCATGGGGCTCGTGAAAATCTATGCCTTTTGCAGATATTAGGAGCATGACGGACAACCTGTACAGCCTGAATAGAAATGATAATAATAATAAGGTCTGTACTAAATAAATGCACGTTATTGCGCATTATTTTTCAAACACCGCCAAGTGTAACCGTGTAATTTAGTTGCTTTAATTTTTAACTTTAAAGCGGTCTGCTCCACGTCGGGCTTGGCTTGCTAAAATGTGCCGATGCAGCTGGTTCAGTATCAATCTTGTCTTGCCTAAACTTAGACTTTTCTAACCTTTTTTTTTTTTTTTTTTCACAATCCGTGTGAGTAGGTACACCTTAACTCATGCAGCCCGGCGACGGCCGTATTTCCCAAATTTTGGAGGCGTCATTTAATGACTTTTCACCAGTTGCCGGAAATGCATCGACCATGATAATTCAAGGGCAGTGCCAGATTAGCTGGGCGCCGACAGGCGCCGAGCTAATCTGACACTACCCTTGAATTATCATGGTCGACCCATCTCCTGCTGTAGTGCGTCAGGGCTGAATGGGTTAAAGCGATCTGCTCCACGTCGGGCTTGGCTTGCCAAAATGTGCCGATGCAGCAGGTTATCAATCCTAGACTTTTGTAACCTTTTTTTTTTTTTTCACAATCCGTGTGAGTAGGTACACACCTTAATCCATTCAACCCTGACGCACTACAGCAGGAGATGGGTCGACCATGATAATTCAAGGGTAGTGCCAGATTTGCTTGGCGCCTGTCGGCGCCAAGCTAATCTGGCACTGCCCTTGAATTATCATGGTCGATCCATCTCCTGCAACTGAAGCATAGTCATTAGATGTCGCCTCCAAAATTTGGGAAATACGGCCGTCGGGCTGAGTGAGTTAGAGAGGTTTTCTACAGCAAATCGCGTGTGACGGAAAAAAAAATCTTCTGCGCACAAAAGATAAAAATAAGAGAAAGGTCTTAGATATTTTGGATATTGTAACATTCGAACTTTGTAATTTAAGTCAGCCCTTTTTTTTTTTTTTTTTTTTTTTTTTTTCATTGTCCAACATTATCGTAAGACATGTCATACTGACGAGCAAAGGAAATTCAACATTTTTGGAATCATCGGAAACTGGTGTTTTCTGATGATTCAAAAAATGTCGCATTTCTTTTGCTCGTCAGTATAGCATGTCTTACAATAATGCTAGACAAAGAACTTTGTAAGTTAATTCAGCCCATTTTCTTCTTTCAACAGTATTGTAAGACATGCTATACTGACGAGCAAAAGAAATGCTACATTTTTTAAATAATCGGAAACGGGTGTTTCCGATGATTCAAAAAATTGTCGCATTTCTTTTCCCCGTCAGTATAGAAACATCTGGTACACTCTCGATAGGAACTCTGGGAAGACTTCTGATGGGCGGGTTGGAGCGCGTATGGGCTTTTCTGATCGCAGAGATCCCATCTTGCCTGAACTGAACTGATAAAGAACATTTATGCAGAAGATATTGAGAACTAGTCACTTTTATTGCCTAGCGCACGGCCGTGCGCGGGCAAAACGCGGCCGATGTCGGCCCGATAGCTTTTTGCGCATTGGTGCTGTCATTTTTTTGGTCTTTTGTGTTGTTTCTATTAACATTATTTCAGGGCAACGGTGTTATTATTAAAACAGTATACACTTGCATTCAGTGAAACAGATGGCGACAAAAGAAATCTGCGTATGCGTATAACAAAGATTTCCCAAACTACTCAAATGATTTGGTCTATTTAAATAACACCCACCCAGTGCGCAAAAGCCATGGAGGAGGATTGTGCTATCAGAACCACTCCAGTAGACGCCAGATATTCATCGGTGTAAGGACCGTGGTGCCAAGTACAGATATGGTCGAACCGCCCGGAAGCACGGACGGCAAAAGCACGGTCATTCAGACAGGGCCATTCTAAAGTGTTCAGTGGGTGGGAAGAGTTTCATTGAAGAAACGGAGTTTGAATCGTACCTGAACAAGCACATCGACATGTAGCCGTTCAAGTGTGATAAGTGTGATACTCCAACAGCCGCAGCTTCGTAGGCATCTTTTTCCAGATTCGCGTTTCATAAAACTGAGTTGATTTCCTTTATTCGTGTCAGCGATGCAACAATCAGTACAAACATATGTCAGGACTCAGCGCACACAGTAAGAACGGCAACTGCAAGTAAGTTCAGATACTCTCGCTCCATACAACACTGCACATACATGAATAAGACAGGTTTTGTGTTAGTAAATGAAATTGTTTTTTTTTATCATTATTGTGTACGGTGTTATAGTTCTTAACACCACCCCCCACCCCCACCCCCCACCCCACCTCCCCGCATTCCGCCTACAATTTAAAAGAAAAAAACTGCATTCGTCAGTACATTCATTTTGGACAGAATTGGGATTTTCTTTCCTTTGTAAAGCTCACACAAATGTTTTGTATAAGAATATTTTATAACATTCTGTTTACATTAATTTTAAGTGAATACTATGATATTGCTGGAAACAGGGAAAAGTTTTTTTTTTTTTTTACTACTGATGTAATTAAACCTGAATACGTTGCATTATATGTGAACCATGCCTCAAGCTGACGCCATGTCAAAAACAGACTGCTTCATTTCATATTAACCATCTGCGTGTCGGTAGCGGTTTTAGTCGCGATGATTCCTACAGGAATCATCGCGACTAAAACGGCTGTTGATACGCAAAGGGTTACAATATGCATGCCTTGAGTTGCGAGTTTCATTTATCATGGGATAGCCCTTTTTTGGATACACATCAGTGTTACCTGTTTTTTACTACTATTCTCATACTCCATATTTTCAGTGGCATTTTCTTTCATCTAGACTGAAGACATGGTTTGGACCGTTATACTTTTCCATTTATAACTCTCCGCCGTGAGATGGCTTATGTCGGCTTTAACCCTTATCATTCGGAATACACCAGTGTGTGAAATAAGTTTGACTAAAATAGTTCAAGGGTAGTGCCAGAATAGCTTGGCGCCTCTAGACAGATCCCATGTCCTTGCCCACCTCTATGAACTCCTCCCCTCTGGCCGCAGACTCCGCACGCACAAAGCTAGAACACTTAGACTACAGCACAGTTTCATCCCCAAATCCATCACTCTAAGCAATCTGTAGGTACATCCACGCATACCCAAACCTAACTCCTCCCCCCTATCCCCCTTTACCTGTGCAATCAGTAGGAATGGAGCTTGTTGATTTTAGAGAAGTGATTATATTGTGTTTCATTTGGTGGTGAACATGAACATACTGGGATTGTTGTTACTGAGTGTTTACCCACTAATTATTTTATTATGGTAGACTTTAATTATGCAGCGTGTGTAATAATGTGTAATAATGTACAGAGACGTTTGTATAATAAGTAGTGAGGGTTAGGACTAGGTTGAAACACGCGTATTATGTATGCATATGTAGAGGTGGGTGTGAATGTATAAGTGCCGCTCAGTTCAGTCCATAAAAGATGTTTGTGTGAGATGTGTAAGAGTTATGTGTAAAGATTTTGCAGTGTTTACTTTATCCATTTGGAATTTGTAGCTGTGCAAGTGCAGGGAGAAAATGTTCATAATTATGCTATAATGTTTTTATGTCTTGTTTGTACTATTTGTTATAAATGTACCACAACCGAATTTCTCTTTTCGAGATAATAAAGTACTCTTATTATTCTGACACTACCCTTGAACTAAAGTCATTGGTCTATATCCTTATCTGTAAGTACTATAATGTAGCTTGCACATGGCAATGTACAAATGTGAAGCTTTTAGCCTCAGTATGATATGGGTTAAACCCAGATAACTAACTAACTACCCATTTATCATTTATTACAATTTATCTTGCACACACGTTGTAATCAAAAGCCGCCGATGCGACGGGCTGATAACGTTGCCTTGCTTTAACTTAGGCTTTTCTATCCTTCTGTTCGCAATCCAGTTCAGATTCAGTTTATGATCCCAACACATAACACACAATATTTTCTCAGTCAGCGATGCCAACGACACAAACATATACATCTGCAGGGGCTCGTGTGAATTTATGTCTCTTGCTGGCCATGAATCGTGAAGCGTAATTCGTGCGCTGTCCGTTTTCAGTCATTTCAATTTCGCGCGCTCGCGCTATCACCCACGGAAAATATACAATGGGACTCACTCTGCGCTGGTCAATACACACAAATACCACCCCCACCCCTACCCCTCACCCGATCTCCCCACCCACCCCACCCCCACCCCCACCCCCCACCCCCACCCCACCCCCCACCCTCCATACTTGTTAACACCTTCGCTGCCAGTGATCACGGATTTCGCGTCAGAAACCATTACACACTGGTATACATTCGCGTGCCGAAGAACACAACACTAAATGGGACCAACATTAGGCAGAAAGAACACAGTACCAGCAATAGACATAAGTCCTCAGGAGCCCTCGCGAATGCGGGGGCTCGTGAGGATTTATATCTCTTGCAGGTTGACAGCGTTCGCATTGCCCCGGCAATTAAAGGGTTCAATTAGATGCATTCTGGTGGCAGGCCCGTGTGCCTGCTGGTGCTGAATAAGCGCACTCTAAAGGTCAATCCAGACCAAAAGGGTGACTGCCAAGCGTGTAATATGCAAAGAAGTACCCAACGGAGAAAGAAACACGCTTAGAAAAGACGGGTACAACACAATTTATTAATATTTCGGGTAAATACCCTTTGTCAAAATAGACAAACAAACAAACACCTCCTTTTACGTCACCTCCTTCAGTTGCCACATTCTTTCTGCCAATGAAGATAAGTAGCGGCTAATCTCTCTGTTTGTTTGTTTGTCTATTTTGACAAAGGGTATTTACCCGAAATATTAATAAATTGTGTTGTACCCGTCTTTTCTAAGCGTGTTTCTTTCTCCGTTGGGTACTTCTTCACTCTAAAGGTGTTTTGAAACAACCAACTCGTGAAGGCAACCTGGAGTGGTTCCTCGGGCTAACCCTGTAAATAAGATGACAAACCAAAAGGCATAGATCCTCATGAGTCTCTGTAGTTGCATGGAGCTCATGAAAATCTATGTCTTTTGCAGATATTAGGAGCATGACGGACAACCTGAGGCTTGAATAGAAATGATAATAATAATAAGCTCTGTACTAAATAAATACACGTTATTGCGCATTATTTTTCAAACACCGTCAGGTGTACCGTGTAATTTAATTGCTTTAATTTCAACTTTAAAGCGATCTGCTCCACGTCGGGCTTGCGCTTGCTAAAATGTTCCGATGCAGCAGGTTATCAATCTTGTCTTGCCCAAACTTAGACTTTTCTAACTTCTTTTTTTTTTTTTTTTTTTTTTCACAATCCGTGTGAGTAGGTACACCTTAACTCGTGCAGCCCGACGAACGTATTTCCCAAATTTTGGAGGCATCATCTAATGACTTTTCACCAGTTGCAGGAGATGCATCGACCATGATAATTCAAGGGCAGTGCCAGATTAGCCTGGCGCCGACAAGTGCCAAGCTAATCTGACACTACCCTTGAATTATCAATTTCGACCCATCTCCTGCTGTAGTGCGTCAGGGCTGAATGGGTTAAAGCGATCTGCTCCACGTCGGGCATGGCTTGCCAAAATGTGCCGATGCAGCAGGTTATCAATCCTAGACTTTTGTAACCTTTCTTTTTTCACAATCCGTGTGAGTAGGTACACACCCTGACGCACTACAGCAGGAGATGGGTCGACCATGATGATTCAAGGGTAGTGCCAGATTAGCATGGATCCCATCTTGACTGAACTGAACTGAACTGATAAGGAACATTTATGCAGAAGATATTGAGAACTAGTAACTTTTATTGCCTAGCGCAGGTCCCTATAAAAGCATCCTCCCAGTGCGCAAAGGTCATCGGGCCGACATCGGCTGCCGTTGGCCCGCGCACGGCCGGTCGCGGGCGAAACGCGGACGATGTCGGCCCGATGGCTTTTGCGCACTGGGGCTGTCATTTTTTAAGTCTTTTCTGCTGGTTCTATTAACTTTATTTCAGAGCAACGGTGTTATTATTAAAACAGTACACACTTGCATTCAGTGAAACAGATGGCGACAAAAAATGTGCGTATGCGTACTACAAAAAATTTCCCAAACTACTCAAATGATTTGGTCCATTTAAATAACACCCACCCAGTGCGCAAAAGCCATCGGGCCGACTTCGGCCGCCGTTGGCTTGCGCACGGCCGTGCGCGGTGCCAACGGCAGCCGACTTCGGCCCGATGGCCATTTAAGGATTGTGGGGGGGGGGGGGGGTGCCTGTCATTTTTCTCTGCCGTATTGAAAATACGGTATACTTTGGAATGGGGCTGGTCTGAGCGCATTCTGGAACATGCACTTGACGTTTTTGGCGTGCGGCGCAGAAATTCTGGCAAAAAGAAGTGACAAGATAATAATGACGTCACGTCTAGCTACGCAAACCTTGCTAGAGAACGTCTTTTTGGCGCCAAAGCGCCGTGCGTGCGTGTGTGTGTGTGTGTGTGGGGGGGGGGGGGGGTATGTGACAGCGGATATAGCCCGCGGTTGATGACAGACAAGCTTGAAATTGTATGATATTGTCGTGTCTTTATTTATGTGTGCCAGTGTGTGTAGATCAGAGGGTGGGTTAGAGTAGAAGGAGATGGATTCCTGTTGCTATACGAGCCCACAGAGAGTACTAATGACGGGAAGTGCCGTGTGTCCGTCTTTATTTGTGTGCCCCGACGTGTGTGTTGATCAGAGGTTGGCTTAGAGAGGAGGGAAATGGATCAGGATAATAAGCCTAAAACTACATGAACAACTCTGAATGTTCCTAAATAATAAACGCTTGTGAGCTCCAAACAATACGGTAGACTTTGGGATGAAATCTTCATCTTGTTTAAGTTTGACATTTACTGCTGATTCTATTAACTTTATTTCAGGGCAACGGTGTTAAAATTAAAACAGTACTACACTTGCATTCAGTGAAACGGATGGCGACGAAACATATGCGTATGCTGGTGTGATTTGGGAACTTGCGGCTCGAAGTGGAAAGGTCCCAAATCACAGAACAGCACATTTTGTGAAAATTACGTCCAGCTGTTAAAATAGCTCACACAATTTGATAATTAGAGAGTGGGACCATTATAGATTTCGTAAACAATAGTTCCAAGTATTAAAAAATGTGTGTTAGTTAGTTAGTTAGTTAGTTAGTTAGTTAGTTAGTTAGTTAGTTAGTTAGTTAGTTAGTTAGTTAGTTAGTTAGTTAGTTAGTTAGTTAGTTAGTTAGTTAGTTAGTTAGTCCAAACCCTTCTCCCCCCCCCCTTCCCCGCTAATGAAAAGGTAGGGGGGGGAACCAAAGTATCCCCTCCCTCTCTCCCCCCTCCTACCCCCCTCCTACCCCCCCCCCCCCCCTCTCCCTCTTTACTTTTGGAGAAAGAATTTTGTGGGCGGAAAATACTTTTTGGAGACAAAAGATATTGAACTTGAAGATTATACATGCTGAAGAACAAAAGAAATGCGACATTTTTGGAATCATCGGAAACACTTTAGTACTTCCGAAGATTCCAGAATCATCGGAAACACTTTAGTGTTTCCGATGATTCTAAAAATGTCGCATTTCTTTTGCTCGTCAGTATATAAATGTCACGTGACAACAATGTCGTCATTTCTTTTCCTTTTCGTGTACTTCTCCTGTCTCTAACACACCAGGATCTTAACTCATTGGTTCCCCAAGACCGAAATCCCCAAATTTTGCCGTTGTCCTCTGAGTGAGACTGCTTTGCAGTGCAGGACACAGATCGACCATGATAGTTTAAGGGTGATGCCAGAATAGCTTGGCGCCCATAGGCGCCAAGCTATTCTGGCATCACTCTTGAGCTCTCATGGTCGAAATGCTGTGGTGTGTCTGGGGTAGAATGAGTCCAGATTACTATTTGGCCGCCATACCTCTCTCTCTCTCTCTCTCTCTCTCTCTCTCTCTCTCTCTCTCTCTCTCTCTCTCTCTCTCTCTCTCTCTCTCTCTCTCTCTCTCTCAGTCTCTCTCTCTCTCTCTCTCTCTCTCTCTCTCTCTCTCTCTCTCTCTCTCTCTCTCTCTCTCTCTCTCTCTCTCTCTCTCTCTCTCTCTCTCTCTCTCTCTCTCTCTCTCTTTCTCTCTCTCTCTCCGGGCTCTCTCGTTAATATCTTGTCGCTGTTTTTTTGTCAGTGTAGACAACCATGTTTCTCAGTTTGGGTATGTACATATGGTCTTGTACAGTTTTACCCAATCGTTTCTTTCTTTCCGGCGTTTTCTGCGTTGTTTGTTCGTTCCTTGTTGTTTTGTTTTCTTTCTTTTTTTTCTTCTTCTTCATTTTCCTGAATCTTCTGTGAAAAGTAATGTTTTATCTGATTCTCTCCGTTCCAGGAGCGTTCCTGATCCCGTTTTTCCTGTTCCTGGTGACGTGTGGCCTGCCCCTCTTCTTTCTGGAATGCAGTATTGGGCAGTTTTCCGGCAAAGGCCCGCTTCATGTGTGGTCAGTCGCTCCCCTCTTTGCAGGTAAGAAAGACGTTAAATTATAACCCTGTAAGCAAAGGGCCTCCGGCCCACCACGGCCGCAGTGGCCCGCGCACGCATGTGCGCGGGCCCACTGCGGCCGTTGTGGGCCCGAAGACGTGTTGCTACTGAGGTAATGAGCAAAATTAACTCCACACAGGGCGGAACTAATTTGTATTACTCTTTTAAACCAAGCAGCTGATAGTATTTTCACACACGCCTCCACGTCGACCATTGCGTTTTCCATGTTTTTACAAAAATGCAGTGCCATCAATAAAACCTTCGGCAAAACTGAATCAGGACACACTTGCTTTGATACTTGATCGCTACAGTCTTTACAGATCTTGCTTGAAAGACTCCAGTCTAGTATTGAATACGCTTACACACGTACACTCCCAGCGGCGCTGAAAAGTGCTGACCAACTGAATAGCAGGCCACGTCACATGATTTTGGAGCACACGTACGTCGTTTTCGTCAATCGAATTAGTTTGTTAGGTTTGTTGGTCCCAAACTCGGCCAGAATGACATAATTTATACTGCTGAAAAATAGTAAGGTACATTAACTTTTCAGCTTGAATTACTCTCATAATGGGTGTAATAACGGTTATATCAGTAAATAGCCATCCCTTTGGCCAACAATTTCACAACATTGGTGTGACATATAGTGCTCACAAAAAGTAAGGGACGTCATAATTTCCGCTTGAGTTAATAAAATGTCGGAAACACCATGCATCTGCAAACTGCAGTCATCTTTTGGGTCTGATTAATGTTTAAACTGTTTTGGAATTTTAATAATTTAAAGTAATACGTCCTTCACTTTTTGTGAGCACAATATGTCACACCAAGTTGTAAAATTGTAGGACAGTGGGATGGCTAATCACTTATATTCCCGTGATTATACTGATACTGTGGACTTTTAGTAATTCAAGCTGAAAAGTTAATACACCTTACTATTTGTGAGCAGTGTATGTCGCTTTGGTCGAGGTTGGGTCGACGCCGAGCTTCGGACTCAACAAGATTGGCCACCGAGTTTGTGCGACGAGCCAAGAGGGGTAATCGACTGACAATTAAAAGCCGCGTCGAGAGTTGCGTCCCATGAATATCCCATGGATGTTGCTAATTTACTAAGCTAGTATGTGATAATCCTTCCTGACACAATCTTTTTTAAAACACGCATATTCCAAAGTGATTGAATTACGAGTTAGACTTTTCCATCGGGTATTGTCGCATGAGAGAGCGGTTAGCGACAGCGGGGACTCGTGAGGATTTCTGTCTCTTACAGACGGGTGGCGTTTGCCCTGTCCCGTTAGTTAGTTAGTTAGTTAGTTAGTTAGTTAGTTAGTTAGTTAGTTAGTTAGTTAGTTAGTTAGTTAGTTAGATTATATACAAGATAACTTTTTGTGACATTAGGTGTTGGCGTGGCCATGAACATCGTGAGCGCTATGGGCGCTCTGTACTACAACATCATCATCGCCTGGGCGCTATACTATCTGGGTCACGTGTTTGCGCGCGAGCTGCCGTGGACCACGTGCACTAACGACTGGAACACCGGCAACTGTTTCACTATGCAGGAATGTAGGGGTGGCACCGCTGGTGGCAACAGTCCTCTGCTGTCCGTGAACGCCGGCTTCAACTACTCGGCTAACGGCTATAGTGACCCGCTGACGTAAGTGTGGACGATGCTTTTTCTTTCAAATGTATTTTTGTCCTTAATCGGCAAAATGGGGGTCAATGCTTTCTATCTCATAACATCCTGAGGCTGAAATTTTTCAAAGTTTTCTTTTGTCTTCGGAAGGCTACACTACAGATTGAGGAAGGATCACCCATTTTAGCTCAAGGGTAGTGCCAGAATAGCTTGGTGCTTGTGGGCGCCAAGCTATTCTGGCACTACCCTTGAACTATCACAGTCACATTAATTTTCTGCAAACGTGTATCAGGATCTGGATGGAAAGGGTCGTCCATCACAACACAAAAATCATGTGTGTAATTATTTTCCTCTTACTTAGCCTCGTGTATAATGAGAATGGACCTTTCTATCAGATACTTTACAAAACGAAACCCAGACCCAAACGGTGACTGCCAAACGTGGAAATACACAGAAAAATAGCCATGAAAGAATTTAACATGCTTCTGAAGTAAAATCACAAACAGTTTACTCGCCAGGTCATCAGCATGTCACACTTTTTCTTGTGGCTATAGTTTTTGGGTGTTATTTTTCCCTGTTTGGTAGCATGCTAACCCTTTCTCGGTAGCGGTTTTTGTCATCGCGACAAGAAGCGCTACCGACAAAGGGTTAATCTCTTGACTGCTACTGACGATACCACTCGGTGTAATGTGTGTACGGTCCTTGTGAATATAATGATTATTATTATCTTTTTATTACTATTCTTATCACGATCCCAACCAAACAAAGTTTTGTCTTATGAGACATGATAAGGTGCTTTGAATTTTGAATTTTAAATCTTGAACCTTCGATTCTTTTTCTGTCGCGTATATCGTCATTGGCAGGCAAGGGGTTAACGGTCCAAAAGTGGTGTGCAGTGAACTAAAACATCATTCATATTTGCTAGGGCTTACAACGAGAACGGTTCCTCCCTGAACCAGACACAGAAGTGTGGAAAAAACGTCACCGGTGTGTCTGCCGCCGAGGAGTTTTGGAGGTAAGAAATTACTTGGCCCATATGTGTGTTAGACTAGCTGTGTTTTGGAACCTTTCGGCTCTAGTTTTGGGCGAGACACGTTTGGCTGTCGTATGTCTATTGATTAAGCACTGCACAGCGAACTCTTTAACGGTTTTGTTTCGGGATGTTTCCTCGGACAAAATCTTCAGTTTTCTGAGAGAGTCTAACATATTTAGCAAGATCTGAGCATTTGTAGACCATGTTTTAAATTACTGTTTTGACCTTTGCAAGAGTCCGTCAGCATATCCCTTAAAATCTTGTACGACACTTTAGTCTGCAATATTTGTTTTAAATAATTATTTATTTACTTCTTGTCTTGAAACATAACTAACTCTATAATTTTAAATGCGAAGAAACATAGTTCTAGACTTGTTCTAGACTCTCGGCCTGATGATCTTTTGCTTATCAGGGCAGATCGTTATACAATCTTATTTTTACGTCATAGCAGACCAACAAATTATTCTGCAAACAAGGCATGGAGCACACACTGAGCATTGCCTCATTGCCTCCCTAGTTTCGCTGCTGTCAGTGGCAGCTAATCGAGCCAGACACTTAACCTGCACATACATCTTGTTTCTAAAATCATAGTCCTCTCAAAGACCAAAACCGTCCAAAGAACGTGAATACAAACTGGTTTCAGCAAGAGGCATAGATCCTCATGAGCCCCCGCAATTGCGGGAGATCATGAGGATCTATACCTCTTGCAGTTGGTGTCAGTTTGGGGATGGTGGGCGTCACCTTTTCGAGAACGGACACTTAAAGGTCTAAGTCCCCTTCAAGCTCAGGCTTGCCGCAGAGGAATTAAATCTGTAAAACAACATGTTTGTTTCCCTGTAAATAGACGATTTCCGGAAATCATAATTAGGTCCGAACTGCACGTGTTTCGACGAAAAAGAGCCCGGACAGACAAGCGATATCGCATGTTTGTCCAGGCTTTTAATCCACTTTCTTTCGTCGAAACACGTGCAATTTGGACCTTATTTTGACTCGTGTTTCGGCGAGAAAAGTGGATAAAAGCCCGGACAAATGTGTGATATGGCATGGTTGTCCGGGCTTTTAATCCTCCTTTTTCCGTCGAAATACGTGCAACTTGGACCTAATAATGACTTTCAAAAATCATGGACCTTAAGGCGCTAAGGTCCAAAATCTGTGTATAATAAAACCGACGTATTATCCGTGGTGTTGGATTTTTTCATGCAATCAGTAGTGACTTTTCTGTGTTATGTGACGCGCCAGAGGGAGCGTTCTGCGCATGTCCGGTGGCCTGGACTCGATGGGAAGTGTCCAGTGGCAGATGCTGCTGTGTTTCTTTGCTGCATGGCTCTTTATCTTTCTCTGCCTAATGAAAGGGGTGCAGTCAATGGGCAAGGTACACACACACACACACACACACACACACACACACACACACACACACACACACACACACACACACACACACGAATACACACTCATAAGCAAGCAATACAGAGAAGCAAAATTCAGGATCAAGTTTCAGAAATTTGTTTATCGTCTTTTCACTCACAATAATATAAATTATGCGTTATTATCAAGAAAATCAATAATTAACAACTGGATAAATATTATAACAGTTTACCGACCGGACTACGATATATTTCTTTAACTATTGAAATTGCGATGTTGTAATACATCATTTATATTTTATGCTTACATTTTTCGACGTTTATGTCATTTGTCTCAACAAATGCGTCGTACTTAGACATTCAAATACTATATGTCGACCAGAAATGGCAACGGACGTCTTCAAAATTGTGTTTAACCCTTTTAGCCCCAAGGTCCCATTTCTCAAATTTTAGAGGTGTTGCTTAACGACTATGTGCCAGTTGCAGGAGATGGATTGACCATGATTCATGATTGACCATTATTCAATGATAGTGCCAGATTAGCTTGGTGCCTGAAGGCGCCAAGCTATTCTGGCACTACCCTTGATTTATCATGGTCAATCAATCTCCTGCTGTAGGAACTCGGGGATATGGAAGAATTTGATCTTAGCAAAATAGAGAGGAAGAGAAGCTAATTACGTGCAGTTACGTCTCACGTTTTATTACCCAAAAATACAATACGCCACTATAGTCAAAAATGTTAGGTGACCAGAAAATGTGTTGCCACATCCGAAGTGTGTTATGACTGTGGCAAGTGTTCTGGATGTGTGCAAAAGCGATAATCAAATCCGGACCAGAAAGGGGACTACCAGTTAGCGTGTGAAACGCAAAAGGAAAGCCCAGCAAAGGACAAACACAGTTGTGTTGTGCTTGTCCTTTCTCTAGCGTGTTTCTTTGTTGGGATTTTCGTTAACCCTCTTTACCCCAAGGTCCCATTTCTAAAAATTTGGAGGTGTTGCCTAACGACTGTACCAGTTGCAGGAGATGAATTGACCATGATAATTCAAGGGTAGTGCCAGATTAGCCTGGCGCCTGAAGGCGCCAAGCTAATCTGGCACTACCCTTGAATTATCATGGTCGATCCATCTCCTGCTGTAGGCTAACTGGGTTAAAGATTTATATCGACGTTGTTGTAAGCGAAGTCGAAGCAAGGGACTGTACAAAAAATTACTTGGTCTGTTTGTGTTTTATGTGTGTTTTTTAAATAAACGCCGCCCATGAACTAATTTGGTGCCCATCTGTTGGCCACCAACTTAGTTCATGTGCGGTATCTATTTTATTATACTGAGCAGCATTTTACTTGATATAGTGCCGATAACAGGCAGATGTGATTATGAGACTCGAATCAAAACTGATGTCCGAGTCGCAAGACGAGGACATTTGATTCGGGTCAAGTAATCACATCTGTTGGTTATCGGCACTATACCAAGCAAAATGTTGCTCAATATAATTTATGTACCCAGTCCAAAACAAAACTGTGCTTGGCTTCATTCATTTTGCGGCTGATTGCTTTGTTCAGACAAAACACATGAATGTTAGACAACTGCATATCGCTGTCGACTGTGCGTAGATTGACTGTAACGTACGCAGACTTTCAACCGGTCGCACGCACATACTCACAAACGCAACGGGCACATACACAACAACGCTAACGCTCAGTTGGACGCATTCGTGCAGTATACACGCAAAACATCATTCTTTTTATCTGTGGCTCCTTTTACTAAACTAACTAACAAAAAACGTGAACTCAAAAATACTCTTTACAAGATAAACAATTCTCAACACTACCACATCACTCTCACATCCACACACAATATAGTAAAAGCTAGGTTATGTAAACTGTCTTCATTATCCAACCTGCTCATCTGGTGTTATCGCTCTGTATCGTTCGCACGTTTCTCCACGTCTAGGCGTTTAGTTTCTTACGTCACACGTTCCCTGAAGCAGTCCCACGTTCCCCGAACTGTGGACGTCTTATCGACTCCCTCCTCTAGCGCAGCCTCTGTTGACTTTGATGTCTTGGCACCACGCCTCTCGCTCCCCGAGCGGTGAATATCCTCAGGACACGTTCCTCTAGCGGCAGCCTCTGTTGACCTTGACGTCTCGGCGTCACGTCAATCACTCCACACAAGAACTCTGTACAATAAAGTTCGAATGTCATAATACTTGCTTATCACACACATATTGGATGATATGAGGTATCTGGCTGATACAAATTAATCTGCACGTTTATTCACACACTCATGCTTCATAAAACAGACAAGATTCGCAACACACCAGCGCCTCCCCGGGATAACCTTAGTCTAGGAGCTGTTGGCCTTCGAGAAGCACCCTCGTTTGTAATCCCTCCGGACTAGCATAGCATCCCTCTATCCCAAGACCGCTCGTGCGTGGTCCCTGACCACATCCTCTCCGAGGTCACCCAAAAAACTAGGCAGCACGAGCCCCCAGGCTAAACACGGCGGATCTAGAGGAGAGAACTTCGAAAATAAACCAGTGTCCTGCTGCCTTGCAGGCCTGGCCGCTTGGCTGCGGAAAGACTAAAGGAGGAAAACCCTGACATCAAAGCCCACGTGTCTCCGGGGAAGGTTTTTGAGCCAGAGACTAGGACAAAGGACAGTCTGATATAAAACCTACGACCCGAGGACCTCGATGCTACCGTCCCAGTTTGCTAGGCCATGGCAGACAAACCAAGGATTTAAAGGGTGGGGTCAGTACTGCGCACATTGCACTCCACCAAAAAGCTCCACCGCGCAGGCTTTAGGAAACGTCCACGGACCATGACACCGACCATTCCAAGTCCTGTAGCGACGGGCGAGGGGCGAAACGGCAGGTGAAAGATGGCACTGGAAGCCGCAGTCTCAAACCTGCATGCAGGCTGTTCAGGATATTGGTCGCTTGATGTTGACCTGGGGATGACAACGTCACTCGGCACACCCTGAACGACCAAGCAGCCTTCTCTAGGGATAGCACTGCTTGCTCCACAAGGAAAAGGTGGCCTAACCAAAGCTCGTCCCGTCGCAACCCCAGTTGGCGGTCAACGGGCATCTTTTCCTGCGGTTAGAAAACAAAAAAGAACAACGGACCACGACCTGACTCAACGTAGCATGCTGGAACATCCGAACCATGCTCGGCACAACAGACAGCGGACGCCCTGAACGTCGCTCCGCCCTCATTGCCCATGAATTGCGGAGGTTAAACATCGACATCACCGCGCTCAGCGAAGTACGCCTCCCGGACGAAGGCAGCCTACAAGAACTTGGCGCTGGCTATACCCTCTACTGGTCAGGCAGGCTTGCATCAGAAAGACGGCTATCAGGCTTCATGGTCAAGACCTCCGTCGCGACTAAGCTGAAAACCCTACCAAATGGTCACTCTGACCGCATCATGTCCATGCGCCTCCCACTGAGACACCAACAATACGTCACCCTTCTTAGTGTGTACTCCCCAACCCTCCTGGCAGAGCCTGCAGAAAAGGACAAGTTATACACTGACCTGCGCAGCCTTCTACAGAGCACCGCTGTAGACGACAAAGTCATCATCCTCCAGAATAAATGGTGGACCAGACTCGCACAGAGGACACAGCTTTGCGCTGACAACGGTAACTACAGGGGTTTCTACGAAGCACTGAAAGCAATTTATGGCCCCAGGAACCTGGTACAAAGTCCCCTGCGAAGCGCTGATGGACAGGCACTCCTCACAGGTAATACCTCTATCTTGAACCGCTGGTCGGAATACTTTCGGAACCTCTTCAGCGCTGAGCGCACTGTTCAAGAAGCAGTCATCCTCCAAATCCCACATCTCCCAGTAAAGGTTGAATTGGACGAATCGCCCACCACTGAAGAGACCCTCACAGCCATCCACCAGCTCAAGAGTGGCAAAGCAGCAGGCATTGACGGAGTCCCGCCAGAAATCTAGAAACATGGAGGCCCAGCACTGCACAACAAGTTTCACGACCTCTTTCTCTGCTGCTGGGAAAAAGGAACACTACCAAAGGATCTCCGTGATGCAGTCGTCATCACCCTGTACAAGAACAAAGGAGAGAAGTCTGCCTGCTCCAACTATCGTGGAATGACCCTTCTGTCCATTACCGGGAAAATTCTCGCAAGGCTGCTCCTGTATCGGCTGGTACCTGCCATCGCTGAAGACCACCTCCCAGAGGGCCAGTGTGGCTTCAGAGCCAACAGGAGCACGACCGACATGGTCTTTGTGTTTAGACAGCTTCAGAAGAAGTGCCGCGAGCAGAACAAAGGGTTGTACGTAACGTTTGTCGACCTAACAAAAGCGTTCGACACTTTGAGCAGGCAAGGCATGTGGCAGATCCTGGCCGACTTGGCTGTCCCCCCAAAGTTTCTCGGCATGATCGTCCAGCTACACGAGGACCAGCAAGGCCGGGTCAGACTCAACAATGACCTCTCAGAACCATTCCCCATTTTCAACGGTGTGAAACAGGGCTGCGTGCTGGCACCGATCCTCCTCACCATCCTTTTTAGCATGATGTTGAAGCAGGCCACAGTGGACCTCGACGATGACGACGCAGTGTACATCAGGTATCGTCTCGATGGCAGCCTGTTCAACCTCAGACGACTGCAGGCCCACACCAAAACCCTAGACCGACTGATTCGTGAGCTGTTCTTTGCTGATGATGCTGCACTCGTTGCACAGAGAGAGAGAGAGAGAGAGAGAGAGAGAGAGAGAGAGAGAGAGAGAGAGAGAGAGAGAGAGAGAGAGAGAGAGAGAGAGAGAGAGAGAGAGAGAGAGAGAGAGAGCACTGCAGCGCATCTCGTCCTGCTTTGCAGCTCTTTGGACTCGAGGTCAGTCTGAAAAAGACAGACGTCCTCCATCAGCCGGCACCCAAGGAAGGGCATCGCCCTCCCCACATCACCATCGGCGAGTCTGAACTGAAATCAGTGCACCTGTTTACCTACTTTGGCTGCATCATCACGTCAGACGCCAAGCTGGACAAGGAGCTGGACAACAGGCTGGCAAAAGCGAACAGCGCTTTCGGGCGACTATTCAAGCGGGTGTGGCACAATCAACAGCTGAAAACAGGCACCAAGATCAGCGTGTACAGAGCTGTCGTCCTCACCACCCTGCTGTATGGTTCCGAGTCCTGGGCCCTCTACCGCAGCCAACTACGACTCCTCAACGCTTCCACCAGCGCTGCCTGCGTACTATCCTCGGCATTCACTGGAGTGACTATGTCACCAATTTCGAGGTCTTTGAACAGGCGGAAACTGTGAGCATCGAGGCTTTGCTGCTGCGGACACAGCTTCGCTGGGCAGGACACGTCTCCAGGATGAAGGATCATCGCCTACCCAAGATCACCCTGTTCGGCGAGCTCGACACCGAGACAGAGGGGCACCAAAGAAGAGATACAAAGAAGTCACTTAGTGCCTGCCAAATCGACCACCGCCAGTGGTCTTCGCTTGCTGCCGACCGCGACACCTGGCGCTCCACCATTTACAAGGCAGCTGTCTCCTTTGAGGACTCTCGCAGAGATAGCCTTAAGGACAAGCGGCTCAGGAAAAAAACAGAGATGCCACAACTCGGAACCCTGGCCAGACCTCCCCCTGCAGCCACTGCAGTCGAACCTGCCTGTCCCGGATTGGCGTCCGCAGCCACGAACATGCCTGCAGACGTCGTGGGCAACCCCTATAGAATCTTCGTTCGCGAAGTCAAGCCAGGAGAGAATTATTCATGGGTTTGCTCGATATACTTTCCTTCCCGAAAAGCCTTGCGGCCCTGGCAAAGTTGTTGAAGGATTCTCGAGCCAGGGTCTTACGAAATAAAACACAAAATACTGTTCTGCTGCAACACTAATACCATGCATCCCTTTCAACTATGACAAAATTAACACTTTGATTAATTTTAAACTTTGCATTCTTCACCAATGCCAAAGATCCTTTTATTGTCCGTGTATGTGCCGCCGTGTGCTTCGGCACTCGCGTGAACGTGGAAACCCGTAAAAGCGATACAAAGAGTACAAAAAGCTAAAGACACTAATCTATAACTTGAAACCTTCATTGTTGTAGATATGTATCGCAAATTAGAGTCGCGAAATGCAACATCCAAGCTTTAAAAAAAACACCGAAACTGTATTAGCGTAGGAGGTAGACGGAACATCCAAACGCTCAAAATCACTCAACACAGATAGTTCCCTTGCGTCAAAAAAGAAAACTGTCGTCTGCTTCACATAGTGCAATAGTGGATTCTTGTTTCTTGTTTGTTCGCTACAATTTTTTTCTTTTTGAAGTTATTATTCACATTGCTGCTATGGGTGTTTCATTGCTAAACTTTGTTTATGAAATAAACTGAATTTAAATCATTTTGTGAACATGCATGTTTTGTTTCGGTGTGCATGATAGTTTCGGTATGCAAACCTAAAATGGTCGCACAGAGTAGAGGGCACGAAGCGAAGGTAAGGTTTTGTTTTGGACTGGGTACATAAATTATATTCAGCAGCAATTTGCTTGATATAGTGCCGAAAACAGACAGATGTGATTACTTGACCCGATCAAGATGTCCTCATCGTACGACTCGGACATTATGATTCGTATCTCGTAATCACATCTGCCTGTTATCGGCACTATATCAAGCAAAATGCTGCTCTTTATTTATAATGTACCCACTCCATAAAGTTTATCCTGAACACCGCAATCAGCTGCAAAATGAATGACATCATGCACAGTTTTGTTTTGGACTGGTTACATAAATTATGCTGAGCAACAGTGCCGATAACCGACAGATGTGATTACTTGACTCGAATCAAATGTCCTCGTCTTACGACTCGGACATTTTGATTCGGGTCTCTTAATCACATCTGCATGTTATCGGCACTACATCAAGCAAAATGCTGCTCAATATAATATATGTTATGAGAGTATTCTGTTAGTGTCTTTGCGTGGATAGATGCAGGCTGTATACTTAAAGGTCACCCCGCCCCATGCCCTGTATCGTATACTGAGAGAGTAGCGAGGTTTCGTTTGCAACAAACGACATCTGACAACGAACGAGAGCGAAATCACGGTGTATAATCAGTATGGACAACGCTTCAAACGAATTTGAGAGGCATAGATCCTCATGAGCCCAGCTGGTTGTTAAGCCCAACGGTCGGCAAGACTACGGGAGATAGATAGATAGATAGATAGATAGATAGATAGATAGATAGATAGATAGATAGATAGATAGATAGATAGATAGATCCTCATGAGCCCGAAGGGCTCATGAGGATCTATGTCTCTTGGAGCTGTTTTTGACACGTTTTTGACGCTCCAAACATCTCTAAGAGGCATAGATCCTCAACGCTCCAAACATCTCCAAGAGGCTAGATCCTCATGAGCCCTCCGGGCTCATGAGAAGCTATACCTCCCTGAGATGTTTGGAGAGTTGAGTATGCCTATGGAACAAGCTGGTTATCAACCGGGATTTCGCTCTCGTTCGTTGTCGGTAGTTGTTCGTTGCAAACGAAACTTCACTAGTTGTTAGAGTGAGCTTGTGCGTGTTCAGGTTGTGTACGTGACGGCCACCCTGCCCTACGTACTGCTGACGGCCATCTTTATCCGTGGGGTGACGTTGCCAGGCGCCTCGGAGGGCATCATTTACTACCTCACGCCCAGATTTGACCAGCTCCTCAAGCCATCGGTAACTCTTCTTTTTCAAACCCCTTGACTCTTACTGACAATACCGCAATATATATTTTTTTTTTAATGTAAAAAAAACCCGTAACTATGAATCTTTTCAGCCGAACGGTATCGTCAGTAGCAGAAAATGTTCTTGTTTGCTTATACTAGTGCAGTAGTTTTACTAGATGTCTGTAAACCAGCCAAACAAAAAAAGAATGCCAGCATAATGTGGCAGCCACATCGTCAAACTCACTGTCTTATAACATTAGTATATCATCTAGATATAAGTTGATAGATTTATATGCTCATACAAGATATTGCTTATTGATTAAGATATGTTTATTTAAAGAGTGAGTGCGTTCTAATTTTTCTCCTTTTTAATATTTATTTTGTGCTGTAAAGCGCTCCGAGCTTGCTGTTTGTGGGGAAGGGCGCTATATAAAAACTATGTATTATTATAATTATTATTGCAAGCAGCAGCTAATGGATCTACCGTGAAAATGGAATGGTACGTTGTTCCTCGTTATTTTGCCTAGACACATATTGACATCTTCTTGCAGATTAAAATTGTGTTTCCATATCGCGACGCCACAGCAGCGCTACAAAAAAATGTAGCTGGGCGGCAGGCGGAAAACCACCTTGTGTTCCCATATAGCGGCGCGACAATGCGATTTCGCGCCTTTGTTTTCAACTGGAAAATGGCTCCAGTTAGGTGCGTTCTGATAACCACTTTGAAATCTCAGCGAAATCAGCTCTGAATCGCTGGACTGAGCGATACAGTTTTGTAGCACCGCTGTCACTTGTCGCTTCGCGTTTATGGAAGAACTCCTTTGTTTATGTGTTCTCGATTTCTTTCCGCTGTCGTGTCGCTATCGCGCGGCGATATGGAAACACATCTTAATGCTTCTGAACAGCACATAACCTACACATATCGTTCTTCGTTTTTCCACATTAACCCATAGTTGCATAACCCACAGTATGGAAGTATCATCTAAAGACTGTGTACCAGTTGCAGGAGATGGATTGGCCATGATAATTCAAGGGCAGTGCCAGGTTAGTATGGTCGATCCATTTGCTGCTGTAGGGCGTTGGGGTTACATGGGTTAAATAAAATAGATTTTTTTCTAAGATCTGCCTTTCACCTCCTTAGTACGTCTTTGTCTGCTGTCGGAGCGTTGAACAAAGTACTAACAAATCAGTGCTCTGTGTATACAGGTGTGGATCGAGGCTGGGGTGCAGGTGTTCTACTCTCTGGGCCCAACCTGGGGAACCCTTATCATCATGGCCAGTCACAGCAAGTTCAATAACGACTGTCTTAAGTAAGACAACTTGATTTTGCTGCGGTTGTTGTGACTGTTGCAATAGTTGAACAGGAGAATCATTCTCGCCTCACCGATGCAAAATGCCAGCACGCTTTGTTCGGGCTTTGGAGTCGATTTGTTTGTGTCAGCATGATAATCAACGTTAGTTAATGACGTCTGTTCGCAGTGAGATGTCATTAATCGTTTCGCTGTCGGTAGCGTAAGTTGACGCGATGATTCCTGTAGGAATCATCGCGTCAAAGTGCGCTACCGACGGCCAAAGGGTTGCTAGTGTGGTTTTGTTTGCAACGACCGATTTCCAACAACGAACGAGAGCGAAAATCACGGCTTGTAATCAGTGTGTACCACAAGCACAGACAACACTCCAAACAGCTCCAAGAAGCATAGATCCTCATGAGCTCAGATGGCTCATGAGGTCATATGCCTCTTAGAGTTGTTTGGAGTGTTGTCTATGATAATGATGATGATGATGTCCACTTGTAATGTGCATCCACTCCATGCTAAAAGCATGCTCAGGGGAAAAGAAAAAACAAATTGGTCCTCAGTAGTCCTAGGATTAAAAGTCAAGAAACAGGTGGGTCTTGAGGTGCCTCCTGAAGGTGCCAATGCAGTCAATGTTTCTCAAAGATTGTGGTAGTTCATTCCACAGCCTAGGTCCGCAGTGTGAAAATGCCCCGAAACCAAGTCGCTTCTTTGTGTGGCTTTCAACACTTGGGGTGCAGAGTTTTGACCGGACAGTAGAACGGAGCCTCCTCGAAGTGTTATGACGTGGGCCTATTTCCCGAAAGTACTGTGGTGAGGCTGGGTCATTTATAGACTTGTGGCACAGAGTGAGAATCTTGTGATCAATTTTTTGCTTGACTAGAAGCAAGTGCAACTGCTTAAGGACTGGTGTAATATGCTCCGGCTTGTTTTGGTTCTTGGGACAATTCTGGCGGCAGTGTTCTGAACATTAAAGACGTCTGCGTTGTTGCTCTGGTAGACCCCAAAGACATCTGTTACAGTAGTCTAGTCTGGATGGACAAGGGTAACGGCGATAGCATTTGCAGCTTTGGCTGTCAGGACAAGTTCTAGTTTCCCAAGGGAGCGAAGATGGAAGTAGCATCCCCTGACAACAGCACTGAGATGGTCTTCAATAGTAAGACTGACATCGACAAAGACACCAATATCTCTGACAGTCTTGGAGAAAGGGATGAGAGACTCACCAGCACGGTTATGCTTATGGAGGGGAGGGCCTATAAGGACCTATGCTTCTTGGAGATGTTTGGAGTGTTGTCCATTCTTATAGAGCTGGGGGCCTGTGAGGACCTATATCTCTTGGAGATGTTTGGAGTGTTGTCTGTGTTTATGGTCCGGAGGGCCTGTGAGTACCTATGCCTCTTAGAGATGTTTGGAGTGTTGTCTGTGCTTATGGTGCAAGCTGGTTATTCGTCGTGACTTTGCTTTCGTTCGTTGTTGGGTGTCGTTCGGCGTAAACGTAACCTCACGAGTACAATTAGCCTGCTCGATGTTCAGTCACAAGAACTGATTGATATTTCGTCTGTCCGTATGTCCCCAGAGACTCGATCTTCATCACATTCTTTGGTGAAGGCACTAGCATATACGGCGGTCTGGCCGTGTTCTCCGTGCTGGGCTTCATGGCTGAGACCAGAAACACGAGCATCGAGGACGCAGTGACCTCTGGACCTGGACTGGGCTTTATCGTGTACCCCGAGGCGTTGTCCATGCTGCCTGTTCCGCAGCTGTGGGCCGCGCTCTTCTTTCTCATGCTGTTAACTGTTGGCGTGGACACCCAGGTAATGTGACAAGGGGATTCCCGTTGCCTGGAGAACCAAGGACCAGGGGAGAAAAATCAGATAGAGCCAGGCCAATGAAAAAATGTGTAAAGAGACTGAAAAATTTGATAAATTAGATAATATCAACGACAGGAAATTTCAACTGAAGCGAAGGCCCTATCAAATACTGACCGCATTAGAAACGGCGAAGAAACAAAAAGTTGGATAAATAACAATTGAGGGGGTTACGCAACAAAATAACAGAAAAGAGGAAAATTGCCGTTTATAGAAAGTCGGTTGACCCGCATTTGAGTCCGTAATTTGTGTTATATTCATTTGAAATTTTGAATATAGCTAGCTTGAAGAATGATATTGGATGAGTTCGTTAACCAGCTTTGTACCTATTCAACGTTTTTGTAAAAAAAAATAATTAATCGCAGAAAAAATGTCTAAACAAAGAATTCTCGACTTAAGACGGTGACGGTGACGAAAAAGCTCTAGACACATCAATGTTTTACATTGTTGCTGAACTGCAAAGACAACCGACTTTCTATAAACGGCAATGTTTCTCTATAATGCCTAATCCAATTAAGAATGCCGAAAAGTACTCCGAAATAAATCTTGAAGGAAGCATTTTCTAAAGTTTCAGACCTGTACGTACACAAACACAGGCAAAACTCGTGTACACACACACACACACACACACACACACACACACACACACACACACACACACACACACACACACACACACACACACACACACACACACACGCACGCGCGCACGCACGCACGCACACACACATACACACACACACACACACACACACACGCACACACTGCGTTTCCCGCTAAATGTACGTTCAACTGACAGCGCGGTTAGCGTAGCTAGGCATGACGTAATTTTTATCGCGTTATTTCACTGTCAGAGTCTGATGTGTACCCGCATTTGTTCGTCATTTGCATGTCATAGTTCTTTTTGTTGTGTAGCTTCCTAAATTATTTATTTATTTATTGGCATATTTTTTGTTTAGAGGTTTGACTGAATGAAGATTAGGGTATGTTTATACCGAGAAATGTGATTGGCCAAAGATTTATTTGGAGAAGAACGCTGTGCTCAGCGAGTAACGTTGCCATCGTAACATTAATAAGGAAGTCAACTTATCGCATGTTACCTCGGTAACATATGACAAGGGGACCCCCGTTGGCTTTAGAACGGACGACCAGGGGGAAAAAATCAAATAGAGCCAGGCCAAGGAGAAAAAGTGTAAAGAGAGAGAGAGAGAGAGAGAGAAAAAAAGTAATGATATGAGATCAACTGTATTGCCATATGCATAAACATTAGAATTTGTGTGGCATTTTGCCGCATATAAACGAGCATCCATTTTCAGCATATAAAACAAATAAACATCATAGTCAAACCAACTCTAACATACCAAACTACATAGAGCTCTTAAAACATACTGACGAGCAGTACAAATAAGTCAACATTTAAATCATTGGAAACACTTAGTAATAATAATAAAGAATACTTATATCGCGCTAATGCTCCAGTAGCAGTGGGCTCTAAGCGCTTTACAAAACCAAGTGTATGTATGTATGCAGATTCTCACTACCTTAAAACGAATTTAATCTACGCACACACATACAAATGAAACACTCATAACAAAACCATCCCCAAGTTAAACGCATTTTGATGATGCTGGTGCGCCACCACGATGGTGCTACGCAGTCAAGATTTTCCGACGATTCCTATGATGTCGCCTCTCTTTTGCCCGTCAGTGTATAGACAGTCCAGTAGTCGCTCGCTAAACACATTGAGCGCAACTGTCGACATTTACGATTCGTCGATTTGAAATTCGTCATTAGAACACTACAGTTCAGGTGGACCAGGATAGTTTAACTCATTCTACCCCAACACCGAAATCCCCAAATTTTGTTGTTGTCCTCTGAAGACTGCTTTGCAGTGCAGGACACAGATCAACCATGATAGTTCAAGGGTGATGCCAGAATAGCTTGGCGCCCACAGGCGCCAAGCTATTCTGGCACCACCCTTGAACTATCATGGTCGACGCATATCGTTCTGTGGTGTCTGGGGTAGAATGAGTTAACCCCGTCGCTGCCAGTGAACACGAATGTCACTCGCGTCTAAATGCGCGTAGAGACCATAGCACTAACAAGAGACAGGAATCGTCATGAGGATTTATGTCTCTTGGAACTAGGTAGCGTTCGCCTTGACCCAGCAGTTAAGGAGTTAAGGATGGTGTCAGAATAGGTATGAAAACAAGTGTTTTCTTCATTATAGTTTGATACGCTTATGTTAATAACAATCAATAAAGCATTACCCACTTTTGGAAAGCAGCCCACGGTCCTATTGGCTGGCCTAGTACCGGAAGAACATTTTTCAGTGGTTGAAAATGATGATAATTTAACCTATAAAGACCTGACACGCTACGGAGATGTGGACCGACCATGGGAGTTCAAAGGTGGTGTCAGAAAAGCTTGGCGCCTGACACCACCCGTGAACTATCATGGTCGACCTGTGACGTAACTGTGACGTAAACCTCAAAGGATATCAAAGAAAAAAGACAATGTCATTCTCAGGATAAAATGAGTTAATGATAATAATATGAACTTTTGTGTTGCTATCATTTCATATCATTTGTGTTGTAATAATAATAAAATAATAATTACGGTATTTATAATGCGCTATATCTTATAATAATTATAACTCTAAGCGCGCACTCACAACTTGCACACGCATGCGCACGCTTTAGACAATGACTCACGTGACACAAATAGTGAAAATACATTACGACGGTCAGCTTGGGGTGGGGAGTGTGGTGATATAGTGCTAGAACTGTTGAAAGAGGTGAGTTTTGAGGGCGGACTGGAAGGAGGAGAGAGAGTCTTTCTGACGGAGACAGAGTGGGAGAGTGTTCCAGGTAGATGGACCATATACTGAGAAGGAGCGGGGGCCGAAAGTGCTGAGTTTGGTGCGGGGGATGAGGAGGCGGAGAGGGTCGGAGGCGGAGCGGAGGGAGCGGGGAGGAGTGTAGGGGTGAAGTAAGTTGGAGAGATAGGCAGGAGCGCAGTTGTTGATGGATTTGTAGCAGAGAGACAGAATCTTGTATTGGATGCGTTGGGGGATGGGGAGCCAGTGAAGGAGCTTGAGCAGGGGAGTGATGTGGTCGGATTTTTTCTTTCTGAGGACGAGGCGGGCAGCATTGTTCTGGACGCGCTGGAGAGTGAGAGTGGTGGAGTGAGAAAGGCCGGAAAGGAGAGAGTTGCAATAGTCGATGCGAGATAAGATGAGAGAGACAGCGAGTTTGGTGGCAGCTTCGGTAGTGAGGTATTTTCTGATCTGACTGATGCGGCGGAGGTGGAAATAACATGCCTGGGCCGTGGCGGAGACGAAGCTGGTTATGGAAAGAGAGGAATCGAGGATAACGCCAAGGTTCTTGACCGAGTCAGAGAGGGAGATGGGGGTGCTGTCGAGTTGAAGGTGGAGAGAGGGAGGGAGCTGGGAAAGTTTCTGGCGAGTGCCTACCAGCATGGCTTCTGTTTTGTCGTCGTTCAGTTTGAGCTTGTTTGCTGTCATCCAGTTTTTCACGTCTTCATAGCAGTCAGCCGTGCGACTCAGTAGTGTCTGAGTGTTGTCGAGTTTGTCTTTGTCTAGTAGTTGTGAGTCGTCAGCGTAGAGGTGGTAGTGTATGTGGTGAGACTGGATGATGTTGGACAAGGGGGAGGTGTAGAGTGTGAAAAGGACCGGGCCCAGGACGGACCCCTGTGGAACGCCGCAGGAGAGCCTGACTGGGTTGGAAGAGACGCCGTCGATGGTGACGGACTGCTGTCTGTCGGAGAGGTAGGAGAGAAACCAGGAGTGAGCAGAGTCAGTGATGCCAAAGGAGTGGTGAAGGCGGTGGAGGAGGATAGAGTGGTCTATGGTGTCGAAGGCGGCAGAGAGATCGAGTAGCGTAAGAAGGGAGATGTTGCCCGAGTCAGTGGAGAGAAGCAGGTCGTTAAGGATATGTAGAAGGGCTGTTTCAGTGCTGTGATGTTTGCGATAGGCAGACTGGAAGGGACTGAGGAGGTTGTTGTCGGCGAGGTGGAGGTTGAGTTGGTTGAGGACAACCTTCTCAGGAAGTTTAGACAGGAAAGAGACATTGGAGACTGGGCGGTAGTTCTTGAGTTCGTTTGGGTCGAGGTTATGTTTTTTTAGGAGAGGACGGACGATGGCGGACTTGAAGATATCGGGGACGGAGCCATTCTCTAGAGATGTGTTGATGATGTCGGTAATGAAGGGCAAAAGTTTTGGGAGGCCGTCCCGGTAGAGGGAAGCTGGGAGGGGGTCTAGTTCGCAGGTTTTGAAAGGCATGGACTTTATGGTCTTGAGGACTTCATCCTGAGAGACGGGGCGGAAGGACGAGAGGGGAGTGCCGGAAAAGGGGGGGTCAGGAGGGCAAGGCGGAGAAGGCAGAGTGTCGAGTGTGTTGCGCAGAGTTTGGATTTTGTCGGAGAAATAGGAGGAAAAAGCGGACGGAAGTTCTTCTTTGCTGTGTGTAACTGTCGTTTCTAATCTAGTTTCTTTCTCCGTTGGGTACTTCTTATCATTTCAGTCTTCTAACACCTCTGTTCAAGATGTTCTTAAAAGGTGTGCTTGTGTTTTCTTGGCTTCAGTTCGGGATGGTGGAGATTGTGTGCGGAAGTATTGTGGAGAGCTATCCCAAACTTTTCCACAAGAGACGGATGTTGCTGACAGCCATCATCTGCGCGTGCTTCTTCATGCTCGGACTTCCTCTCACGATGAATGTAAGCTGAGCATTACCCCTTTGCCGCTGTATTCTTTTAGTGCAGATGTTTAGGATGGGTGAAAGGATGCTATCTATAACGTCATAAGTAAATAGCCAAAACAAAAACAAAAAAAAATTCCTAATCATAATATCTAAAAGCTCCTTCATCTTGCCTGCTTTATCGATTTCATGTAGTCAGTTTACACTTTTCCACAGTTTTTTTTTTTCATTTAAAAAGCTTAATTCTGCGTGTGATTTGTATGTGATAATGTACGCTTTTGATTTCCATTTCCATTTTGCAAAGTCATACCTCTGCCGATTTGCCTGTTCTGTAAGTACAAGACGTAATTTGTGTCTTTTACTTTTACAACGGATTACATGCCGATATGAATCGTTTTTTGTAACCTATGGCATACCTCTGCCGATTTGCCTGTTCTGTAAATACAAGACGTAATTTGTGCCGTTTGCTTTTACAACGGATTACATGCCGATATGAATTTTCTTTTTTTTTTAACTTATTACAAGAACATTGGAGTCGCTTGCTGGAACTAATCTTGTCTTTTCACAGTTCTGAGTATTGAACGTCATCCACTTAAAGAACAGATAACTGATTTGGCTCAAACTGTTCGACTGTGTACTCGTAATTGACGGACAGTATCACGCTGGACAGTGACTGTAAACCAAAAGTGTCGTCCAGTAGATCTGAGCTTCATGTTTCCTCCTCCCTCCAGCCCTGCCCCCCTCCCCCTGCCCCCCCCCCCCTCCCCCGTACCATTGGACGTCACCTTGCAATGCCTCTCAACAGCAACGCGTTGACACGACGTACGACTTTCACATGCTTGTCTTTGCAGTGCTGCAGGACTTTGTCTACGGACCAATGCGCGCCTCTGTACAACCTCCATGTCACTTTAATTCCTTCATTGCCGAGAAAACACTCAACGCGATTCAACTGCAAGAGACAAATATCCTCATGAGCCCCTGCAATTGCGGGGGCTCATGAGGATCTGTGCATCTGGCCGAGACCAATTTATATATCCTTTGTCCTTGGACGGTTGCGGCTTTTGGTTGCTGAACAAAGATTTCATAACAAAATCTGCGTCCAGTGGCAGAGAAGGGGTTAACCCCTTGTGCACGCAGCCTCCAGTGCTGTATGCAGTACAGGTGGCTGCACGCACACGGGGGTTAATGCAATTGGTCCATTTTCATCGACTGTCCATTGCTGTTTTTGCTTTTTTGTTGGACGTCTTAACTTGACATATTCTGTGGCTGTTTTATGTGGCCTGACCTTCGAGCGTCCAGATTGTGCCGAAGGAGTCAAAATGCGTTCAGACTCTTTCCTCCCTGTAACTCTTTTTCTGAGAAATTTGCGCACCCAGTAATCTGATCGAATCCACTAATCAGAAATGTGCGAATTTTAAGCTAAAAATTGTAATGCTAACGTCTCATTCTTTACTGTGCCTCACATTGCAAAAATGTATGCGACAGCAGTTCAGAATGGATGCATGTCTGCGGTGTTTTTTCAGTAATACTTGCATTGTGTCCCCGAGGTGCGCTAGAACAAACAGTATTGAGAAGATACGCTTTCACGGCTAACGACATATGTGTGCTGGTCTGTGCCTTTGAACCTAAATGCCTAGAACCCTTAGGTGCAAAACTACAGATCAGCACGCATACACCTTTGTGGCCTCGTGCATATATATATATATATATATATATATATATATATATATATATATATATATATATATATATATATATATAATATATATATATATATATATATATATATATATATATATATATATATATATATATATATATATATATATATATATATATATATATATATATATAATATATATATATATATATATATATATATATATATATATATATATATATATATATATATGCAATCCGCGCTGTACTAGTGGTGCTACCAGTAAATTCTGGAGGCGGCTTCTAGTACATGCGTTGTGTTTGCAATTTCAGGTTAGGCCGTATGCCTACCTGAAGAGCCCCTCTTGGGGCGAAACCGGTCGTAGGCGGCAAAAACCTAAATCTACTCAGCAGGTCCAATATCTATTTGTGAATATTTTCTAGCATCCCCCCCTTGGGGGGAGGTCTGGATATTCTCCAGCGGATGGCTGGGCGCCTGGGGGTAGTCCTTACTGCTTTAGGTAGTAGTGTTCAGTGGAAGGCTCAATATGATAGATCTGTCATTCCTTCTCTCCCACTACCCTCTCCTTTCCAGAACTAGTGAACGATGCAGTCACACAAAGGACAGGTGATGTCCTGATGACACAATGCAAGCTTATCAGCCTGGAATTCCATGGCATTAGCACAGCATTCTCAGAATTGAATGAAAAATTACGTCCCTTGCAGCTAATCTGATTGAGTGCATTGTTTGGCTTTGGGCGACGCTTTCGTTAAAAGTAAAGAATATATATATATATATATATATATATATATATATATATATATATATATATATATATATATATATATATATTTAGCACATTTAACCCCAAGATCGCATTTCAAAATTTTGGAGATGTCACTTAACGCCTATGTACCCGTTGCAGGAGACGAATCGACCATGGTGATTCAAGGGTAGTGCCAGATTAGCTTGGCGCCATCCGGCGCCAAGCTAATTTGGCACTACCCTTGAGTTCTCGTGGTCGATCCGTCTCCTGTTGTAGTGCATCGGGGCTAAATGGGTTAAAGATAGTGAGTTAGTCAGTTACATGTCTTATGGGGCTCTCACTAGATTACGTTTTGGGTCTTTTATACCAAAGCATGACGAACCGGCTGAAAACAAAATTAATGCGCGTGTGACTGTAACATATACTTCCCGTCGATTTCCAGTGTAATATGAAGCGAATTCTGTTCGTATGGAATCTCTGGCATCAAACTTACAAGTGCAGTTAGTGTATTACATTAATCATAACATGAGTCAGACATGAGACGTGTATTCGTATCGTTTCCTGATTTCCTTACGCGGGAAATCCGTTTATAGTTTTTCCTTTCTTTTTTATGAGTTTTAATCTCGTCAACAGCTGCCTGATGGCGCCAAGCTAATCTGGCACTACCCTTGAATTATCATGGTCGGTCCATCTGCTGCAGCTGGTACAGAGTCGTTAGGTGACTCCTCCAAAATGGGAAATGCGGCCGTGGGGTTAAATGGGTTAAATTGTCCATTTTGAAAAAATAGCTTTGATTCGAAAATTTATCAAGTTATTTTCTAATTGGCCTTTCTAACGTGTATTTTTAAAAGTATTTTTGTATCTGTCAACGCTGCCTCAAATAGGATATGTACTGGCTCAAACCTAGTAAAAGATTATCATCAAGTTTACACAGTTTTATGTTGTAACGCCTCCCAAAGCCACGCGGCTCAAAGCCAGAACTGCTTTCTCAAGGCAGAGACCGTCCATAGAGCAAAATGTGCAGCGAATCGCCACAAATTCCTAAGTTCATTTTTTTCCACAATCCATAAAAACAACTACCCCCTCACTGCCCTGGCCTCGGCTCGCCTACTGACCATGTGCACATGCCCCATGCAAGGTGCCCATGAATACACCAAATTAAGACACCAGTCTCCTTTTTCTACTGTTTTGACACCACCTGCCATGCAACTTGCAGCCGACAGTAAAAGAAATGGGAAAATCACAGACTTTCACACGCTAAAATTTGTGAGCCGGAAAGGGGAATTCTTTTTTGTACCACCCAATCCGCAAAGGTCATCGGGCCGACGTCGGCCGCCGTTGGCCCGTGCACGTCTGTGCGCGGGCCCACGGCAGCCGACGTCGGCCCGATGGCCTTTTGCGCTTTGGGTTCTTCTCTCGGAAGCAGGTTTTACCGGCACACGACCAGTGTCATTTTATCCCAGTACGGATTAGTGTGTGCCGAAATGTCGTCATGCTTGGTCTGCCATTGTTGAGTTTGTTAGCTAGCTGTTGGATGTCTGACATGTTTTTACATTCCAGGGAGGCATTTACGTTTTTCAACTCTTCGACTGGTATTCCTCATCTTTCGGCCTGCCGCTTATCGGAGTTATGGAATGCTTTGTTCTGGGATGGATCTATGGCGAGTCGAGTTGCAGAGAACTTTTGTGTCAAAGCAACATTCCTCTATTTCTAGTCTTACAAATTCATAGTGATATTGTTAACCCTGTACACAGTAGTTGGTGTAAATTTTGCGACTGGCTACCCCACTTCATTACCTTTCAAGTCATTTGCTTTGCAGTGAAGTAATAGCAGCAGTGTTCTGCAGCAGTAAACACAAAAACTTGAAAAGAAAAACGAAATGCTATGCAGTCAAATACTCCTACATGAAAACTTTCTTCGTAACCGTCAGGAAATGTTAATGTCACTTCCTCGTTACATAATGTCAAATGTCGACACTAATTCATTCTTCCCAACTCAAGCTGAAAGAAAATGGTGGCAAGATCTATTTTAGTATGTAGCCAGTCACAATCAGATGTTTAAAACACCCAGAGTGTGATGTTTACGATTATCTATTATCCTGTCTTAAAAGTCGTCTGTAAATATCACAACCGTTTACACTAGTGTGTATGTTTGTACACAACATTTAGATGAGTCGAGGACTCCCTGTGGTTCACTTAGAATCTAGGCTCCTGTTACGTTATACTGTGTTTGGTTTAACTTATTTCAAATCAAAAAAACGTTATTTAACCCACGAAGGGGCATTTCCAGTTTATGCATACATGTGTCATTTATAACTAATGCCCTTATTTTTCGTGCTCGCTACTTTTTGGAGCAAATTTCACGAAATCGAGAAGTTATATTTCAGCTTCTGTTGAAAAAAAAACACATTAAAAACCACCGTTATATTCTTCTCAGCCATTTACTTGTCAGTTTGATAGTGGTTGTTTTGTTCGTTTGTTGTTGGGTGTTGGGTTGGGCTTTTTCGTCACTTAGGTGATTTGGCCATAGAGCACAAATAAGACGAACACATCACCGCCTTGTGCTAACTCTTTGCTCTCATTAACCCTTTGGGTGTCGGTAAGGAATCATCGCGACAAACATCGCTACCGACACCCAAAGGGTTAAAGTGGTCTTACTTGAGACATGACCCTTTCACATCTGACATAAATTATAGATTAACCACTTACTTGCATGGATGGAATGCAATCTTTGCTTTACAAAGTGTTTCTTTCCACACACAAAAATCAGAAAATGGATAACATAAAGTCTTTATGTCAGAGATGGTGTAGAGATAATGTGGCATACGTAGCCACTACACGTTTGACAAAAACGTACTTGGTGCTGGGTTTTTTTCTTCTTTCCGTTTCTTTCTTTTTTCTTTCCTTTTTTCTTTCTTTCTTTTCTTTTCTTTTCTTTTTTTTTTTTTTTTAACTCTTGAAGACGATGAGTGGCACGCAATAAAATCGAATAGGAAGGAAGAGTTTTCAGATTCAGATTCAGAAGACTTTATTGTCCCATGCCAAGTTGACTAGGATTTTTATTTTTTATTTTTTTTTTTTTTTTTTTTTTTTTTTTCGTTTTGTCCACGACTTTAGGGGATATCGCGACAGGGAGAAGACAGTCATAGCCATCGCTTCCTATCATCATTTTATCTTTCGCGTCGCGTATTTGTTTAGTCCCAGCTTTTAGCTGCAAGAGGCACAGATTGTCATGGGCCCCAGCAGGATATCCTGCAGGGGTTCATGAAAACCTACGCCTCATAGTGGTTTGCACACTCTATTATGCTGAACGCGCTATGGCCTCCTGAGTCAGAAGAATACAGACGTGATTGTTGCCAGAAACAAGCGCAGATCCTCTCGATATGATAACACAAGATCAACATGGATACTTCTTTTTTTGATACCATGTCGCAAGATGAGACGCGTGAGAGCTTCAAAACATAACACGGTTTTTAAATAGTGTATTTCATTTGGTACAAGTCAGGTTTGTCTCTTCCTCGTGGTCTTGTAATATATCTGCTCATTCCGTCAATATCCAGTCCCCATTGAACCGCAGCTAACATTCATACCTCATTTACTTGAACCTCTTGTGCATGCAGCCACCTGTACTGTAAACAGTGCTGCATGAACAAGGATGTTAACCTATTTGTCCCCGACGCACTGCAGCAGCAGGGATCGAATCCACGCGACCACACTTTCCCAGTGACGTTGGTTACGGTTTAAGTGAGCTTATTTTAGGATAAGCGCTATATAAGTAGTCATTATTATTATTATTATTATTATTATTATTATTATTATTATTATTATTATTATTGAGCAACAACTCGATAGCCCTCCATCACCGCGCACTCAATTCATTGTCATTTCATCTCTGCCATTGTCCTGTCTGTTTCACGTTAGTCTTCTAGTTGAGACATTTTTGTTTTTCTGACGAAATCCTTCTATTCTCTTTGTTACTTCTCAGTACCTTTACCTGTAACCGCTACCACATTTCGGAAATGTGCACCTTCAGTAGTGCGCATTTAACAATATTCGCGTTAATAATTTGATAGTAATGTATTCCGGGCTGGTAAATGATATGCGTTTTGTGAGATGTGTATAAACCAAACTGTCGTACTCCTAAACGTAGTTAGTAAACCGAGCCACAATTAATCCTTTTCATCCTGATACGCTCTTGCTTGAAATAACTTTCACTATGATAGTTCAAGGGTGGCGCCAGAATAGCTTGGCGCCTGAGCGCCAAGCTATTCTGGCACCACCCTTGAAGTAAAATTTTGTAATCTATAATGCAGCCTTCATAAGACAATAACAAAAATTAAATCAGCCTCAGGATGTAATGGGTTAAGTAAAATTAGCACCTGACTGTGCACGCTACTCTATATTTTTCTCCGCTTCTGTTCTGCGCGGTACCTGTCTATAACAGCATTTTAAGAATCATATCCCCAGTAGCAACACGTCTTCGGGCACACGACGGCCGCAGTGGGCCCACTGCGGTCGTCGTGGGCCCAGGGACCTTTCCTTGCTGGGATCATCCTATGTCTTTTCCACGCGGTTTCTTTTTCCCCGTTCACGTCTGCAGCCAACTGGTTAGTTATCAGGAGGCTTTGTACATTTTTAAAAAAAAATATTATTATTAGCATTCAAGAAAACATTAACGGACAATTCGGTTAAATCTGTAGGAGTTGTAAACTTAGACTTCTGCATGTTTGTACGCATGTGTGGGTTTTCTGGTGTGGGTTTCCCTATACCTGCCTATCCACTTAAGGAGACTAATTCCGTACATTTTGCTCATGCCACCAAATCACACATGTCATTTCAAGCCATTCAAAGATCATAAAGACTATATTTGGTGCGGAATGTTACTCTGCAAGAATGAGTCGGAACTTTGCAATATAACGAAGGTACTAAGAATTCGAGTGTGATTTTTTTTAAAATGTAATTTGTTTTTGTTTTTCGCTTGTGCGGGTTCTGTTGTGTGTATATGGTACCTGACATGAAACAAAAGTTTGATATGCAATTGTACTTTTGAAGAAGAAAGGGTTAAAAGCCTGTCTTATTTTGCGAATTTATGGGCATATTTTTTATGGTCGCATTTTTTATTTTATTGCACGTTATAGCAGATCTTACACGGCTCTGAGGTTCGTCTGACGTTTGTCTGTGTCTTAGTCACAGATGAGGAACCCGTTGTGTACGTAAGTACAATACTTAACCCCTTCGCTGCCAACGTACGTAGGCCTACATTGTGCGTATATTTTTGGTTCATTCAACGACCAAAAGCCAACACCGTCCAAGAAACATGGACATAATTGGTCTCAGCAAGAGACATAGATTCCCATGAGCCCCCGCAGTCGCGGGGGCTCATGAGAATATATGTCTGTTGCTGTTGATTGTGTTCACTTTTTTCTCGGCAGTGAAGGGGTTAATACTGGCACACAATAAAGGGGCATGCCTCTACCTGTTCCCTCCTTTTGCAGGGACGGACAAGCTGAGTGACGACATAATGATGATGATCGGACGCAAACCCCCGCTCTTCATGACGATATGTTGGAAGTTCATCACCCCTAGTATTCTCATGGTAAGATAGAAATCCAGACTACTGCGCAGCGTGTAAAATACAATGAAAGAACAAACAAACACAAACAAAAGAAACGCACCTCGGGACAACGAGGACAAAACAGTTGACTGAACTCAGACCAAAAAAGACTGCGTAAAATGTAAAGAAAATTCAAACAAAGAAAAAAAACACGTTTAGAAAAGACAAGTAGGCCTACTTCTCCTTGTATGCGTGGTTCTTTCTTTCTTTGGGATATTTCTTTAGTTCACTAAGCTATTTCGTCATTGTTTCCATGCAAGCGTGATTCTTTCTTAGGTGGTTATTTCACGATAATGTCGTCCAGTTTAGCCAAGTCCAAGTAAATTTATCTGCAAAGCTAGCCGTTTTGGTGCGTTCCCGCCAGCTGTTATGTAAGGGTTATCTCGGAACTCACCTGTTAATGTGAACAGACGTTGAAAGCATTCTGACCCACAGGCGCGGGCTGGTCGTTGCGTCATCGCTCCTAACGCCACGGATAGAATAAATAGTATAAGTTATTGGTAGCAGGGGCTTGCTACATGGACCCTTGTAGGCCTGAGGGAGGTTAAAGGAACCATTGTACCCCGAAGGCCTGAGGGGTACAATGGTTCCTTTGACCTCCCGAAAGCCTACAAGGGTCCTTGCAGCAAACCCTTGCTACCAATAACGTATTTGTTTTCATTCCTCCACTATTTTCATAAACTTAAAAGAAAACAGCCGAAATCTTCTGACCTGGATCACACCAGACATGACTGACGTCAAAAGAATATACATGTATACATAATAAAGTTATGACATAATATAAGATCTATAATGACGTTGCCGTCTGCATGACCAGCAGCATTGTCTACACATTTTCAGAATAATGCAATGGAAGAGGTGAGTGACTGTTTTCCTTAAACGACTTCAAAGGTTTTCAATAAAATAGTCGCATAGGACGCTCATGTGCTTTCGATTTCGCAAAGATTCTATCTTTAGTGGTCTGATACACACTACTGCTGCAAATGTGTGCTGCAAACAAATCCAGTAACGTACCTATTGTTGCGAATAACACTAAGTAACAAAACGTAGTAAAACTGTTGCCGCTAGGGTTGCGTGTGAAAGAAAAACAGAAGATAGAGATAGAAAACCCTTTAAAATAGAAACAAGGAACGACGTTTCGGATCAAAGATCCTTCTTCAGGTGACATGGAAACAAACGTAGAAAAAACACGATAGAAAGAAAAGACGTCATCCTGTATAGAGAGAATTGAGAATGACGTTAAAAAATATAAAACACACACACACACACACACACACACACACACACACACACACACACACACACACACACACACACACACACACACACACACACACACACACACACATAATGACGCAAATACACATGCACAAAACACTTAGCACAAAACTTACGTCTACATACATGCACGTCACTGCATACATTCGCATTCACTCGTGTCTGCGGCCGCTCACGTACATGCACACACACACACACACACACACACACACACACACACACACACACACACACACACACACACGCACATCACAACGGTAGCATCCAGTATCAACAGTGAGGTCAAGTCTGGCTCCAACTACCCATCAGCCGAGCATACATCCCTAGGGGCGAATGTTCAAGCCGCGCGGATGGTAAGTGCCAAGCCTGTCCGCGAAAAAGGATTCTGTCATTTTGCGGCGGATGAAGTGGGATGTATTTTTCCAAAGGATGCGTATGCTGAAATGTGTGAGGCTATGAGGAGGTTCGTTGAAATGACGTCCAACCTGGTTGTTGTATCCGTGGCGGATAGAACGAACATGCTCCTCGCAGCGTTCAGGGAGTGTACAGTATGTCTCCCCCACATAAGTCTTTGGGCAGTGAGACCATGAGATGACATAGACAATATCCGATGACTGGCATGTGAATGATCGGTGTACATTGAAAGATGACAGGGGTCCGGTGACGACGGGGGATGTGTTGATGTACGGACATGCTTTCCAGTGTGGTTGCTGACAAGGGTGTGTGCCAGGCGGTAAGGTGTTAGATGCGCAAAGTGAACTGTGAACAAGATGATCGCGTAGGTTAGTGTCACGTTTGTAACTGAGCGACCAGCGGAGGCTCAGGAAATATGTCTTTCAATACTGTGTCATTCTGAATGATGTGGAAGTTTCTGAGGAGAATGTTTTTGATGGGGATGTTGTGAGGATGATACGTGATACACAGGACCGGCCGGTCCTCTGCAGCACTGTGAGTTTTCTCCCGCAAAGCTTCACTTCTGCTTGTGGCCTCAGCTTTAGAACGAGCGGTGTTGACGATGTCTTGAGGGTATCCCTGGTGTGAAAAGAAAGTGGCCATGGTTTGGGTCTGTTTGGTGAAGTCGTCATCGCTGCTGCAGATCCGACGGAGTCGCAGAAATCGGGAGAAAGGGATACCGTTTTTGGTGGCGGCAGGATGGCTTGATGAAAACTGCAGATAAGTGTGCCGGGCGTCGGTAGGCTTGTAATGGACAGTAGTATGGAGTTTGTCAGAGTCGGCTTTGGTGGATATTTGGATGTCGAGGAAATCTCATGCGTGAATCGGAGAGACGGATGAAAAGATGAGATGAAGTTGATAAACTGTAGTGTTTCAATCATGCTTCTTGAGGTGACGCTCAAGCAGTCGTCGTCGATGTAGCGCTTGAAGAGGTCTGGCAGAGGTCCAGTGTATTGAGTGAAAATCTTCTCCACGTGGCCCACAAACAGACAGGCATAGGAGGGCCCCAGTTTAGTAGTTGGCGACAACTTTTTTCTGTTTGTAGTGCTGACCCATAAATTGAAAAGAGTTCATGGACAGCACCAGTTCGGCTAAGCGGAGGATGGTTGTGGTGTCGATCTTCAGATGGTGTTTGCAGATGAAATGTTTCAATGCTAGTAGGCCGTCTTCATTGGGGATGTTGGTGTAAAGAATCTCTATGTCCATAGTGAATAAAAATCTTGTGTGTTGCTGCGACAGGGAAGGTGAAGCGATCCAAAAGGTGAAGGGCGTGGTTAGTATCTTTTACATATGTGGGAAGAGCACGGACGTTTTTGGTGGCGGCAGGATGGCTTGATGAAAACTGGAGGATGGAGTCGATAAACTGGGAAATAAGCTCTGTGGGACAAGAGCAAGCCGAAACAATGGGACGACCCGTTGTGTCTGGTTTGTGGATTTTAGGGAGGACGTAGAATCGTGGCTCGTTAGGTTCCCTCACCACGATTGAATTGGCCTGCGATGGTAGTTTTCTCGCAGTAATGGCGATGGTAATGGTTTGCCTCACCACGTTGTTGTCAGACGCGGTTGTCTTAGCAGGGATAGATAGGTAGAACTCGCCGTTCTGTAACTGACGTTCAACTTCTTTGACGTACAGATCCCTACGCCAAACTACTACCGCGCCACCTTTATCCGCTGGTTTAATGACAATGTCATCACGTTTCTTCATTTCCTGAAGAGTCTTCATATCGGCTGTGGTCATGTTACAGTGCTTCACTGGCTTAGATCTGATCATGGCCACGTCATCTTCACATCTGTTGATGTATCTTTCCGAGGCTTTGAATTCACCTACTTTTGGCGTCCACATGCTAGGTTGATAAGGAAAGGACAACTTGTCTTCGTCGTCATCACCACTGGTGTTCTGGTGAGACAACTTGCTCTACAATCATACAGATACGTGGCCAACGGATAATTCTATGACTCCCTATTTGACACTAAGAAGAAAACGCTCAGACTTAAGTTTGTTCCTTTAAAGCCTAGAGCTGATCACGTTTCTACTTTGCTTGATGTTCAACAATATTCCTGCCGACTCCGCCTAGCATCCCACTTTGGCGGTGTTCGAGCCCCTCACCAGACCACCAGTGGTGATGACGACGACGACAAATTGTCCTTTCCTTATCAAACAAAAAAAAAAAAAGGAGTCGCCATGGACACTAAAATGGGGCCCTCCTATGCCTGTCTGTTTGTGGGCTACGTGGAGGAGAAGATTTTCACTCAATACACTGGACCTCTGCCAGACCTCTTCAAGCGCTACATCGACGACTGCTTGGGCGTCACCTCAAGAAGCACTATGACTGAAACACTACAGCGAACTAATTTCTTGTCGTCGCAGGCGTTGATGTTACCAGCCTTCATCTTGGAGAGCTTACACGTTTTCTGTCTCTTTTTTAACCGGGGCAAGGCGAGCGCTACCCATCTGCAAGAGACATAAATCCTCATGAGCCCCCGCCGTCGCGGGGCCTCACGAGGATTTATCATGTGTCTCTTGCCGCTAGTCCTGTGTCCTTTGTGCCCACGACTGGTCCCATTTCATTTGTGTTCTTAACCGCTGATGTCGGTCAGTGTGCATGGGTTTCAGACGCGAAATCCGTGTCCACTGGCAGTCAAGGGGCTAACATTCTAGATAACAAAATACATATAGCTTCAGGTGCCCTGCACTTCTGTTTGTCTTTTGTCAACATTCATTTCACACTGGTCGTCTCCCGTGATTCTCTACCCCTGATGCGGTAGGGTAACAAGGGAGACAACAAGATACATTTATACGTCGTCTTTTTATTTTGTCACACATTCTGCGTGTCCACCTAGTTTGATTCCCTCACGCATTTGTTAAAGCGACCAACTCCAGGCAGTAATGGGTTAATAGTTCGCAATATCTCCATAATAGTTGCTTTTAGTATGCCTTACAATAATGCTTGACAAAACGGCTAATTCATATTATAAACTCCTGGCGGCTTACTTAAGTTTGAATGTCATAAAATGAAAGACTGTTTTGCCCTCTTTATCCTTTGTGTGCAGGAGAGTTCCTTCCGTTGTGCTCAAAATGCAGTGGAAAACCTCTGGCACGTGTGCCTTTTTACAGGGATTGTGAAAAAAATGGTAGAAAGGTTTTTAGCTGAAGCAAGTGACATCATCGATGACCGGTTGTATTTGCGAATTTTAGCTATTTCAGTAAGCGCGCCATGGAGCATATCACTTTAACAAAGTTTCTCAACTGTTCCTATTGTTCCAGAATCTATTAAAGTTAAAGTTTGCGTTTCAGGCCGCTCTGGGGTTTGCCTTCTACGCGTACACACCCCCTACCTACGGTGACTACGAGTTTCCAGAGTATTCGCGTGTACTAGGCTGGTGTATAGGACTCCTGCCTATAGTGCCTATACCTGCCATCATGATCATAAAGCTTCTGAGGGTGCCTGGAACCTTCCGTGAAGTAAGTTACCTTTTATACCCCTGAAGGCGATCTAAATGCAAGAGGCATAGATCCGCATGAGCCGGCGCGACTGCGGGGGCTCATGAGAATCTAAGCCTCTTGCTGAGACCACTTTTTTGTCCATGTTCTTAGGACAGTTTGTAGCTTTTGGTCGTTCCGTGAACACAGATTTCAGAAACAGTATGTACGTACGTTGGCAGGAAAGGGGTCAACCGCATTCTACCAGATGCATAGACGCGCACACACCTTTGCAGTCTTCGAGGATAAACATATACACGTCTCTCGATGAATCTTATTTTAATGGTCGTCAACTTTCTAGAACATTTGAAAGTGAAATCCTGCTTGAAGTGAGATGGTTTTAACCCTTTCCCTGCCACTGTACTCACATTTTTGTTTCTGATTCCAAAAACACATGGATACAAGTTGGTCTCGGCAAGAGGCATAGATCCTCATTAGCCCCTCCTCCAATCCCTACTGTCGCGGGGGCACATGAGGATCTATGCCTCCTGCAGTTGGTTGCTTGTACTGCAGTTGATAGTTCCTTGCTTTATGTGTGTGGGATAATTTGTTTTTGTGATGATGATGATGAAGGCGTCTGTTTGATGGTTATGACGAGGTCGTTGACAACAATGATAATGATGAGACGACAGTGACGCCCTTGACAATGATGCTGACGCTGGTTTTGATGCAGCTGACGACGATGCTGAGTATTTTTATGTCTTGTTTCAGCGGCTGCACATGTTGCTGAAACCGTCCAGCAGCTGGGAGCCGGCCAACAAAACAAATGTACTGATGGCGTATAACGAAGAGGCACACGTCTGACAGCTGACAGCGGCTCCTTCACTGGCCCCTGTCTCGTCAGCAACTTCTAGCGCGACCAATTCAGCCCTGACACGCTACAACAAGAGATGGATCGACCGTGATAGTTCAAGGGTGGTGCCAGTATAGCTTGGCGCCTGTCGGCGCCAAGCTATACTGGCACCACCCTTGAACTATTATGATCGATCTGTCTCCTACTGAACGGGCCTAGCGGTAGTCAAGAGTGAATCGATGTGAAAGTACAATTACGCGTAAATTTGAAGACACAGTTCAGCACTATTTGTGTTTGTTATGCCTTGTGACACACCTAATGAACGTTAACAGCAGTTGGGACACGCAGCAAAAGCACACGCGTAATCGCACTTATTTATTCTTCTCCGCGGCCGTTAGCGCATCAATCTATTTTTAGCTGTTTCTCATACTGAGAGCATTGTATTTATAAAACGGAGTAGAGTCATTGTCAGATTACTTGATAGTAATACGACCTGTGCTAAACTGGATTATCCTGTGTCTAAATGAACCATAACTAGACCTGTGTGTAGCCGGCGTTTCAAACGCTACACAGTCGTAACCATCTGTTACAGAAGTGTATTTTTGAACGGTTACGGCGGTAGTGGGCCTTTAAGTTAACGCATTTGAGACATGCTGCATTCGGACACGTTGCTTTGTCTTGCGTATTCCGATGCGGCACGTCTTGAATGAGTTAATATGTCCGCATTAACTAAGCCTAAGTTGTTGGGTTTTTTTAAAAAATTGTATCCCACTGTGGGCGAGGTTTTCTTTGACCTTTGCACATATCTTTTCTTTTCCTCGAAAGAAAGTCTCGGCTTGTCACACGTAATCACCACCACACAAGGTTTAACTCATTCCTACCCCAACACCGAAATTCCCAAATTTTGCCGTTGTCCTCTGAAGACTGCAGTGCAGTGCAGAACATAGATCGACCGATGATAGTTCAAGGGTGATGCCAGAATAGCTTGGCGCCCATAGGTGCCAAGCTATTCTGGCATCACCCTTGAACTATCATGGTCGATCCTTATCTTGCTGTGGTGTGTCTGGGGTAGAATGAGTTAACATATGCTTGTGTTGAAGTGGGCTGTCTTGTGAACGTGGTAAGAAAACCTCTGCACTACTGGATACTTCCGTTTTGTTGATGCGTATGTTATAACGCATCAACAAAACGGGGAAGTGGCGCAGTGGTTAAGGCGTCTGCCTCCAATGCCAAAGGTGCGAGGTTCGATACCGGGTTCCGGCGTTGGATTTTTCTCCTCTGGTGTCACCGTCTGGGCAGTGGGCAGATGTTCACATCTGCACGGGACATAGACGACCCCGGCCCCCACGAGTCCCCTGCTGCCTTGCAGGCCTGGCCGCTTGGCTGCGGAAAGGCTAAGGGAGGAAACCCCTGACATCAAAGCCCCCGTGTCTCCGGGGAAGGCTTTTGAGCCAGAGACTAAGACAAGGACAGTCTGATATAAAACCTACGACCCGAGGACCTCGATGCCACCGTCCCAGCTTGCTAGGCCATGGCAAACGAACCAAGGGTTTAAAGGGTGGGGCCAGTACTGCGCACACTGCACTCCACCAAAAAGCTCCACCGCGCAGGCTTTAGGAAACGCCCACGGACTATGACACTGAACTTTCCAAGTCCTGTAGCGATGGGCAAGGGGCAAAACGGCAGGTGAAAGATGTCACTGGAAGCCGCAGTCTCAAACCTGCATGCAGGCGGTTCAGGATATTGGTCGCCTGATGTTGACCTGGGGATAACAACGTCACTCGGCACACCCTGAACGACCAAGCAGCCTTCTCTAGGGACAGCACTGCTTGCTCCACACGGAGAGGGGCCTAGAAAAGGTGGCCTAACCAAAGCTCATCCCCTCGTAACCCCAGTTGGCTAGCCGCGGTCAACGGGCATCTTCCCATGCGGTCAGAAAACAAGAAAAAACAATGGATCCACCTTCATGACGACCACGACCGGACTCAACGTAGCATGCTGGAACATCCGAACCATGCTCGACACAGCAGACAGCGGACGCCCTGAACGTCGCTCCGCCCTCATTGCCCATGAATTGCGGAGGTTAAACATCGACATCGCCGCGCTCAGCGAAGTACGCCTCCCGGAGGAAGGCAGCCTCCAAGAACTTGGCGCTGGCTACACCCTCTACTGGTCAGGCAGGCCTGCATCAGAAAGACGGCTCTCAGGCGTGGGCTTCATGGTGAAGACCCCCATTGCGACTAAGTTGGAAAACCTACCAACGGGTCACTCCGACCGCATCATGTCCATGCGCCTCCCACTGAGACACCAGCAACATGTCACCCTTCTCAGTGTGTACTCCCCAACCCTCCTGGCAGAGCCTGCAGAAAAAGACAAGTTCTACTCTGACCTGCGCAGCCTCCTGCAGAGCACCCCTGCAGACGACAAAGTCATCATCCTTGGCGACTTCAACGCCAGAGTGGGCCAAGACTCTGAAGCCTGGAAAGGAGTCCTCGGCAAGCATGGCGTTGGGAACTGCAATGACAATGGTCGCCTACTGTTGGAGCTCTGTGCAGAGCAGCAACTTGTCATCACCAACACCACTTTCCAGCAAAAGGACAGTCGAAAGACCACCTGGATGCATCCTCGCTCCAAGCACTGGCACCTTATCGACTATGTCCTAGTGCGTCAGAGGGACCGCAGTGACGTCCTCCTCACCAGAGTGATGCCCAGCGCAGAGTGCCACACTGACCACCGCCTTGTTCGCTGCAAACTCAGGCTCCGCCTCAAGCTGAAACCCAAGAAAGGCGGCCCTCCCAAGAAAAAGCTTGATGTTGCCAGCCTTCAGCGTGACGACAAGAAAGCTGCCCTTCAGGCCGATTTACAGCGCATGCTCAAAGACACAGTTGATCCAGCAGACTCCTCGCCTGAAACACTCTGGGAACAACTGAAAACTGCTATTGTAAAATCCTCTGTGGAAGTCTTGGGCTTTGCTAGAAAGAGGAACAAAGACTGGTTTGACGAAAACGACGTAGAGATCCAGGAACTTCTAGCAAAAAAAAAGAGCCGCCCACCAGGCCCACCTAGCCCAGCCTTCCTGCCCTGTGAAGAAGTCTGCCTTCCGCCTCATCTGCAGCAGTCTCCAGCTCAAGCTTAGAGAGCTCCAGAACGAGTGGTGGTCCAGACTCGCACAGAGGACCCAGCTCTGCGCTGACAACGGTGACTACAGGGGCTTCTACGAAGCACTGAAAGCAGTGTATGGCCCTAGGCACCTGGTACAAAGTCCCCTGCGAAGCGCTGATGGACAGGCACTCCTCACAGATAATACCTCCATCTTGAACCGCTGGTCGGAATACTTTCAGGACCTCTTCGGCGCTGAACGCACTGTTCAAGAAACAGTCATCCTCCAAATCCCACACCTTCCACTAAAGGTTGAATTGGACGAACCGCCCACCGCCGAAGAGACCCTCACAGCCATCCACCAGCTCAAGAGTGGCAAAGCAGCAGGCATTGACGGAATCCCGCCAGAGATCTGGAAACATGGAGGCCCAGCACTGCACAACAAGCTCCACGACCTCTTTCTCTGCTGCTGGGAAAAAGGAACACTACCAAAGGATCTCCGTGATGCAGTCATCATCACCCTGTACAAGAACAAAGGAGAGAAGTCTGCCTGCTCTAATTATCGTGGAATTACCCTGCTGTCCATTGCCGGGAAAATTCTCGCAAGGTTGCTCCTGAATCGGCTGGTACCTGCCATCGCTGAAGACCACCTCCCAGAGGGTCAGTGTGGCTTCAGAGCCAACAGGAGTACCACCGACATGGTCTTTGTGCTGAGACAGCTTCAGGAGAAGTGCCGCGAGCAGAACAAAGGGCTGTACGTAACGTTTGTCGACCTAACAAAAGCGTTTGACACTGTGAGCAGGCAAGGTATGTGGCAGATCCTGGAGCGACTAGGTTGTCCCCCAAAGTTCCTCAACATGATCGTCCAGCTCCACGAGGACCAGCAAGGCCAGGTCAGACTCAACAGTGACCTCTAAGAACCATTCCCCATTCGCAACGGCGTGAAGCAAGGCTGCGTGCTGGCACCGACCCTCTTCACCATCTTCTTCAGCATGATGTTGAAGCAGGCCACAGTGGACCTCGACGATGACGACGCAGTGTACATCAGGTATCGTCTCGATGGCAGCCTGTTCAACCTCAGACGACTGCAGGCCCACACGAAAACCCTAGACCAACTGATTCGTGAGCTGCTCTTCGCTGATGACGCTGCCCTCGTTGCACACACAGAGAGAGCCTTGCAGCGCATTACGTCCTGCTTCGCAGATGCTGCCCAGCTCTTTGGACTTGAGGTCAGTCTGAAAAAGACAGAGGTCCTTCATCAGCCGGCACCCAAGGAAGAGCATCGCCCTCCCCACATCACCATCGGCGAGTCCGAACTGAAGTCTGTACACCAGTTTACCTACCTTGGCTGCATCATCACGTCAGACGCCAAGCTGGACAAGGAGCTGGACAACAGGCTGGCAAAAGCGAACAGTGCTTTCGGGCGACTATTCAAGCGGGTGTGGCACAATCAACAGCCGAAAAAAGGCACCAAGATCAGCGTGTACAGAGCTGTCGTCCTCACGACCCTGCTGTACGGTTCCGAGTCCTGGGCCCTCTACCGCAGCCAACTACGACTCCTCGAACGCTTTCACCAGCGCTGCCTGCGTACCATCCTCAGCATTCACTGGAGTGACTATGTCACCAACGTCGAGGTCCTTGAACAGGCGGAAACTGTGAGCATCGAGGCTTTGCTGCTGCGGACACAGCTTCGCTGGGCGGGGCACGTCTCCAGGATGGAGGATCATCGCCTACCCAAGATCACTCTGTTCGGCGAGCTCGCCACTGGACACCGAGACAGAGGGGCACCAAAGAAGAGATACAAAGACGGTCTCAAGAAGTCGCTTAGTGCCTGCCAAATCGACCACCGCCAGTGGTCTTCGCTTGCTGCGGACCGTGACACCTGGCGCTCCACCATTCACAAGGCAGCCGTCTCCTTTGAGGACTCTCGCAGAGCTAACCTTAAGGACAAGCGGC
>BTPG01000002.1:153381386-153651576 GCA_036245525.1 Semisulcospira habei
TGTGTGTGTGTGTGTGTGTGTGTGTGTGTGTGTGTGTGTGTGTGTGTATGTGACAGCTGCCTTTTCTGGCACTACTGCTCTGTGGTGGTCGCCTCCTCTTCATTTACTAGCTCCTGTAGCGCTTAAAACCTGTTGGACAGCACCAGTTTGAACTCTTCTCTCACGCCATCCTCTCTTAGGAGGCCTACATTATAGCGCTGTCTTCTTGTTGTCTCTGTGCGACTTTTCAACGCTTTAACTTGAGCTTCATTCTTAAGGTAAGCAGATTGTGGTCTGAGGCGACATCCGCTCCCCTCCTCACTCGAACATCTTGAAGGGATCTTCTAAATTTCTTGCTAATGCAGATATGGTCTATTTGGTTCTCTGTAGTGTATTCTTCTGTGTGGGAAGATGCTGCCTCCAATGACAAGTCTGTTTAGAGCACAAAAGTCTACGAACCTCTCTCCGTTCTCATTCAACTCCCCTAGTCCATGTCTCCCCATCACCTGTTCGTGTCCGGTGTTGTCCTCCCCTATTTTGGCATTAAAATCGCCCATGGCAATGGTGATGTCTCGCGCCGCACATTGTCCGCCACAGCACTCTGGAGTCGGTCGTAGAACTCTTGTTTCTCTTCCTCGTCACTGTCATTAGTGGGCGCATAACACTGGATGACGTTGAGCTTAATCTTTTTCCTGGTTCTAAAGGCTGATGTGATAATTCCCTGCCCAAGAGGTTCCCAGCCCATCAACGCTCTCTGGTGACAGCATGAATGCTACACCTTCTGTATGGGGGGGGGGGGGGGGTTCTCCTCTTCATGTCCGGAATACAGAATCATCTCCCCACTTGTCAGCCTTTTCTGACCATGGTGCCTGTCAAGAGGAAGCATTTTTAGTTTTTCAAATTTTTGGTCATTAGAAAGGGCTGGATTAGGCAGAATCTGCTTCACTGCCCTGCGATGCAAGGAGTTAAGCCTCTTCAAGTGTAAGTCACCGCTGCCGTCCCATGTCGTGGAGGCATAATCGATGTGGGATTTGACATGGGCATTGTAGAATAGTTTGCAAGCGTCGACATCAATAAGATATTTTAGCTTAGATAGCATAAAAACATTTTTGGACACAGTTTTGCAGACAACATTGATGTGAGATTGCCATTTCATCTGGTTATCAACAATAACTCCAAGTAGGCGATGCTCAGTTACTTGTGTAATGGTGTGGTCTTGGATTTCCAGGCTAAGCGTGTGGCTTGAGCTGATTCTGACGGGTTGCTATCGTCATACATTCGGTTTTGGTGGGATTAAGGATCATTGCATTATTTTCACACCATTTGGAAATGTTGCTCAGTCCCTGTTGCAAACGACCATTTAAAGACTCAAGACTATAAGTGGTGTGGATTGTTGCGTCATCGGCAAACAAGTCACATGCAATTCTGTCGCTGGTGAAATGTAGTGGCAGGTCATTGATAAATATGCAAAAGAGAAGAGGTCCCAGGACAGAGCCCTTGGACACTCCTCTTGTTACTAAACCACTTGAAGAGTAAGATCCATTGACCATCACGCGCTGCTGTCTGTCTGTAAGATATGAGGAAGCGAAAAACGATGTTGTTTTCAAGGAATGAATAGATGCCTGAGAACTGGCGTCTGATGTATGAAAACATTTACTTGAAAATGAACCATCCAGATATATAATGAGCTTGGAAAGGAGAATTTCGTGATCTACAGGTCGAAAGCTTTCCAAAGGTCTATGAAAACAGCACCTGTAAATTCGCCTTGGTTCATTGAACTTAGCCACGCGTCTGTAAGTCGCGCTAAGGCTGTATGCTTCGGGCGAAAACCTGACTGGAGGGGGTGGATTAATTTGCGTTTTCCCAGGTATTCTAAAAGATGCTTATGAATCAGTGTGTCGTTCAAGGGGTTTACTTAAGACAGACAAAAGTGAAATGGGGCGATAATTTATTAACATCGGACAGATCTTTTGTTTTATATAGTGGAATAACTTTAACCTTTTGGGACAGAGAGAGAGAGAGAGAGAGAGAGAGAGAGAGAGAGAGAGAGAGAGAGAGAGAGAGAGAGAGAGAGAGAGAGAGAGAGTTAAAACATAAAATATATAGTCCTACAGTTGCCCCTGATTTGGGCTGTCACTCGATTGTACGGTCACCTGCTTTGACTGACCACAGACGAGTTGCACGGACGACACTGAGTTACTACACAAAGTACCTTACTGAACTTGGTCAACGGTCGGCGTATCGATGACAAACTGAAACCACGAAAAGTATTGAAAGTACAAGTAAGGCTAGTCTGGCCGAGTTAGGCCGGCACGCACGACGGCAGGTCATTTCCCGCTCGCTCAACCCACACCCCTCTCTCTCTCTCTCTCTCACGCCCCCCCCCCACCCACCCCCCCGCTCCTCCCCCCTCCCCCCACCCCACCCACGCTCTGCAGGGGCCTCGGTGCGTACGTGCGCCAACCGCGCAGCCTGGGTGTCCTTGTAAAAATGCGACTCAAGCGTTACCTCCGGTGATTTTGAACAAACCCATCGGTGAAATGACAGGTAATAAAAGACCACTTGTTATAGCATCTCTCTCTCTCTCTCTCTCTCTCTCTCTCTCTCTCTCTATATATATATATATATATATATATATATATATATATATATATATATATATATATATATATATATATATATATATATATATATATATATATATATATATATATATATATATATATCACAAATGTCAGCGTTGTAAAAAATGTTAGCGTACCTAATATTTCCATTAGTGATCACTTTCCTGTTTGTTTTACGTTGTCTGTTAGGTAGCTAAACAGTCAATCAAAAAGGACACACTACCATAATGTATAGATGTTTTTAAAAATTCGACCAAACTGCTTTTTTATATGACCTATCTTTAGTACCATTTTATGATATACAAAACTGCAAAAACCCTAACGATGCCCTGTCACGCTGGTACGAGCTGTTTCTCGCCGTTCTGGATAGACACACGCCTAAGCGCATCAAACGCGTCAAATATCCTGTTATGCCAAAATGGCTCTCTGGTGAGATAAAACAAGCAATGGAAGTAAGAGATGAATTAAAACGAGACAAGAAATTTACTGAATACAAGAAGCAGCGAAACCATGTCAAATCTCTAGTTTGTAAAGCACAGAGGCAAAATGCAGAACAAATTATTGCCGACGGCAAAGACATCCCGCGTTCAGTCTGGCAAGTAATAAACAATTTCACCAAAGGTAACAGTAAACGATCGCCTAATATTCCGCCCGATCTTACTGCTGATGCGTTCAACGCTCACTTCATAACTGTTGCTCAAACTCTGGCGAAGTCAAATACACCTAACCCTGTAAACTACACTTGCTCTCATCAACTACGTCACCATAGTCAACAGAGAGCCTGCGGCCCATTTTTAGTACCGCTTATGACTGTCCTAGATGTAGGCAAATCTATTTCCAGTTTAAAGAACAAATCGTCTTGCGGTCCAGATGGTATTAATAGTCAAATTTTAAAACTATCTCTGCCCTACGTCGTCGAATCCCTGACCTTTATTTATAATTTATCGATCAGACATAACGTTTTTTGCGACGAGCTGAAAAAGCGAAGGTAATCCCGCTTCCCAAAAGCAAAGATTTATGCAACCTAAACGAGTACAGGCCCATTTCCATATTATCCTGTATTTCAAAACCGCTCGAGAGACATATCCATACTCATCTTCTAAACTTTCTGGAGCAAAACCATCTGATAACTGCAGCACAATCAGGATTTCGACCTCTACATTCGTGCCAAACTGCCCTCAATCATTTAATTGATAAATGGCTCTCTGCCATAAATGACAGTAAAGTGTCAGGTACAATCTTTCTTGACCTGAAAAAAGCTTTTGATCTTGTCAACCACTCTATCATACTAAAAAAAACTACCATTCTATCACATTGACTCAAATACTGTCTCCTTTATATCTTCCTATCTCAGGGACAGAACACAGAAAGTACTGCTAAATGACAAATATTCCTCTGATGGTTTAGTAACTTGCGGTGTTCCACAGGGGTCTATTCTAGGGCCCTTATTATTTAATCTATTTATTAATGATCGGCCACTGTGCATATCTCATTTAGACGCAAACTGCGATCTGTTCGCAGATGACACGACCATACACACATCTGATAAAGATATCGCAGCCATTAATAAGGTACTCCAACAAAGTCTTGATGAAGTAGCAGGCTGGTGCAGTGATAATCACATGATTATTAGTATTCCAAAGACAAAGAGCATGTTAGTTACTACACGTCAGAAACACCAGCATGGCCTACCACCTTTAACACTCTCCTTAGATAGACAGCTTGTTGAACAAGTAACTAGGCATCGCTTATTAGGCGTTATAGTGGACAACCAATTAAGCTGGGAGCCGCATACTGACTCAATATGCAAAACAATCTCTAAAAATCTGTTCCTGTTATCAAAACTACGCCATATAGTTAATACTGATATCCGTAAACTCTTTTTCCATGCGCATATCAAAACGCATTGTGACTACAGTTCTACCGTCTGGGATGGATGCAGCGAAGTTCACATGAAAAAAGTTAATTCCTTGTATCGTCGGGGCATTAAATTAATACTTCCCGGTCCTACTTCGACTGATGAAAAATTAAAATCTCTCAAGTTGCTAACATTGAAGAAACAGTTTGAATTTAATCGCTGTGTTCTACTGCACAAGATCATGCACGGAAAAGCCCCACCCTATCTAAAAACTCTATTTTCCGACAATAATAGGAAAAACACGAGAAATAGTTCGATCCACCTTCCAAAAATTAGATTAGACATCTGTAAATCCAGTCTGTCTTTTTCAGGCGCTAAAGCGTGGAATATGTTACCTCCACACCTGAAATCAATTTGTAAGATTAGCGTCTTCAAAGATCGCCTCCATAAATATTTACTTCAGAAGTAATAGTATGTTCGGCTCCCTTATGCTACTATTCGTATAGTTAGTGACAAGCTTCCTATTACCTAATACTCTTCTACTGTTGCTGCAGATTATGTAATAGCTCGACTGTCTGCATTAACATGTCAGGTTCATACCTGTATATATAATTATATATTTTTTTAATTTCTTATTTCTATTTTTTTTTCCTCTGAGTGGTGGTGGTGGGGTTCTTTTTACTTACATATGTTTTATCTTTTGATGTATCGTCTGATGTATTTTTATATGTGTAGAGTAGCAGGACAGTTTGGAAGATAGGCATTGCTATGCCTAAAACTTTTTATCCTGAATAAAAACGTTTCATCATCATCATCATCTCTCTCTCTCTCTCTCTCTCTCTCTCTCTCTCTCTCTCTCTCTCTCTCTCTCTCTCTCTCTCTCTCTCCGGCACGCACGCACGCAAGCACGTACGCACGCACGCACGCACACACACACGCACGCACGCACGCACGCACGCACGCACGCACACACACACACACACACACACACACACACACACACACACTGATCGGTGTAATCAAGTAAACAACACACTGACTTGATCAACATATGGATGCATTTATTCAGTGCTGATACCGGCAACTGAACTGGTGAATTATAATACAGTCAAACTTCGCCTATAACAAGGTGGGATATTACAAAAGCCAGACATATATAGCACCTTTTCCTGAGGTCCCGACCACACAACTTACTTCGCATATAACAAGGTTTCGATGTAACAACAAAAATGTTTAGGTCCACAAACGAATTGTTATATTCGATGTTTAGTCTCTGACGGTTTCTGTTCTAAACGCCAGCACGTTACGATAGCTGAACCGATGTGCGACTTTTGAAACTTTCTTTCTCTTTCCGCCTATTGCAATATCACTACCCTCACGTGCGCTTGTAAAAGATCATAGAAGATGCATATTTTGTCTATGACCTTCAGATCCGGCCTCACTTCAAACAAACAAACAAACAAACAATCTATGTAAATGATTGCTGCGCCATTTTCGATGATTGAGACACGAGACTTACTAGCCAAAAGTAAAACACTAAAAGTGTGACATGCATTTTTTTCAAGTGCATTTAGTGTAGTGTGGACGCTGTTTTCTAGCAGAATCTGTCCTAACGAATCGGACACGTTATCGATCAAATTTTGCACACCAAAAGGTCACCGATTTCTTCAAATTATGACAATTGCCCGCCAGCTTTCGAAATTATGCAAAGAGCTGCAGGTGTGCCAATCTATTTACAGCTAGCAGATGTTGGAAATGAACAACATCGACTTATAGTCAGATACAAGCATAAATTGCAGCCTAGTGGGTCTTTGGGGACGTAGTCCCGCCTCCCACACCGTAGTCTTGTCTACGTGGCATACCCTAGTAATTGCACAAACACCCAACATCTGCACTAGTACACGGATTATCATGAGCGGCACTCGCAGATTGCGGGGGCGGCTTACGAGAATGTGTCTCCTACTCACTCGAGTGACCTGATGTGAATCGAATCGAGGAAGACAGCCAGTGTGTGATACACTAACATTGTGAAAGCGCATTTCTCAACCCCATTAACACATTCTCAGATCCCAGGACTGAAATTCCCAAATTTTGAAGTTGACCTCTGAATGACTGTATTGCAATTCTAGAGACAGATCGAACATGATAGTTCAAGGGTGGTGCCAAAATAGCTTGGCGCCCATAGGCGCCAAGAAATTCTGGCACCACCCTTGAACTATCATGCTCGATCTATGTCTTCCTGTGGTGTGTCGGGGTGGTGTCGGGCTGAATGAGTTAACATGCTATCACTTCAAAACAGGCAAACAGATTTTTTTCAACCACTCCGTTTCCCTGCAACATGATTCAGGTGCCGAACACTGTCGATGATAATTATGACCATATGGATCGACCATGACGGCACTGTGACAAGGGTAATGTCTGAATAGCTTGTTGTATGAAAGCTAATCAAGGAAATTCAAGTCAGTACAAATGAGATAATGATGAGACGATTACGACTGAATCCATCTACTGCAGCATCATAGTGTTCCGCCGGTTGTGTTTTGCTGATTATTCTAAAACTGATGTGGGTTCAGGCTCTTCAGTGGCGAAGTGTTGACACATGCACACCCCGGCCACCGTGATTGGACAGTTGAGCGATATCCAGGTACACGATTCAGTAGTTCTCGAACAAGGACGATACCGGCAAAGAGGTAATTAGAGTCAAGCACGGACTGTTTTTCATAAACACTTGCCCCACTGAGTAGCGGCACCGCGTCAGTCTTCGCCGGGCCCACGACGCCGCACCGTGTGGGCCCGGCCTCGCACAACCGGCGGCTGAGCACACAGCGTGGGTCTACTGCGGCCGTCGTGAGTCCGAGGACCTTTCCTGCTCAAGTTACCGTGACTGGGTGCGCATTCAGTACGGTCGGAAACCCATAGCCGCCGGGCGTCTCTCAGTTGCAGAGTGCCTGCGGGTCGTTTTTACTGTGTTTTCGTGATAACCCTGTAAAGTCCTGGAAGACTCACTCACCGATCCGGCTATAACAGTCGATCTGTATATGGGCCTCTGTCGGTCTGGATCGACCATAGATAATGCTTCCTAGTTCAGTTCTGATCTGATTGCCTGCTTAGCTGGATTTCAGTGAAGCAGCATCTTTCCGCCTAATCTCCACGCACCCAATGAAGACCTGTATATGATGCGAATTGAAACCAGGAATCACTGATTTTCAACTGATTCAGTTGCGCCGGCTACGATATCGATCAGTACGCCGAGTAAGGTCAGTCGACCAGGCAAGTCCGGGCGGCTGGCACTGACCAGTGAACCGGTGACTGATCCGGCGGCCGTGTCAATGAGCCTGCAACTGAAATGTCCTCGGGCGGCGCCTACACTGATCTGGTGCATTGGTCTAGCCCACACGGGCTGCTGCCCAGCTGACTGTGGCTGACGGCCTCGGCCTGAAGACGTGTTGCTTACTGGGACAAAAGCGGTTGTATCACTGCAGCACTGACTCACTTACCAGATGATCCGGAGCGGAACGGCCTGACAACCTTCTGCACAAGTATTGTTTGACTGGCAAAGAGCCAGTATAGTCAGTGTCGACTTTTGAGCCGAAGGCGAGATTTTGATTGTCACGTTATACCTGCTGCCACTGAAAATCTCGCTGTTTCAGTCTCAAACTATGGCTCCAATGGCTATGTAAAAATAACAGCAGAGTCCAGTCTTGGCAATGCCAGCAGACTGGCGCGTGCACACACACACACACACACACAGGCGCGCGCTCGCGTGTGCGCCACCGACAGATTCACACCAGACGCACACACGGCACGCACAACATGACTGTTGTTGGGTCCCTGGGTCCCAACCTTGGATACAACGAATGTATGGAGCGGAAGTAATTGATGTATATGTATATATTATTATGTAACATAACTTAATATTATGCATAACTGTGCAAAAAGTTACTATTGTTTGCATTTTACTAAGCAGCCAGTGCTCATTAAAATGTCTGAGTTTCGCACATGAACTTAGTCTGACAATTCGTACACTGACACGGTGTGTAAAGATGGGACCCTATCACAAGTGTCAGGCTGGTCTACGAGTATCATTCTAGCATGAGGCGCAGGAGGAAAGACTTAAACTGCGGCGTGTGCATAGTCAGTGGTTACGCATTGTGATTTCGCGATCGCAGTTTTGAGGCGAAAAGTGCCCAGACATGCATGCAGGGTACTTCAGTGTCATTATTGTGTGTGATCAACCTTGAAATACATGTCGCCGTAAGCCCATGGTACATTGATTACAATAGAATTATGAGGTAGGAGGAGTTGTAACACGACATGTACCATGACTAATGGAACGGAGTGACATTAATGTTTTCTTTTGTTACAGTTTTGGGGGTGTTTGTGCATCAACAGTGCACCACGAAGCACTGTGCCAGCCAGTGACAAGTGGAGCAAGTCTGTTGTGGTCACAGAACCAGTGTCGGTAAAACATCTTAATATTCCTTTTTTACCTCACTGTCAGCGAGTTTTTGTTTTATAGAGTTGCACGAGTATACCTGAAAAGAAAATGTGTGACACTGTGCGGATACAGTTAATCTACCAGTACAGGTGCTGTTTACCTGCTCAGCTTTCAAGTCCCAACTAACGCCACAACCCAGTATCGGAATAAGTGACATATTACACATTAAATCCCCGCGTCGGGTGATGTAGTGCTCATACTATTGTGTACTTTGATTATAAGACTTTTGTGACATTTTGAAGATGTGAAACAGAGCATCTCTTGGGTCCTAACCTTGGCAGATACAACAAAATGTATGGATAGAAGTAATTGTCATATATATTATACATATGCATAACTGTGCAGAAAGGCACTATTGTTTGCATTTTACTATGCAGCCAATGCTCATTAAAAGTCTTTTGAGTTTCGCACATGAACTTAGCCTGACATTTCGTACGGGCCGAGAGAAAACATGGGACTGGTCAGGCTGGTCTATTATCATTCAAGCATGAGGTGCAGGAGGAAAGACTGAAACTGCAGCATGTGCATAGTCAGTGGTTACGCATTGTGATATCGTGACCCCAGTTTTGAGGTGAAAAAAGTGCCCAGGCACACACATGCAGGGTACTTCAGTATCATTGTGCGTGACCAACCTTGAAATTGAATACATTTTGTCATAAGCTGGTACATTGATTACAATATAATTATGAGGTAGGAGGAGTTGTAACATGACTTGTATCATGACTAAAGTAACTGAATGACGTTAATGGGAGTGTGTGTGTGTGTTTTATTTTGTTTTTACAGTTTTGGTGGTGTTTTATGCATCAGCAGTGCATCATGAAGCACTTACTGTGCCAGCCACTGACAAGTTCAGCAAGCCTGTTGTGGTCACAGCACCAGTGTTGGTAAAACATCTGAATTTTTCCTTTCTACCTCACTGTCACTTTCAGCAAGTTTTTGTTTTTATAGAGTTGCACCAGTTTACCTCAAAAGAAAAGATGTGACACAGTAAGCCTGTACAGATGCTGTATACCTGCACAGCTGTCGGGTCCCAACTAATCAGTGACATGGTACACAATAAATCCATGCGTCAGGTGATGTAGTGCTCATTCTCTTGTGCACTTTGAGTATAAGACATTTGTGACATTTCGAAGACGCGAACTGTAGCAACTCTTGGGTGCCAACCTTGGATACAACGAAATGTATGGAGCAGAAGTAATTGTCATATATGTATGTATTATATGTTATATACCTTACTATTATGTATAGATACACATATTATAACTGTACAGAAAATCACTATTGTTGGTATTTAAATACGCAGTCAGTTCTAATTAAAATGTCTTTGTGAGTTCCGCACATGAACTTAGCCTGACATTTCGTATGCATGGTGTGTAAATATGGGACTGTCAGCTGGTCTATTATGCTAGCATGAGGTGCAGGAGGAAAGACTTAAACTGCGGCATGTGCATACCCAGTGGTTACACGTGATCGCTGTTTTGAGGCGAAAAAGTGCCCAGACACATGCATGCAGGGTACTTCAGTATCACCATTGTGCGTGACCAACTTTGAATACATGTTGTCGCAAGTTCATGGTACATTGATTACAATAGAATTATTAGGTAAAACGAGTTGTAACGTGACTTGTACCACGACTAAAGTAAAAGAGTGACGTTAATGTTTTGTTTTGTTACAGTTTTGGGGGTGTTTTATGCATCAACAGTGCACCATGAAGCACTTACTGTGCCAGCCAGTGACAAGTGGAGCAAGTCTGTTGTGGTCACAGCACCAGTGTTGGTAAAACATCAGAATTTTTTTGTTTACCTCACTGTCAGCAATTTTTATTTTGTAGAGCTGCACCACTATACCTGAAAAGAAATGTTGACACTGTGTGGATACAGTAAACCTGTATAGGTGATGTGTACCGGCACAGCTGGGCTATTAAGTATATATACATATGTATGGGCCTCTGTCGGTGAACTGACTATAGGTAATGCATCTTAGTTGCTGTTCGGATGCAAGCCTGGGCATTGTGATATGGAGGATATGCTGTTGCCCATCCAGCATGTCGTCCCTCTCCACAATACTGATGGATCCAAAGGAACAGCAGATCCATTACAGTTTGGGACCGGCGCCATCACAGGAGGTGCCAGAACGAAGTTGAAAGCGTTGACGGACTGCCTTAGGGGCTCTGACTCTGGATGTTTGCACGAGGTTTACTCCTGAAGCCTTATGGCAGGGCTATTAGGTATATTATTGATATTAGCAGTGAACCAAAATGTTAAGAACAAAAGAAGCATACAAATCAAATTGTCTTGATTCATTCGTGACGTCACATGAGCCCAAAGAATGAAGGTTGCGGGTTAACAAAACACCATATCATATGATCTCCGTAATAATATGATGGTCTTCATATTGCAAAAGATCTCCAAACTGATATGACGTCCTTAACCTTTCAGAAGCACACTGATAACTAGAGCCTGTTTTTCTATTGATGTCGTCTGCTTTGCATTCCACTGACACCATGAAGTGATTCACTTTTGTTTCACAAACCGATGATGCGTATGCACTGCACCCCTTATACAGCTTACAGGTGCATTGGCACATCTGCAAGGCTTTTTAAATAATAGAAGACATTTCAACATCAGAATCAGGTCAACGACAAAAATTAGAGACCCTTGACAGTGAGGGCAGCTTTCATTTATAAAAGGGATTTTGTGGGTTATGATTCATCCCATCTTGTTGTAATGTAGACAATTGTCAACCGTTCGACTTGAAACTTTATTGTACAGTCAGTTGTTTTTGTGTGTATTCCAGATCTCGGTACCATCTTCATCTGGTGTACCTGTTTTTTCAGTACATCAGCTGGCTGGCTGGACGACTTGCCATTCAAGGTTGTGCTGAACAACGAGCAGACATGTTCCATGTAACACGACTTGCTGCAGTGGATAAGACAGCTGCGTCAGTGGAGAGGACAGCAGAAGGTGTTAATGGTGCTAGGGCGATGTGAAGTTTTTCTTTATTTAACTTGCGTACAAATTTCTTCTACAAGAAAGTGGCTGTACGACAATGTTCTGTGAAGTGTGAGTATTGTGAAAAAAGGCAGAGACTCGGTGATCTCCAACAGACTTGATGAGCAGCAGTGTTTGTGCTCTTGGTATATATATGTTTCATATAAACAAACTGTTGGTCAAGCTGAAATGAAATGGTAGGTGACGCAACAACAAACAAGATGAGGATTTTATTCCAAAGTCTATCATACTGTTTTGAGCTCACGTGTTTTCCAGTCTCACCTAATTAGGGAGCTGAGTGTTTCCGAAGCTGCTAGGTATTACCACGCTGTCAGAATAAAAAGCATTCGAAGCGTGCCAACTGGGTCCAGGGATGACTGGTTGGATTGAAATGTGTTTGCCAAAATGATTAAAATACAATTTAACACGTTGAAGATATACAATCCTGGCTAGTGAACTCATTCTTTGTCTTATTTAATTTATCTATATGCAAAATATCTTATAAGAATATGAAAAATTACAGACTATTTTGAAACATAAACTTGGTACAAAGATACCTGATGGTAAGACCTTCTATTCATACTGATTTGGTTGACCCACCGGAAAGCTCAATGGTCACATGTAATCTAGAAATAGGTGAAACATATTGTAAAAAAAAAAGTTTTTTCTCAAATACTATTTTCAAACCCAAACTTTGTGCAAAGATACCTGATGGTAAGACCTTTGAAGGTTACAAGAGGTTGGCAAATGTGTGTGAAATGCCAGTTTCTGATAGATTTTATTTTTATCAACATTTTTGCAAACTTTTGAATTAAATTTGTTACAAAGGTAGCTGATGATAGGACCTTCCTATGCATACTAATTTAGTGGAATCATCACAAGATTAAAGGTCACTGGGAGGAGGGGGGGGGGGTTGACAGGTGTGTGAAATAGCTTTTATTTTGAGAAATCATGGATTTTGCTGTTGCAGAAGCCAACTCTTACTGTCACAAAGGTCACACATGTAAATCTGTCATACATGAGCTATAAGAGCTTTGCCTTTGTTGTTATCCTTTTACTACACTGTTGCTGTTTGGCCCTTGCCCATCTATGTTAATGCGTACTAGCTATTGAACGCGCTTTGGACACCCCACTTTGACTAGCTTTGATAACACTCACTTGGCTAACTGATTAGGTGATATTGGAAAATGCGTGTGAGCTGAAAATAATGTTAGACTTTGGGATGAAATCCTCGTCTTCTTTCCACTTACCATTTTGGAAGTTTAAAGTATGATCAGAAAAAGTATTATAAGTTGACTACGCGACATGTTTGACATATCTAAGGTAGCAGGTGTCCTTTTGATGCCAGAAAATGTGATTATTCTGTTTTATACCAATCAGAAAAAAAAAATAGAAAACCATCCTCTAGGCTGTGTCTACCACATATCTTGTTTGAAATCATTGTGGGTACTTGCCCAAATTTCTGTACTTTTGCATGATGCCGGTACTACAAATTGCATCACACCCTAATACTTTAAAGTTGAAAGCAGCGCACTTCCCAGCTGCACATGTGTGTCATTTCCATAAAGAATGTTAGGAGACTTATTTCATCACTTTAGCTTCTGCTCTTGTTGGTGAATTGCTGCAAATTGAGATCGTCAGTTGATGGAGCTAGAGTTTTTATTAAATCACACATTGTTAGTCCACCCTCAAATATGCCATGCAAGTGGTATAATTTTTTTTTTTCTATCAGTGCTTTTACAGTTTTTAATCAAGTTTGGTACAAATTAAGGTAGCTGATGAAAAGGCCTTTCTGTGCATACCCCCTGGCATTGGTCAAGGGTCATGGGATGTTGACAAGTGTGCCAATGCTAACATTTAGAGAGAACATGGATTTTGAAGGTATAAAAGCAAACCTTTTACCTATGTTTGGACACTTGATCAACTGCTGATTTCATTGACCTGTCGGAAATGTCAAAGTCACAAAGGTGAGATTAATTCGCAATCCACTTTGTCAGAAATATCAATCGTACTGGGCGCGTTAGAGCCCCGGGGCCAGTCAGCACATGTATTGTAATCGGGCACCAAGCGGTTTGGGCCAAGATGTGGCAGGTACTGTAAAAACAGCCAATTTGTTGCTTTCATACATAAAACGGCATCAGTAATTTCTGTTCTTTTAGCCAATTTCGGCAGTACTGGAGATGCCTGAAAAGCACTGTTGTTATGGGCAATGTAAGTCATTTTCCTGACAGCCTGAACGATATTCATTTGTGCTGTTATTCCTAAACCTTTCTCATGACTGGTTGACATGAAAGAGTGTATTAAAGCTTACGGTAGGCAACATGATCAACATCTCTGAGAGAATCACAAGACATTACTGCTTATGCTCTTAACCCTTTTCATCCTGATACACTTCTTCTTGCAATTAATTTGACTATGATAGTTCAAAGGTGGTGCCAGAATAGCTTGGCGTCTGAGGCACCATGCTATTCTGGCACCACCCTTGAACTAAAATGGTTGATCTATCACCTAATCTGTAATGTAGCCCTCATAGAACAATGAGCAAGTAAACAAGATCAGCCACAGGATGAAATGGGTCAAGTAACATTTCTGCTTTTCCATATTCCAGCAGCAGTTCTCAGCCTGGGGAAAATAGGTTTTCTGACAGACGGAAATGCTAAGAGTGGTTGTTGTCCACACAGAAAAGTGCACTGATGATTGCGAGCACAAAAATTTCTTTTAGAGGCTACGTATGCCCACCTGGAGGTTGGATAGCAGATAATTTCAGATTGTAAACACATAAAAACTGATATTACCAGAGAGCACAACAATGTGTAGCCATGCAAAATTTGAAAGGTTTATCCTTTATAGTTTAATCACATTTCAAAATTAGATGATTTCCGCGTTTAATAAAATGGCAAGTTTTGAGTAACGCACAACATGATCTCTAGACTAGACTGACAATATCCCCACTCACAATACTGATTAAACCCAATTACTAGTTTGTACTGATTTGTTTACAGCTCCTATAATGATTTACTTTACAAGATTTGTCATCGTAAAAGCGTTTTCAATGAAAACCTCAACAATGAGCATCTGTCGAATAAGGTACTTGAATATACTAGCAGTCTTTCCGTAATGCTATATGAATGCTTGTACCAAAGTTTGCCGTACATGACTAAAGGGGCAGATTCTAAATATTCACTCTGATAAAGTCGGTCAGTCTATTATGTGGCATGGCCATGGGCAGATTATCATTAGATAATACATCATTATCAGATTTTCTGACATTGGAACCATATGTCAGGTGTCGGGCGTACAACTGGTCACAATGACAACTTTGAAGGATGTTTTCAGTCGCATTTCACAATGAAGAAAACTATATGCAGAAGGAGGCACATGGCATAAATGTGTAGGCAATCATGTTCTCTTGAATTATAAACACAAAAATTGTTCACCTCGTATGTTGTTTGATGGAGCCAAAATGATCGGTGCATGTTATTTACACCAAATTTTTATTATCACTATTTAATAGTTGTTCAGCATTTGCAAGTATGTGTGTGTATGAATGCCATGTTTTTGGTTGAGGAAATTAAAGTTTGCATAGTGGATGCTGTTATTGAATAGTTTACATAGTCTAGGATGATCCACTATCACCAACATACTGTGTGGTTTATATTAATCAAAATAATTTGTTTTTATTCCTACGTCACACGACCAATTTTTAACACAAACTGTACCATGTGACCTCGGTACACAAACCCTTATAGCGACTAATGGTGGGCGTCTTGTAGCCCTCTTTATGATGCGTCTTGGATGCCAGTTTTGAAAGGAGAACTTATTTTCTTCTACCAGATATATGTGCCAGCTTTCACCAATATTGTCCGTGGAACTGTACACTCGGGGTTGCTTGGATGCAGGTTCTGTCATGTATTTATTGCAAGACACTGAAGAAGTTTTTACATCATAGCTCTTGAGGCTTGATTATCAATGATATGGAGGCCTTGTAACGCTTGTGTGTAGACTGTATCAGGTCAATTCAACAGCGAAACAGGTATGACACTTTGGGCATAGTTATGGCTTCTCAGCAGAACTTTATTATATCCAGAACTTTTGTGTCATAAGCAGGTCTTGGCTTGTAAATCACCATCGCTCATGGTTTAACTTATATGTATATATTAAACCATGATTGCTGATGATTAACGAGCTGAGTAGCTAGAACTGTGCAACAAAAGGAAGTCGAGGCACGTAAATCAGCAGTGGCCATGGTGTAACATTAATCCCACTGTCGGATGATCCCTTTGTTGTATCATGCTGGTTTCACGGTTGGATTGACTTGATAGAGCTTACCCAAGCATTTTGGTTGGTGTGTTTGTTGTTTGGGGTTTTTTTTCCACAATTTTTAAAAAAATAATATGAACAACTTTGAAATGGGGCGCAGTGGAGCGCTTTCAGTAGCGAGCACTTGATGTAAATTATGGCAGTAAAGCAACAAGGTAAAAGTTATGTCACATATAAACAGTTGTGTCTTTTGGTACCAAGTGGTGTGTGTATGTTCCACTGTTTCTGTTCTTGGGGGCTTGAAACTTTTGGAAGTTCTCTCAATCTAGAACTGCGAAGAGAGCCTCGAAGTGGGAGTGCTTATTGCACAGAAATTGTCACATTGACCCCGCATTAGAGTGCATAATTTTTGTCATATTCGCTTGAAAGTTTAGATTTAGCTTCATTCTGAATAGGCTTTGGATGAGTTGTTTAGCCAGTTTTGTACCTCTTCAATTTTCTTGATTGATGATTAATTCATTTATTGACCGGCTTGGTATTGGCTTTGGGCTTGATTATTGCATCATGTTATAATAGCCTATGTTGTGCCTCCGTAACATGAAGTGCTGCAGCTGTGTCATCAACAATTCTGTATTGAGTTTACCATCACATCAACTGTGTGCATGTACGTTCAGTTGCAATGCTGTGCCAGAATGTATGTCTAATGTTGCCCTGTTGTGAATTGTAGGGTTCCATAGACCATCACAGAATGTAAGGCATGGTCTCGTAAGATGTAAACAAAAATTGTAAAAAAAATTTAAATTGTACTCGGGTGACCACTATGCACAACAGACATGAATGACAGTGAGACAACTGTTGTATACTAACTGGACTGAATGAGGTCATTTGTGTTGAAATTGAGTTTGTTCACATAACATGTAATATATTCTGGTGATAAAAAAATAGATTAAAGTTGGTGTAAATCGGTCTGTTGGGTTACAAAACTTTTCTTGCATGTGTGTTGTGTTTGATTTGTTCGTTGTTATAAATTCATGTATATGAGAAGTATACACATGAATACAATGGGAAGCTGTTCAAACATATTTCCAGTCAAATCTTATATTTTCTTTTATTTTTATTTTTTTTTATTGAGTCCTAACACTGATCTTTTCAGAGGTGTCCTGAAATCATTACCAGTCCAATATATGACAGTTCAAAGGAGATGCCTGAATATCTTGGTGGCAGGAGGTGGTAAGATTCCCAGGCACTACCCTTGAAATATCATTGTTTGCTGAAGTTGTTAGGCTTTAAAGGGTGAATGAGTTGGAGAATGAATTAAAGTAGGACCGAGATGGATCAGAAGGCGGATAAGCTTGAAACTGAGTAGGAACAACTTTAGGCTGGGGCTCCATCTTGTTTTGTAAATGGTTTGTGACTACTCGGTAAAAACTAAATAACAGTTATGTACACAAACGATTTCCTTGCCCGTCACTGAGCACTCGAGGTCATCAGAAGTGCAGACATTGAATTACCGTCATGCATCCTATAGTAATGCGGACGGTTTTGCTGTGTGAAAGACTATATGTGGAAAAATATAGTTTTAGCAAGGGACGTTGTGGGCATAGTTTAAGGATCCCATCCGCAGACAGCAAAACGCAACTGCGGATGGACAGTTATGGACCAGTAATGATGAGCTGCATATCGCTGGCCTCTTTAAATAAGCATCACATCGACACGAGAAAAAGTGAAAATATACCCAGTGTGAATCTAATCAATTTACATAACCCAAGGTGTTAATATACCCACTTCAAAATTGCTTTGCTTTGTTTCGACTCGGATGAAATCACACAACTTGAAGTCAGACTGAATTTACACATTATAATCCACCCTGTCTTCATTTTACATATATTTCACGCCTGGGTGGATTGACCGGCGCTGAGTAAATTTTCGTCTAAGTAAATCGAAGTTGATCCCTTCAGTTTTATTGACGCGGGAGGGGGGGGAGGGTGGGGGGTAGGTTGGTTCGGGGTTTAACGTCCACGGCACAGGAATGACTAAAGGACGACCCTGACAGGAGGGTTATGCTGGACAGGGCGGGCTATTACCTATGGAGTCCAACCTGAACACTGATAAATTCAGGCGCACTGCAACTGTGGCAGTTTGGTTTATCAGGAACTTTTAATGACGTGGGGAAAAGAGTGCAGACGTACGTTAGCTTTATAAAAAAAAACTCAACATGCAAATGGTGATGCGGTACGCGGTTGTCATTAAACAAAATTGTGTGTTTCTGTGTGTGCGGGCGTGTATGTCAGTGTGTGTGTGTATACATGTGTGTGTGTGAGAGAGAGAGATGATGATGATGAAACTTTATTTATCAACTTGAAAAAGAAACAAATCGTCATCAGTTTTACAAACTTGCCGTTGCTAACATCTACATCATAAAATAGGTTAAAGAAAATAATAATAATAACATTATATTTACACACATTATTTCATGCACCAATATTTTTTTTTAAAGAAGAAAAAAACAAAACAAATAATAACATTAAAAAAAATTATATAATAGTAACACTCAACATTCATCTTACCACACACACACACACACACCATACATAAATGCATGTGGTACACGAAAGTATTCAGAGAGAGAGAGAGACGAAACAGTTTCCAAAGATAAATCAGTGATTAGGCTATCGACCTGTTTTCAATCATGTCCTTGCTCACACAAACACCATCACACACACACACACACACAACACAAACACACGCACACACTCACACACTCGGCACCGGCCACACACACACACACAACGGCCACACACACATCGGAGTAAAAGTTAATCAGTATGAGGAATAAACACGCACACTGACATACACACACAGTAAAAAGTTAATACTGATGTACATGAATAAAAAATGAAATCAATAATTCTAATCAAAAGCCGAAGCGCGACACACGCATGAACGCAAGGGTTCGACCCGCAGAATCGTAGGGAGAGAGAGAGAGAGAAAGAGAGAGACTGAGAGAGAGAGAGAGAGAGAGTGATGATGATGACTGATGATGATGATGAAACGTTTTATTGACAGGATACAGTTTTAGGCGAAACGCCTCTCTTACAAACTGTCCTGTTAGAAAAGAAACCCTAACAGCAAAAAGTAAGCGGAATGACACAATTCACACAATAAATCGAAACATGAAGACTGAAATAAACTGAAAAACCCACAAAAACACAATACAAATATGCAAATAATGCGCACACATATCAAATCAATAACAGTGAATAATAATTTTATATATATATATATATATATATATATATATATATATATATATATATATATATATATATATATATATATATATATATATATATATATATATATATAACATAACTTTATTTCTCAAGGATGGAAACAAAAGGCGCACAGGCAGCTTCGGCATCCGAAGTTAGGTACTAACAAGACTGACAATGCTACACTGATTTGTCCGGCCTAAGTTGGGCTTCGGCTCAACGTGTTCCACTCGCGCAAACGGTGAAGGTAATTCTTATTTGGACCGGCTATTATAGACGCCATGATGTGTAACGTCATATCCGTTCTTTGTTGGGCTTGGGACCCGACACAAAATGGTGAAGGTAATTCTTATTTGGACCGGATATTATAGACGCCATGATGTGTGTTTACGTCATATCCGTTCTTTGTTGGGCTTGGGACCCAACAACTGTATCATTTATTATTATTATCATTTGGGTATCATTTTGGGTATCATTTGGGATTATTTGGGTATCATTTGGGATTATTTGGGGATTATTTGGGGATTATTTGGGTATCATTTGTTATCTTTTGGTTAATTTGGGTAAAATGATGGATTCTATGATCACATGATCGCGTAACCTCCCCGAGGATAATCTTGTTTATGTTACTTAATTTCCTTATTTAGTGTAATATAACAGTGGAAATTTAATTTCAATCAAGTCTAGCTGTTAGTGTAGTAAAAGTATGTGAAGTAAATGGAAACTAAATAAAACAGGTTATTCTTAGAACGTAGTCCAATCCAAGATGGCCGCTGCGACGCCATGTCGGGGATTGAGATGATGCGGTGAAACGCTGGAACTTTCCTGATGTTGGCCCCCACACGGCCCCGTTTCCTACCAGAAAGAGTTTCAGAGTTTTGTACATATTTTTGTTTTGAGAAAGCCTTGAATCTTATTTGGGGCTTTCGTTTCTGTGTGTATGGAATAATATGAATCTAGATTCGCTTTCCTTTGCTTTGGCAGAGATAAGTTATTCAGTGGCCAATCTCACCAAGAAAAACTACAAAAACAGCGTCACTGAAATCAATCACGTAAGTATCAGTTATATTTGCTCATTTTAAAAGGAGTGTGCTCTGAATCATGTGGCTTTTCGCGAAAAATATGGCTCAAAAATGTCGGTGGGAAAGCGCCATTGTTGACCGAACACGAGGCAAGCCGAGATACTGGATGAAAGTTCTTGTTTACGTCGGCTAATTGTCTAAAACCCGTCCATTCTGCGTTGCAAATAAAACTTTCAAAATAATGCCTTTTAATTTTGCAATAACTGCTGCCAAAGTGTTTAATACACGCGTATTTTTGCTGGCCTACTTTGGATGACGCGTGACCTCTGGCTGCATGTGTCAGAGACGCCTTTGTTATGAATTCCCAGTAAACAAGTGTAGACACTTTCGCCTCTCCGGTTTTCTCAGTTAGCCTGTGTTTGCTGCACACGCGCTATCATTCAGCAACCCTCCATGTGGCATTAAAAAAATGAAAAGAATGTTTCTGCTCCCTTTAATTTTAACTTTTAGCTGGAGACAGTAGAGATTTAGAAAACCTTTTCCTGTTTATTCTGTAAGCTGAAATCCGAAACTGTACTTTGCTGAAATCACAATTCACAGTCTGACAGAAAAACAATATGAGAGTGGTTGCATGTTACAGTATAAAAAATTTGACACATCAAATAAGTTTACTGCATTGCATTAGTCTAATACGTGAAGTTAGGTGTACTGTTACTGTGTTAGTGTTATTTATAAACGACTTACACTTAACCTCAGAACTGCTGGGGCAAAGTGAATACTCCCCATCGGAAAGAGACATAAATCCTCATGAGCCCCCATAGTTGTGGGGGCTCATGAAAATTTCTGTTTTTTGTCAGCATTGTGTTCTTCATGCTCACAACTTGACACAAGTCACATTTGGTCCCATTTTATTTGTATTCTTCACGCAAATGTTGGTCAGTGCAGTGGTTTCAGATGTGAAATCCGTGTCCATTGGCAGTCAAGGGGTTAAAACAAGTGACAGTAACAGTGGCACACTTCTTTAAAAAATGTTGTAGGGTGTTTTTTATTGTTAGACTATCCACACAACAATGGAGGGTGTGTTAATTGATTGTGTTTTTTTTTTTTTTTTTTAATTGTTAGTCCTGAATAATGCACATGTGATGTACAGCATCACAGAATGTTCAAGTGGCATCTGACAAGTTTGGATTCTCAAAAATGGCAACCTAAGCCATTCAAGGGAATGCTCCTGCTAAGACAATGTGCTGCTATGTTCTGCTTAAAAAAGAATTCTGGTTGTAATTACCTTACCACCGAAGCTGCAACCAAACTTGCTGTCTCTCTCATCTTATCTCGCATCGACTATTGCAACTCTCTCCTTTCCAGCCTCCCTCACTCCACCACTTTCACTCTCCAGCGCGTCCAGAACAATGCTGCCAGCCTCGTCCTCAGAAAGAAAAAATCCGACCACATCACTCCCCTGCTCAAACTCCTTCACTGGCTCCCCATCCCCCAACGCATCTGTTATGATTGTGGTTGTGTTGTTTTGTGAGAGCATGCATGTAGGAAACGATGATCCGATATTTATTTGAGCTATCATGGTTACGTATCAGGTACCTTTTCAGTAAGATTTTCTATCGTTCGCGCAGATAGCGGAATTGGCTTTGTTATGATACGCTAAGTTTAGTCTGGGACCTTCTAGCAAAGTCGCACGGAGAAGAGCGGTCGATTTTTGTTTTGCATAGATTCGCTGAGAATAAAGCAGAACGTTCAAGCAGGGTCGCGCTGTCTAGTGACCTCGTACATGTGACGTCAAAATGTAAGCAACATTTTACTAGAGACGCTCTATTCTTAGTCATATTTATTTTTTGTGCGCGTGAATATAGCAGCCAGTCAGTGTATTATTAAAGGTCATGAACGGTCTGCTATACTTTTGTGTGACATCATTATACACTAGGATTTGGGGCTGAAATTAGCAGTCAAATTTTTGTAGACTATTGTAGTTATTCTAGAAAGTTCTGTTTTATTAATATTCATGAGTTTCAGTTACATGTTCCGTTCTGATTGGTTGTATTGTGTGAATTCATTAGATTTTTCTAGAAACTTATTTTACTATAAAAAAGATGGTGCTAGGAAGCACGTGTGTACATTGTCATGCATTGTCAGTTGTAGGGACACACAGTTTATCGTAGGTACATGGCCCGTATAGGGTCTACATTGTGAGAGACGCAGCATAACGGTGGTGTACGTTGTATGAGAAACCTTGTGTTGACATTTCGCAGAGGAGACATTGTATCAGTGTTGGTGCATTTGGGAATGCATTGTGTGGAGATCGCATCACTGAAATAAAATATTGTTGGAACTGTTACTCCAGTGTTGTCTACAACCTTAAGCCACGTGCGACGGGTTGCAGCTGAATGAAGTTTATTTAAAAAGAACCTTACGTGCGTGCGTCTGGTGTGATATCATACTACAACTACGACTCAACACGTAACAGCATCCAATACAAGATTTTGTCTCTCTGCTACAGATCCCTGAACAACTACGCTCCTACCTATCTCTCCAACTTACTTCACCCCTACACTCCTTCCCGCTCCCTCCGCTCCGCCTCCGACCCTCTTCGCCTCCACATCCTCCGCACCAAACTCAGCACTTTCGGTCCCCACTCCTTCTCCGTCTACGGTCCATCCACCTGAAACACTCTCCCACTCTCTCTCCGTCAGAAACACTCTCTCTCCCAGCGAATAGGATGCTCATCGGTCATCGGTCATTGACGCATACAAATTTGAAATGACGCATTGCTCCGTCGGTCCAATATGATGCAAAACGCCTTCCGCCTGTAAGAGGCAAACATCTTCATCAGTCCCAACGGCTGCATTAACTCTAAAGTCTCCTTTGTTGGTCTCATTGACGCTGATTTTGATCCTCGGAGTCGGTATGAGGGTGCGGCAGCGGACTGGGTCTAGATGTCTGTAGCCAGGTTTTGTTTTTCACGCAGTTCAGCAGTTCACGTATTCATAATAGACGTCTAGAAGCAAAGGAAATGGCTTAACTGTTGTCAGTGCTGCCGGTTCGTAATTTTTGCACAGATATGCGTATTTTTACATGATGTCCAAATGTTGTAATGTAAGATGTTGCAATTGATGTACCGTGGTCTCTCGTGCTCACACATGTAACCTTCGTTCTTATTTCATGGTTACACAATCAGTAACTCAATCTTGCTTTGTTCGCGTCTTGTAGTTGAAGTCCACATCATGTAATTAGTTGTACACTGATAGTCCATAAGCTAGCAGGATCTACCGTGCACCCCCCCCCCCCCCCCCCCCCCCCCCCGTACTCAATAAGATGGGTTTCAAAGTGTACCTTAGTACGTCATCCTGAGATGTTTAAGCCATGTTCCCCCGAAAATCTATAGGAACACACCAGAGATATAGCCGATGGTGCAAGGGTACCCCCATTCACGCTCTTTGCGGTTGCTAAAATGAGGTTGAGAAACATTTTCCTCTAAATAAATCAGAGTTCATTCGAAAGCCCAAATCAGACACTATTATGTTAAGGCACACCTTCTGCGTCCTCTGCAAAAAAAAAACAGAATGAAAAAATATTGAATCTCTGGCTCACAGTGAAGGTATGTGTGCACCCAGTAAACAGCCATTTCCGCAAAAAAAAAAAGACAAAAATAATGTATCAGATGCCTTCAGACATTTTTTATAGCACTGGCAGTCTATTTTCAGGCTTACATCATTAAAACAGGATGTCACAATTATTGTAAACTTAACTAGGTGATTCTATTATCACTGTGAGTGCCACAGTGGTTGATTTTGTATTCCTACCCCAAAGTTGTAAAAATAAACAAAATTAATTAGAAAAAATTACTAAACTTATTCCATTTCGACCTCTCCTTACCTATTAAGTTTCAATAATGTGAGCGTAAAGTGCAAGAAAATAAGGAAAGTCGGCATCCTTTACAGTAAATTCATGGTGAATGATAGCCTTTTCCCATTTAAAATTGCTGAATTGGGGAACATACGTTGTTTCTGATGCCCTCAAAAATTCTTTATACAACTGATAGGTCTTTCTTAGATTTTATTGGTTAGGATAGAGTACCACAGTTACTCCCAACCTGATTTTATGATGCTGTGATGCATTTAGGGGCCACAGTGGCTAAATCTGCTGCCCTACCCCCATTTTACCAGTACACAAAAGAACGCAAAATGACCATAACAATTGCTTATGTCATACTCCTCTGTTTAAATATTTTTGGTGCCAGTTTTCATAACAAATTATGCATAATGAGCATAACAATTTGTGATCATTTCATTAATTTCAATGTGACCCATCAATTTAATTGTAACTATTTTTAAGTGGCTGGTCTTTTAGGTGATATTTACCTAGCATAAGGCGGGTCTAGTAAGGTATCCCCTTTTCTTTTCCATTAATTTTATCTAGAAATGTGTAAATATGAATATGCATAATAAGTTTCATGGTTCCTAACAGCCTAAACAATGTTATCAAAATACTTAGTTTCCACATGTCCACCACGAGATCATCACTTCCACCTCCATTTTTTGCCTTCTTTTTTGCAACGTTCAATTACTTAATGGCCATCTTTGAATCTTATATTGTTCTGGCTGCCAATGAGTGAGCGGTCAAGAGGTCGGCAGCAGGAAAATGTTTCTCAACCTCATTTTAGCCTCCACGAAGAGCATGAATGGGGTACCCTTGCGCCATCGGCTATATCTCTAGTGTGTTCCTAAGGATTTTCAGGGAACATGGCTTAAACATCTCAGGACATACTAAGGTACACTTTGAAACCCATCTTATTGAGTACTGGGGGGGGGGGGGGGGGGGGGGTGCACGGTATACTCTGCTAGCTTATGGACTATGACAACCACAATCTGTTCTTGCTTTGTTGTTTTCTAGGAGAGGGCGGAGGGTGGGGGTGTCTGTCTATGACAATTTGACAAAAATGTGTTGTGGTTGGTGTCCTGGATACTAAAGCTTGAATCGGTACTGCCAGAAAACTGGCTCTTTGTTGCTGAGAACCATTGTGCTCTTCACTGTAGCACAGTAATTCAGTGCTTGCACACGTTTACTGAAAAAAGCATATTATATGTAATGGAAGTCATTGAAACGCAAACCTGATTACATTAGATTGCAAAATAGCAAAAACTAAATAAAAATCCGAAATTGCCAAATATACTTGCGTTTGGTATTTTATACACCAAGTATAACACCTATAGTTGGCTGCGTGATGAATGTAACCAGTGCAAGATTGAGTTTCTAAAGTCTGCAAGAGGCATAGACGTTCAAAAGTCCTCACCACCTAAGGGTCGTTATGAGAATCTATGCATATTGCTCGAGATTTTATCTGATAGTGTTACTGTTACTCAAACTGAGGAAGTAGATGCGGACTAAGTAACGATTATAATCCACATCTGCAAGTAGCACAGATCCTCATGAGTCGCCTCTGCCCGCGGGTTCATGAAAATCTACGCCTCTGACTGGTTCCATTCATGCTCATGTTTCTCAAATTGAGTGTAACTGAAAACAGCCATGACTGTAACCAAATGGCAGGCAAGCACCGCGAAAACGTAAACAGTGAGAGAGTCTGGGGGCCAAGTTACCAAGATGTGTTGACAAGTTTGACATCGAAAATGCCGAAAAAATATATATTTATTTTGACTTATGGATTTTCAAAATGACCTATTGATTTTATGTTCCTCCGGTCATATGACTTATTGACTGCAAAACTCAACCTAATCACTGCTCTCCTCCTTCCAGTCTGCCCTCAAAACTCACCTCTTTCAACAGTTCTAGCACTATATCACCACACTCCCCACCCCAAGCTGACTGTCGTAATGTATTTGTGGTATGTGAGTCATTGTCTAAAGTGTGTGCGAGTTGTGAGTGCGTGCTTACAGTTATAATTTAAATTATTATAAATATAAGATAAGCGCATTATAAATACCGTTATTATTATTATTATATTATTAATTGTGTTAGTTTTGATCCAACCTGCAAAATGTATAAAAACTTAAAAGACACCTGTTTGTTAGTGGAAGGTGGATATTTTAAAGAATAAATTGATCACTTAACATAGCTTGAACTAATTGCCTCCAAGTGTTGACAGTGACATGCATTTTTGAAACAAAGGGCAAGTGTATTTTGGGTATATTTTATTTGTCACTTCATTCTAAATCACATGGAGTGAAAGAATGAACATTACACAGTGAGAACATTTATGTGGATAGCATACCAGTAATGTATCGTATCATTCTTTTTTCCAGTTGGTTGCACAGCACGGGGCAGAAGCAGACAGGCATCTTTACCGGTGCCTTTTCTCTCACGTCGATTTTAGTGGGGATGGTAAAAGCAGTGGCAAAGACTTTCATCAGGTACGTCTGCAAAGTTGTGGCTCACTCTCCTGACATGTTCACAGGGAGACCTTTATGTAAAGATCTGCTCATTCAGTCATATTGTGTCTGCAGCACATCAGCAGTCAATCACGCTGTTTTCATCTCACTGAACCTTGTTCGAATTGTTTAGTTTGTTTCATTTGCAGCTTGATTAAGTTCATTAACCCATTACATCCTGAGGCTGATTTGTTTAATTTGCTTATAGTTATTGCCCTACAGAGATGCCAACCCTTCCGATTTCGCCGTATTTTCTTACGCCAAAATTAATTTCTTAAGATTTTACGGCCAAATAAATTATCTTCAGGCGAAAAAAGCGCTGAAATATTCCGCTAAAAGTTACCAATTTCTCACTGACTTTGCTGCTCTTATACTGCCGAGCCATCACATTTCCCTCAAGATAAATAATGAGCCAATCAGAAGTGTCCTCTGATTAGCGCAACCAATCGGAATCTGAAAATATGTGATCGGAAATAGTGTGAGTTCAGTTCATTAGGTCTTGGGATTTCGCTATTTTAGTGTGTAAAGATGTGTTTGACATCGCACACTGCAATGGCCTGTTTATCAGCCGGCCGTACACACTTGAGCGACACAAGTCAGTCTGAATTTTTATGTCTAGTTCATGTGTGTTTCGAGGATGTTTTGCTTTGAATTGCCGGTACTCCTCATCGTTAGCGGATCAAACCGTGGAGATGAAAATTTAGTGTAGCGTTCTGCTGCATGTATCTCAATCTCCCTTTAAGCCTATCCCCCGTATTGGCTGGGGATTAGGATTGATAGCTTTAGGGCTTTCCTACTGACTTGTGTTCGTAGGTCATTGGCTCACTTTCTGAAGGATGCTCGCATAGAGTTGTATCCTAGTGTTTGTGAGGTTCAACTTTCGTGTCGGACAATTTTCCATCATGAGTTGCGCCATTTTTTTTTTTTTTTTACCCCTTCCTTTCTCCTTCCCCTCCACCTTTTATTTTCTCCACTCTCCTTCTCCCCCAGTTTTCGGGGTGTCGTTTAGATACCCCTTTGATCACTTCAAAGAAGGTAGAAATTTGATGTGTGTCCTTTTTTTACACACTATTTTCACTCCTATCGCGGAATTCTGTGGATTTACGGAACTTTATAAGTTCGTTGGTTCTGAGGTGAACTCGTATGGTTCATTCTGTTTTTAGTTGTGGTTTTGTGCTCTAGCCACGCAAAGCTGGTCAGTGCCAGTGCTGTGACGATGAAGTTCGTGTGTGCAATCTTGCATGCCGTGGCACCGAACTTTAACTTTAACCTTGATGACTGAGTTTTATGTTCACGCGAAATCTTCCTGTCAAATTTTATTTCTGCCTGTCAGATTTTGAAAATGGTAAGGTCAGGTAGTGAAAGGGGTTGGCATCTCTGGTTCTATAAAAGCCACATTACACTTAAGTTTAGCAGAGAGAATAACATTTTAGTTTAAATGTGGTGCCAGAGTAGCTTGGCGCCTTAAGCGCCACGCTATTCTGGCACCACCCTTGAATTATTATTATAGTCAAATTAATTTCATGCAGGAGTATATCAGGATGAAAAGGGTTAATGCACATCATCACCTGTTCTTTAAAATTTTGATGAAATGTTTGCTGTTTCAGATCCAGTTCCTGGTGCAAGAGTGTGCGTCACTGCTGAGTAAACCTAACTTTGTTTCCATTCTCTGCTACGCAGTCGACAACCCCCTTCATCATCAGAAAGTGGGTATTTTTTTCAGCTTAGATTTTTTTTGATGGAGGTAGAGAAGGTGGGGTGGCTGAGCTGATATATTTTCACTCTTTTTCTTTGTGCTTGTCTGAATTTCATTTGTTAACTTGCCATTTGGGAGTTGCCCCAGGGAACGAAATTAAATTTGCAACTCAAGACACTGATTAACCTCAATAGCTCAAGGTGATGCCAGATTAGCTTGGCTTTTGGTGGTGCTAGGCTATTCTGGTATGACACTTGAAGTTGAAATATCATTGGTGATTATATTTTCTATGTTGGGGATGATTTAGATTTAACGCTTATGTTCTGATTTTTCTGCATACAGACCCTGAAGCCCTCTGCTCAGCTGTTCCCCCAGTTGAGTAAAGTGCTGAAGTTGAGTCGCGTTCAGGAGGTTGTGTTTGCCTTCGCCTTACTTAACTCTTCAAACAGTGACACTCCCTTGTACGCTGCCCAGTTCATCAAACAGAAACTACCAGATCTTCTTCACTCCTACGTTGATGCAGGTCAGGCTCCTTTCTGCTCATGAGCACTTTCATATTCCAATGGTCATCCACAAACAAATTCCAATCAGTGTATAATTGGCCCCAATTACACTGTATGTCTTATTTGCATAGCTGCCAACCCTCCCGATTTTATCGGGAATATCCCGATTTTTTTTTTCAATTCCCGATTCTCCGTTTTTTTTGTACATTTCTCCCGATTTTCATATTTTCAAGCTTTGTTTTAAAATTCGAGGCATTTTTGCGTACCACTCGGGGTCAAGCGCCTGTAGTTCAGAGCCTACCGCTATACTGTACCGCTAAGCTTTCGGGGACCCACAGCCAGTCTTGATTACGCATGCGCAGCAAATTTCCGTCCATTCTGTGTTTGTTCCGGTTCCTTCGAATTTGCCCTGGAGCACATGCTCAACGATTTTCACAACTGGTCACAGAGTATTTTCGATTTTCAACAAAATCATGCCGCCAAAGAAGAAGAAGTGTTTGGTGAAGTTCCATCCAGACTACAAGCGTTCCTTTCCTTACATTGACGAATCGAGAAAGGGCAAACACTTTGCCTTTTGTAAAATGTGCCGGGCAGACATAAACATCGATCACGGCCGCCAAAAAGACATCAGTCTGCACGAAAAACATAAGAAACACCAAGAAAATCCCTGAAGGCTGCTGCAAACTCTTGCCCACCATCAAAAGAGTAGATAAACTTTGTGCTGATTAATTGATTGGCAACACATGATTGCATGTGTGCTGTGTTGCCATCCAGAACTGCATGTCTCTGTTTATTCTGTTAATAGAGACATCCAGTTCTGGCATGCAACCTTTCATTGAACTCTCAACCCTGTTACCGTTAGTGTTACAAGCAAACATCCATTGATTTATTTTGTTCAGCCATGATTTTTTGTGCTGATGTGAATGTAAACAAACTTCAAACTAAAGGATACAAACTGGTCATTATTTTGAATTTTCAAAGGTCTGAATTGTTCGCCGTTTCGAGGATTTCCTCGGTAATCTCGCCGATTTTCTGCTCCTCAAAAAAAATTTCAGCGGAAAAAATAAAAATTTGAACGAGGGTTTCTTATTAGATCTACTATTACAGTCACGTGTTTCGCTGTTTCCGTGTATAATTTCTTGCGCCTGTGGCTACTTGGCATTTCTATCTGCAAAGGATTATGGGATAGAGAAACCTACTTCCGGTTGGCAAATGCAAAATGGCTGCAAAACGACGGATTATCGAATGGGAAGATACTTTCGATGATGGCGGTGTGAGAAACAGTTGGCGATGGGAATGGGTGGAGCATTCCATCGATGATGAACGTTTAGGGCTATTTATAAGAAAAATAGCTGGCGCTGGTCAAGCTTTTTGCACTATTTGCGAATGCGATATAAACTATGGTTCACGTGGTCGTCCTGGTCTCAAAGATCACATCAAAACGCGCAAACACAAGAAAACAAGGAACAGTCTTCAAGGCAATGCAACTATAGAAGGTATGCATCAAAGCTTTAAAGAACTTTTTTGCAATTGTGAGAAAGCCAAGACTGATGAGCAGCTCAAAGCAAAATGGAGAGAAAAAAATCTGATTTCTCTACTTGTGACTGTGACTATTTGGTGAACTATTCCTACAAATCTTGTTCATTTCCTTCTCATTTTAAAATGTTCCTGCAGAGAACTTTATAATAGACACTAACTGTACTATACAATGGACACAATTCATGAAATGTTAAAAGCTTGAAAGGCCTTTTTTATTTTGTCATGCTTTCAGCAATTGTGGGAAGTTAATAACTTAATGAGTTACTCCTATTTTTTCAACAGCACTAATACTGTTAATAGATTCTGCCTGAAGATATATTGTGCTTTAAATACTTCAACCTGGGATTATGCCTAGATGTACTTTTCTTCCCTTTTAACTTGGTAATTTTTTCTGACAAATTATATAATTTAAAAAGAGAAACAGCAAAGGAAGAGTGCAGTAGATAGATGTTCACTTCCAGTCTTTGGCTTCTGGTTGCATTAAAAAAAATTATTATGATCAATTTTTTTTCAGCTGGTAGAAATATAAAAATATTAATTTTGTTACTATGTACTGTTCATTAAAAAGACAATAATTATATTTTAGGCCCATGTTTATTTTGTTTTTGTTGTTTTTTTAAAACAGAAATAAAAGTAAATTGCATGGGAAATAATTACAATTTGGTGTCATTTGTTACTAAAACTTTGAGGAAAAGACAGTAAATTATATCTGACATGTACACGTTTCTCCTGCTTGCGGTAAGCTTTGTCTTCCTCAAACCCCTGTTTACACTTTTTAATTTCCTCTTTTTTTTTCAAAGTCAATTCAGACCTTTGATTTTGCTTCAAAAGAGAGGCCTCCAAACTGCCTTCAAAATGCTGATTTTCGTTTCCATTGTTCTTGATTTAGTTTGTTCAGCCATGATTTTTTTGTGCTGGTGTGAATGTAAATAAACTTCAAACTAAAGGATACAAACTGGTCGTTATTTTGAATTTTGCTTCAAGGAGAGGCCTTCAACTTACTTACTTACGCCTGTCACCCCTACCCGGGTATAGGCCGTCGACGAGAGACCTCCAGCAACTCCTGTCCTGTGCTTCTCCTTCGATTCTACTCCAGGTGGTTCCCAGTCTCTTGATGTCTGCTTGGAGGTCTCGACGCCAGGAGTTTCTCGGCCTACCTCTTTTCCTCTTTCCCTGGGGGTTCCATGACAATGCCTGCCTAGTGATACTGGAAGCTGGCTTTCTCAGACTGTGACCGATCCATCCCCATCTTCTTCGCCCAATTTCATTCTCTGCTGTTATCTGCTCTGTTCTCTCCCAGAGTCCGACGTTGCTGATCTTCTCTGGCCAGTGGATTTTCAAAATTCTTCTAAGGCAACTGTTCATGAAGGTCTGTACTCTGTTGACTGTGGTTTTTGTCAATCTCCATGTCTCTGCTCCATATAGGAGAACTGCTTTTACATTGGAGTTGAAAATCCGGACTTTGGTGTGTTGTGACAGCTCTCTGGAACTCCACACTTTTTTCAACTGGAGAAAGGCTGCTCTGGCTTTACCGATTCGTGCTCTGACATCTGCATCAGTGCCGCCTTTTTTGTCTATGATGCTCCCGAGATAGGTGAAGGACTCCACCTCCTCCAACGGGGTGCCAGCAAGCAAGACTGGTTCTTCCCTGGTTGCGTTCAGCCTCATTGTCTTTGTTTTCTGTTTGTGAATGGTGAGGCCCACTTGGGACGAGATGTCAGCAAGCCTCGTGGTCTTGTCCTGCATTTGTTGATGAGTGTGGGACAGTAATGCCAAGTCGTCTGCAAAATCGAGGTCGTCAAGCTGTGTCCACAGTGTCCACTGTATTCCACTTCGTCTGTGCTCTGTGGTCATCTTCATGACCCAGTCTATGGCCAGTAGGAAGAGGAACGGAGACAGCAGACACCCCTGCCTGACACCAGTTCTGACCTGGAGCTCTCTGGTGTGAACTGCCCTTCGTGGATCACGCGACATGTCATGCCATCATAGCTGCTCTTGATCAGGCGGACGAGCTTTCTGGGTACACCGTAGTGTCGTAGAAGTTTCCACAGAGTCTCTCGGTCCACGCTGTCAAATGCTTTCTCATAATCCACAAAGTTGACGTACAGCAGGGAGCTCCACTCCAGAGACTGTTCCACGATGATGCGGAGAGTGGCGATCTGGTCTGTACATGATCGGTTCTTCCTGAATCCTGCTTGCTGGTCTCTCAGCTGGGGGTCAACGGAACTCTTCATTCTCTCTAGGATGATCCTGTTGAAGACCTTTCCTGGTACTGACAGCAAGGTGATTCCTCTGTAGTTGGAACACTTGCTGAGGTCGCCTTTCTTGGGAAGCTTGATTAGGTACCCCTCCTTCCAGTCAGCTGGCATCACCTCCTCTTCCCAGATCTTTCCAAACAGTGGGTACAGCATCTCAACTGTTGTCTCTAGGTCTGCTTTCAGAGACTCCGCTGGGATGCCATCTGGCCCTGCTGCTTTGCCATTCTTCAAAAATGCCACTGCTTTTCTGATCTCTTCCCGGCTGGGTCTGTCACAGCTGATGGGTAGGTCGGTCTCTGCCAGCTGGATGTCGGGGGGGGGAGGGGGGGGGGGGGGTCGGGTGGGCTAGGTCTGTTCAGTAACTCTTCAAAATACTCGGCCCATCTGTCGAGTTGGTCTGCTCTGTCTGCAATAGGCTTGCCTTCTTTGTCTTTTACTGGTCTTTCTGTATGGCCATACTTACCCGACAATCTTCTGGTAATGTCGTAGAGCTGTTTCATGTTGCTGCTGCCTTTTCTGCCTCTGCTGCCAGGCTGTCTGTGTAGGCCCTCTTATCTGCCCTGATACTCCTCTTCACCTCGCGGTTGGCTTCCGAGTATTCCCCCTGTGCCCTTACTTTGGCTGCTCTCGTGCGACTGTTGTTGACCGCTGCTTTCTTCTGCTTCCTCGCTTCTATCTTCTTCAAGGTCTGTGCCGACAGCCAGTCCTTGTGGTGGTGTTTCCTGAACCCTACATTGTCTTTGCAGGTTGAGTTCAGCGCCTCTCTAACTGCCTTCCACTGCTGCTCTGTGGTGACCGCCTCCTCTTCATTTACTAGCTCCTGTAGCGCTTGAAACCGGTTGGACAGTACCAGTTTGAACTCTTCTCCAACTCCAGTTTCTCTCAGGAGGCCTACATTATAGCGCTGTCTTCTTGTCGTCTCTGTGCGGCTTTTCTTTAGCTTGAGCTTCATTCTTAAGGTAAGCAGATGGTGGTCTGAGGCGACATCTGCTCCCCTCCTCACTCGAACATCTTGAAGGGATCTTCTAAAATTTCTTGCTAATGCAGATATGGTCTATTTGGTTTTCTGTTGTATGGTCAGGTGAGACCCAAGTTGCTTTGTGTATTCTTCTGTGTGGGAAGATGCTGCCTCCAATGACAAGTCGGTTTAGAGCACAAAAGTCTACAAACCTCTCCCCGTTCTCACTCATCTCCGAGCCTAGTCCCTGTCTCCCCATCACCTCTTCGTATCCGGTGTTGTCCTCCCCTATTTTGGCATTAAAATCGCCCATGACGATGGTGATGTCTCGCTCCGCACATTTGTCCACGGCACTCTGGAGTCGGTCGTAGAACTCTTGTTTCTCTTCCTCGTCACTGTCATTGGTGGGCGCATAACACTGGATGATGTTCAGCTTGAGCTTTTTCTTGGTTCTAAAGGCTGCTGTTATAATTCTTGGCCCAAGAGGTTCCCAGCCCATCAGCGCTCCCTGTGCCACTGGTGACAGCATGAGTGCTACACCTTCTGTATGGGGGGCATTCTCCTCTTCATGGCCTGAATACAGAACCATCTCCCCACTTAACAGCCTTTTCTGGCCAGACTGCGTCCATCTGGCTTCACTGATGCCTAGCAGGGAAAGGTTGTACTTTTGCATTTCCGCTGCTATCTGGGCGGCCTTGCCGCTCTGGTACATGGTCTTGACGTTCCATGTGCCCATGGTTGTATCCCTGGATAGAGAGAGGCGGTTCGGTCCTGTGGCTTCCGAAGACTTCCGGCTTTCACCACAGGACGTCATAAGTCTTCTAGTAGAAGAACCTTCCTCCTCCAGGAAAGGAATTACTGTTAGTCTTTTCGTCGGCGTTTTTGTAGCTATTTCCTTTTTTGCAGGGTGGGGAAGCTACCCCCACACCCAACCCCCTTACTAGGAGGACCAGGGGTTTTCTGTCGGGGTCACCTTCCCTTAGACCATGTTGGTTCACGGCACCTTATTTCATTCGGTGCACCCCTCTCACGAGGGACCCCCTATCCACCACCCAGGGGACGCGCCTCAACGCCGTATGGTCCCAGCGCGAGGAGAGGCCTTCAAACTGCCTTAAAAATGCTGATTTTCGTTTCCATTGATTTATTTTGTTCGGCCATGATTTTTTGTGCTGATGTGAATGTAAATAAACTTCAAACTAAAGGATACAAACTGGTCATTATTTTGAATTTGCTTCAAGGAGAGGCCTCCAAACTGCCTTAAAAATGCTGCTTTTCGTTTCCATTGATTTATTTTGTTCAGCCATGATTTTTTGTGCTGGTGTGAATGTAAATATACTTCAAACTAAAGGATACAAACTGGTCATTATTTTGAATTTTGCTTCAAGGAGAGGCCTCCAAACTGCCTTCAAAATGCTGATTTTCGTTTTCGGAAGGGGGGGCTTTGCCCCCCTGCGCCCCCCCAGCAGGGTGCAGGGACAGCGCCCTGCTGGGGCCTAGGCGGCCCCTGACCCCAGCCAGTCAGGATTTTTATTTCTCCAAAGTTGGCAGCTATGTATTTGAAATCTTTCGTCTTTTTATGTTATGATGATTATTATTGTCATCATTATTAGTAATATTACTCTATCCATAGGGGCATATAGTCGAGCATACTAATCAGTGTCTAACTGTAGCACCCTGTAGTTGCAAAAGCAAGGTAAATTAAATATTTGATATTAATCTGTACCTTTGCATACGTAAACATTATCAGTAGAATTTTTATGTCATTTGCAGTTTGCTTGTTATTTAACTATAACATTCAAGAAAAGAGAAGGGAAGACTGCCAGTGCTAATAGTTTTGGAAGATATCAAAGTAAAGTAGGCAAACGCACTGTCACTACTGTCAGGGGAGAGAATTGTGCAGTATCAACCAATGATCATAGTAGATAGTGGCAGCCAAAATTTCATTATAACTTGAGACTTTCCTTACATTGTTTTATTAATAGAGCATTAAGAAACAAACAACAGCAAAAAAAAGATCTTGTAAATATGTTGATTAGTTCCTGAGATACAACATTTTAAACCTTTAGGCTTTCATCCCTGGGCCGCCACCTAATGAAAAGCCATTTTCAGACAAGGGATATTAAGAAGATACAGGCTTTATCTTTTTATTTCACAAACTGTATTATCAGGAGAGTAGCAGAAACAAATATGAAAACCATAATGCAGTACAATGATGTGTAACGAGTTTCTAAAAATGGAAAAAAATCAGTCAGAGCCGAGTTGACATTGCACAGAAGTCCAACTTTGTGACCATATTGTGAACAATCTTTCGCTTAAAATAACCTTTTGTGAGATGATTTTAACAAATACATAAAAGTAAACCTTTTTTTTTTTTCAGACTACATAAACCGTTCTGATAGAAGGTGCCAAAGTCCACAAAATGCTCAAAATGACATCGCGGACATGAGCAACGACGCTCAACATGAAAATTAGCATAACTTCTGAACGCCTTGATGGATTTTCAAGCGGTTTGGACACAAGTCAGAATATATATTCTGCTGCAATACTAATGAAAATCACTTCCATATATCAAGTCATTCATGTTGAACATGCTACAAATAAAATACAAGTATCATCGGCAACATGTTGAAAGCACAAATATGGCTGTAAAACTTTAGCGAGTATACAGATTTTGAGGCTATTTGGCACGGAGGAAAAAAAAGGATATTTAGCTATGATTATGAACAGAAAACATGTATAGAGACACCTGGAAATAATGTACGTCATATATGATATATTGATGAATGTCTAAAATAGCAGCTCGGCTTGATCTAAACCTTGCGAGACATTCTGCACAGTCAAAGGACAGATGTAAGTACCAATGAAACCAGCTCACTGCTTGAGCTATGCAATCGGCATTGAACAAAAATGCACACTACAGCAGAGTGTTCTTGAACGGTAACGGTCTCCAATGTTTGCGGCAAGAGTAGTTGCGTCATCAACACTTTCTTGAAGTTTCATCACTTTGTTTGCTGTACCAATGAAACCAGCTCGCTGCTTGAGCTATGCAATCAGCACTGAACAAAAATGCACACTACAGCAGAGTGTTCTTGAAACATTGGTAAAGGTCTCCGATGTTTGCGGCAAGGGTAGTTGCGTCATCGACACTTTCTTGAAGTTTCATCACTTTGTTTGCCGTATGCTTGAGTTTTCTGGAAATTGTCCCTTTTGTATACTGTTTCAAGCGAGCTGTGATGCTGTCGTGGTTGATCTGGAGTCCCTCTAATCTCGCTTTAACAAGTCTCAGCTGATGTGTCCTTTCGGTTAAAACTTGCTGCAAAGTCCTCGTTTCAGCGCTGGACTTTTGTGCTGTCTCCATAGCTGCCTGAAACTTGATATTAAGTGTCTGATTTTCCTGCTCCACTTCTTTAATGCGATGCTGCACACTGGTCAGCTCCTTCCCCAACAGCTGAATGGTCAGTGTCATGCCTTTTTTTTTCAGAATCCAATGTCGCGGTGGTGTTACCTGGTTCTCATAGCTGCCAACCCTCCCGATTTTATCGGGAATTTCCCGATTTTTTTTCAATTCCCGATTCTCCGGTTTTTTGTACATTTCTCCCGATTTTCATATTTTCAAGCTTTGTTTTAAAATTTGAGGCATTTTGGCGTACCGCGCGGGGTCAAGCGCCTGTAGTTGAGAGCCTACCGCTATACTGTACCGCTAGGTGTATGGCTCAGCTTCCAAGTCTGTGCTACAGCGTCTGAACACAATTCACCATCAGGGTCTGCTAATATGTCTTGGGGCCTTCACGACGTCTCCAGTTCCTAGTCTGTATGCCGAGGCAGGGGAACCTTCTCAAGCTCCGCCGCATACGCCTCATGCTCAGCTGTTCTGAAACTGAAGGCCCATCCAGACAATCCTGCCTATGATTGTGTTTTTAAACCATCGTTTGCAGATATTTACGATACCCATGCGGGAGCTGTCCGTCCACTTTCTTTCCGTGTCCGACCTCATCTGCAGGCAGCCAGATTGGACCTGGACAGAGTTTCGGAATCCCTGCAACACATCACTCCACCCTGGCTCTTACCAGTTCCTGACATCTTGCAGGACTTGACTGCCATCAAGAAAGACTCTACTCCACCAGCCATATACCAACAGAGCCTCAATGAACTCCTTTCAAGTTTTCCTGGCTATTGTCGTATCTATACGGATGGGTCAAAGTCTGAGGATGGGAGAGTGGCTGCGGCCGCAGTGTCCTCTCGCCATCCTAGATGCCCATTTAAGCACCACCTCCCAAACCACTCATCTGTATTTAGTGCGGAACTGCAGGCGGTTCTGCTGGCACTCAGGCATGCTTATCGATCTAGAGAAAGGAACTTCCTGATTCTGTCTGACTCTCTTTGTGCCCTGCAGGCCCTTCAGGGCACGGGAAATGACCACCCACTGCTGGTGCAGATCAGAGAGCTCCACGTGGACTTGATGAAGGAATATTATGATATCATTTTCAGGGTTCTGTTTACCCCTGCGGCTTGCGGCATTACCGCATTGTTCTTGAAAATCACCCATCGGCTCTCAATTTCGAGTGTTACAGGGCGCAATGCTATCCAGTACCAGTGCGCCACCGCGGTTTCGTTTTTCCGCGGAGTTTGGGATGCATCTGTGCCGCAGATTGGCTGAAAACGCTCGGTTCAGTCCAATCACTGAAGGCTTACTTTCACCAGTTCGTTGCTCTGGTTTGCGTTCTGGCGGCGTGTGTTTCACAGTGGTTCTAGACTTTTCTGCCAAGACTTCTAAAAAATGCCGCCGAAAAAGAAATTAAAACTTCTTCCAGGACAAGCAATTTTGTCCTTTGGACCGCCTCCGCCCGACTCTGAGTCAGGTCACAGTCAAAAAGTGAGCGATCCGGACCGTAGTACCGATCAGCCTCAGCCGAGTACTTCAGTCGACGTGTGTCAGTGATCAAGGTATGGGGAAACAGAAAGTAAAAACTTTTCAGAGAACTTGGTTAACGCTGTATCCGTGGCTCACATTTGATTTCAAATCAGCTGTAAATAAAATTACGCCGCGAAATATGGGGCCCATTGAAATTAGGAGGAAGGGGCCCAATGCCCCATAGTCATTTTTTGCCAGGCTGAACCCTGCATTTTTATTTGGGTGCCAGGGCATGTGGACATCGAAGGCAACAGGATCGCAGATTCTGCTGCCAACGATGCCCGCAATGACCCTGTCCCTGACACACAGACTGTTTATAGTGATTTTAGACATGTGGCTAGTGCGTACATAGCCCGTGAGTGGCAGTCCGAGTGGGACAAAGAGGAAGCTAACAAGCTGCATGAAGCCCTTCCTAAGTTGTCCGACGGTCTATCTTATCGCTGCGGCAGCCACCGTGAGGAGACTGTCCTGGCTCGGCTCCACATCGGCCACACGTAGGAGCCAGGGAACGCAGAGGGCAGACGCTACTGGTTCGGTGGCACCGCCTTCTGCTGCCCCTAAGCCTCAGCCCCCACCCAAGCCTGTCAATCTTACTACAAAGGTTTCTGGCTCTGGTCAGCCTTCTAAGGCCACTAACTCTAGCAGCAGGTACACTGCCCAGAACCAGAAGTCTAAGAAAGCTATGGGACTGCTGTGCGTACGGGCCCAGAAGGGGGACACTGATGTCCCCCTTCAAAACAAATATGCTGCATTGTAGGAGCAGATGGAGGGAGTTGTAGCTGGTGTTGCGGCAGTTCCACTCCCCTTATCTCCGAAGAACCAGAGGATGCCCAGCCCCCCTCTGTTTCTTCGACTCCTTTCAAAGCAAAGGACAAGGGGGGAAGAAACTCTTCTCCCCCACATAAGACATAACCGTGTACCATGGAGTCCGCTTAACACGAATTTCTGGGGACACGGAAAATCACTTCATGTTAAACGTATTTCGTGTTAACCAATATAGCCTCAAATTGATCACGGCCCTCAAGGAGAAAGTGACCCCACCCGGGTCTGCCCTGGGGGACTTGGGTGGGGTTAGGTATTTTTTAGTTCCCAGGGTCACCCTGGTCAGCCCCACAGGGTGGGTTTTTCTCTCTATTCTGGGGCATTTGTTTCTGTCTACCCTTTGTCCATTCACCTGTATTTGCCTTTTTAAAACTCTCCCTACTGTCTGCACTGCCTGTAGCTCTTGATATTGGATGTGTGTTGCTAAATGGTCTTAGCTTTATTTAGGCCCCATGTGTTAGGTTTATTTAATGTATTTGACCGGCTGGCGACATACATTCAATGTTCTGTTTATTTTTTTTTCACAAGCAGTGCAGGCATGTCCTGAGAAAGCCTTGTTGCTGTCGGGACGTTAAGCAATGTACAATCAATCAATCAATCAAGGAGAAAGTGTGTAAGAGATGTGTGCGTGACTGAATGAGTACGAGGTTAAAAGTGCACATTATCGTACTTATTCACGCTAACTTTGAGGAATTACGTCCCCAAGCTGGGTAAATATCCTTCCGACCCGGGCATTTACTGGCCAATCACGTTGACGTCATGTTTATGTAAAACTATGGAACGCCTTGTCAACGCCCGCCTGGTGTGGCATCTTGAGTCACAGGGTCTCATCACAGACCTCTAGTGTGGTTGCCGGCGCTTCCGTAGTACAACTGACCATCTAGTCCGCTTTGAGTCGTTTATCCGAGATGCTTTTGTCAACAAGCAGCATGTCCATGCAATTTTCTTCGATCTTGAGAAGGCATATGACACTACTTGGAAGTATGGTATAATGTCTGACTTGTTGGACATGGGTTTTAAAGGGCACCTGCCCGTTTTTATTCACAATTTTTTGTCGGACAGGTCGTTCCATGTCCGTGTGGGCTCCACCCTCTCCGACTCCTTTGAACAGGAGATGGGTGTCCCGCAGGGCAGCATTCTATCTCCTATTTTATTTACTATTAAAATTAATAACATTGTAAAGACCGTCAAGGATGATTCTGAGTGCTCTTTGTTTGTTGACGACTTTGCTTTGTGTGCACGAGGTCGAGGACTTGCGTCCCTTGAGAGGCGCTTGCAACTGTGCGTTGATCGCATCCAGAATGGGTGTCTCTCAATGTATTCAAGTTCTCACCGTCCAAGACAGCCTGTGTGCATTTTACTAACCAGACTAAATTTTTTCAAGAACCTAGCCTGAACATTGCTGGAGTGCCAATTAAGGTGACCAAGGAGACAAAGTTTCTGGGGTCATCTTCAACAAAAGACTGACCTTCCGCAACCATAATAATTACCTTGGAACCTCTTGTCAGAAGGCCCTCGACGTTCTTCATGTCGTTGGTCGTACTTACTGGGTGCAGACCGCACTGTCTTACTTCGGCTGTACCGGGCCCTTGTTCGGTCCAAACTGGATTATGGCTCGGCTTCCAAGTCTGTTCTACAGCGTCTGAACACAATTCACCATCAAGGTCTGCGGATATGTCTGGGGGCCTTCAGGACGTCTCCAGTTCTTAGTATGTATGCCGAGGCAGGGGAGCCTTCTCTCAAGCTCCGCCTCATGCTCAGCTATGTTCTGAAACTATAGGCCCATCCAGACATTTCTGCCTGTGATTGTGTTTTTAAACCACCATTTGCAGAGATTTACGATACCTATTCGGGAGCTGTCCGTCCACTTCCCTTCCGTGTCCAACCTCATCTGCAGGCGGCCAGAGTGGACCTGGACAGAGTTTTGGAATCTCTGCAACACATCACTCCACCCTGGCTGGTATTACCAGTTCCTGACATCTTGCTGCACTTGACCGCCCACAAGAACGACTCTACCCCACCAGCTATATACCAACAGAGCCTCAATGAACTCCTTTCAAGTTTTCCTGGCTATTGTCGTATCTATACGGATGGGTCAAAGTCTGAGGATGGGAGAGTGGCTGCGGCCGCAGTGTCCTCTTGCCATCCTAGACGCCCATTTAAGCACCGCCTCCCAGACCATTCATCTGTATTTAGTACAGAACTGCAGGCTGTTCTACTGGCACTCAAGCATGCTTATCGGTCTAGGGAAAGGAACTTCCTGATTGATTCTCTTTCTGCCCTGCAGGCCCTTAAAGGCGATTGAACAGACCACCCACTGCTGGTGCAGATTAGAGAGCTCTACGCAGACTTGATGAAGGAATATTATGACATCATGTGGGCATCGAAGGCAACAGGATCGTAGATTCTGCTGCCAACGATGCCCTCAACGACCCTGTCCCTGACGCACAGACTGTTTATAGTGATTTTAAACCTGTGATTAGTGCGTACATATCCCGTGAGTGGCAGTCCGAGTAGGACAAAGAGGAAGCTAATAAGCTGCATGAAGTCTTTCCTAAGGTGTCCGACAGTCTACCTTACCGCTGCGGCAGCCGCCGTGAGGAGACTGTCCTTGCTCGGCTCCACATCGGGCACACGTATGTTACGCACTCTTATTTACTAAAACAGGAGTGTTATGCTTGCGACGAGCAGTATTCTGTTTTCTCTGTTGCATATACTTAAAAACCATTTTGTCTGCTGGCTCATCGTGTGTGTGTGTGAGTTTTCTGCTCCTTGTAAATCAATGCATTTTTTTTGTTGTATGCGTTTGTCTTGTGCCGATTTAATTGACACAAGATATAAACACTTCATAGCAGACTCCTTGAAGGTTTTGTTTCGGGATGTACCCCCGGACAAAATCTTCAGTTTTCTGAGAGAGTGCAATATTAAGATTTGATCATTCTTAGACTATGACAATTCTATTATTTTGACCTTTTTGTGAGTCTAGACGTTTCCTTTAAAGACCTGTGCCTCATTTTAGCATAAGCCTACCCGGCACCGGCCTCCACATGGCGTGGGTGGGTAGTCCGCTCAGTCCCTGACTGAGTGGGCTAGCAGACGGGTGCCATCTTTGTCCAGGATTAGGACTTGATGTCAGCAGATATGTTGTTCAGTCTTTTTCACTGGTCCGGTTTTTGAGGAGCTGTGCTAACCCAGGTCGTACCATGTTGGATTGGTCCTTAAAAATACTCGTGACTTTTTGGTCCTTTGGATCTCAAGTGTTTGCCGTGCTTGGAGACCCTTGTCGGGGGAGAAGAGGATCCTGGTGGCTGAAACACTCCACTTTGGCCTTGACTTCTGCCTAAACGGGAGGCTAGTCGTACCGGCCTAGTCAATCGGCTCTTGTCACGTTGAGCCCTATCCCACTGTTGACATGCGGGTTGTTATACGGAGCACCATGCTATAGCCTCTGATGCTGATTAGGTGCCTTACGCCAGTATTCCCCTGCATTCAACGGTGTGAAGGCGGCGGTGGCTCAAACGGTTCAATCGGGCTTACCCCCTTGAGTATATTTTTCGGGCATTCTCCATTGTGCGTCAGCTGGAGACCCGCCGACAGTTGCACTTTCCGTTGTTGGGCTCGGTGGCGGACGGGGCCCCCGGGTAATGAATATCTCTACTAATATAATATGGGAAAAAAAAACAAAAACAAAACAAAACTAGCACAGAAACGGCACATGGCCACCAACGTTGAATATGACGGTGATTCAGACTGTGAGGAAGCGACGCCTCGGGCGTCGGCCATATGGCCTCGCTTCCTCATTGTCCATAGCAAGGTGAAGGAGAATCCTGTATCCAAGCTGCATCCTTTTCTGGTGGGGGAGACCCTCAGGAGCCGTGTTGGCAGGCGTGATGCCCAGCGCCTCAGGTCTGGTGACTTGCTGGTGGAGTGCCGTACCCGGGCACACTCCAGCGGGCTACTGGGGATCTCTTCCATTGGAGACACTCCTGTGGAAGTCACACCCCACAAAACTATGAATTCATCAAGAGGCGTAATCAAAGATCAAGCTTTGGCAGAACTGTTAGAAGATGAACTTGTACGGAACCTTAAGTCTCAGGGGGTGACTTACGTCAGACGCTTCACTTCCAAGCGAGGTGGTGGGGAGCTCCCTGAGAGTGAAAAAGTATGTCCCTCTCCCCCTCCGGTGCTTAAAGTGCCAAAAGTATGGCCATGGGCAGAAGACATGCCGCCAGGCAGAGGCTTCATGCGCCCGTTGCACTAGACCTGGACACTCTGCTGAGTCCTGCACAGCCACCCCTCTGTGTGTGAATTGCCAGAGGGCGCATATGGCTTCGGATAAGAAATGCCCTCGTTGGATATCCGAGTGCAAGATTCAGCAGGTGCGTGTGGAGAAGGGGCTGTCCTTTCTGGATGCCAAAAAACTGGTTGAAGGCCCTGGTGCAGCTGCGGCTGCCCCAACCTCTAACACCTCTGTGTATACTTTCAGTGCAGCGGTGGCAGGCAAGCACCCCACCAAAGACTTTTCATGTCAAACCCCAACTTCTTCGTTGGGGGCGGAGCCAGGGAACGCAGAAGGCGGACACTGCCGGTCCGGTAGTGCCGCCTTCTGTTGCCCCTAAGCCTCAGCCCCCACCCAAACCTGTTAGTCAGTCAACTCGAAAGACCCCCACCCGGGTCTGCCCTGGGGGACTTGGGTGGGGTTAGGTACTTTTTAGTTCCCAGGGTCACCCTGGTCAGCCCACAGGGTGAGTTTTCCTCTCTATTCTGGGGCATGTGTTTCTGTCTACCCGAGATCCATTCACCTGTATTTGCCTTTTTAAAACTCTCCCTACTGTCTGCACTGCCTGTAGCTCTTGATATTGGATGTGTGTTGCTAAATGGTCTTAGCTTTATTTAGGCCCCATGTTTTAGGTTTATTTAACGTATTTGACCGGCTGGCGACATACATTCAATGTTCTGTTTAGTTGGGTTTTTTTCACAAGCAGTGCAGGCATGTCCTGAGAAAGCCTTGTTGCTGTCGGGACGTTAAGCAATGTACAATCAATCAATACAATCAATCAACTCAAAAGGTTTCTGGCTCTGGTCAGCCTTCTAAAGCCGCTAACTCTAGTGGCAGGAACCAGAAGTCTAAGAAATCTATGGGATCGCTGTGCTCACGGGCCCAGAAGGGGAACACTGATGTCCCCCTTCAAAACAAATGTGCTGCACTGGAGGAGCGGATGGAGGGATTGGAAGTTGTCGTTGCTGATGCTGCGGCAGCTCCACCCCCTTCATCTCCGAAGAACCAGAGGGGGCCCTGGAGCCGGCCCCCCTCTGTCTCTTCAACTCCTTCCAAGGCAAAAGAAAAAGGGGGGACAAACTCTTCACCCCCAGATAAGACATAATCATGTACTCTCTGCTTCAGTGGAATTGTCGTGGTTTTCAAGCCAACTTTGAGGAATTACGTCTTTTAGTCAAGTTCTATAACCCCTCAGTAATCTCTCTTCAGGAGACTTACCTGAAGACTTCTGACCCTGTGTCCTTTAATGGTTTTAACGTTATACATAAAGGCTCTTAAAATAAATAACATTGTAAAGGCCGTTAAGGATGATTCTGAATGCTCTTTGTTTGTGGACGACTTTGCTTTGTGTGCACGAGGTAGGGGACTTGCGTCCCTTGAGGCGCTTGCAGCTGTGCGTTGATCGCATCCAGGGGTGGGTGTCTCAACGGATTCAGGTTCTCGCCCTCCAAGACAGTCTGTGTGCATTTTACTAACCAGATGAAATTTTTTCCAGAACCTAGCCTGAGCATTGCTGGAGTGCCAATTAAGGTGGCCGAAGAGGCATAGTTTTGGGGGGTCATCTTTGACAAAAGATTGACCTTCTGCAACCATGTTAACTACCTTAGAACCTCTTGTCGGAAGGCCCTCGACATTCTTCGTGTCGTTGGTTGTACTGACTGGGGTGCAGACCGCATTGTCTTATTTCGACTGTACCGGGCTCTTGTTCGGTCCAAACTGGATTACGGCTCTGTGTTATATGGTTCGGCTTCTAAGTCTGTTCTACAGCGTCTAAACACAATTCACCATCAAGGTCTGCGAATATGTCTGGGAGCCTTCAGGACATCTCCAATTCCTAGTCTGTATGCCGACGCAGGGGAGCCTTCTCTCAGGCTCCGCTGCATCCGCCTCATGCTCAGCTACGTTCTGAAGCTGAAGGCCCATCCAGACAATCCTGCCTATGATTGTATTTTTAAACCGCCGTTTGCAGAGATTTACGATACCCATCCGGGAGCTGTCCATCCACTTTTCTTCCGTGTCCAGCCTCATCTGCAGGCGGCCGGAGTGGACCTGGACAAAGTTTCGGAATCTCTGCAACACATCACTCCACCCTGGCTACTACCAGTTCCTGACATCTTGCTGGACTTGACCGCCTACAAGAAAGATTGTACTCCACCAGCCATATACCAACAGAGCCTCAATGAACTCCTTTCAATTTTTCCTCGCTATTGTCTTTATACGGATGGGTCCAAGTCTGAGGATGGGAGAGTGGCTGCGGCTGCAGTGTCCTCTCGCCATCCTAGACGCCCATTTACGCTCAGCCTCTCTGACCATTCCTCTGTATTTAGTGCAGAACTGCAGGCAATTCTGCTGGCACTCAAGCATGCCTATCAGTCTCGTAAAAGGAACTTCCTGATTCTGTCTCTCTTTCTGCCCTGCAGGCCCTTCACGGTGCGGGAACAGACCACCCACTGCTGGTGCAGATTAGAGAGCTCTACGCAGACTTGATGAAGGAATATTATGACATCATTTTTATTTGGGTCCCAGGCCATGTGGGCATTGAAGGCAATAGAATCGCAGATTCTGCTGCCAACAGTGCCCGCAATGACCCTGTCCCTGACACACAGACTGTTTATAGTGATTTTAAACCTGTGATTAGTGTAGCCCGCGAGTGGCAGTCCAAGTGGGACAAAGAGGAAGGGAACAAGCTGCATGAAGCTTTTCCTATGGTGTCCGACAGTCTACCTTTCCGCTGCGGCAGCCGCCGTGAGGAGACTGTCCTTACTCGGCTCCACATCGGGCACACGTATGTTACACACTCTTGCTTACTTAAGCAGGATGAGCGTCCATGGTTTTTTGCCTGTAATGAGCAGTTTTCTGTTCGACACTTTTTGCTGTATTGTGCTGATCTAATTGACAAGAGATATAAACACTTTACAGCAGACTCCTTGAAGGTTTTGTTCGGGGATGTTTCCCCGGACAAAATCTTCAATTTCTTGAGAGAATGCAATATTTTTAACAAGATCTGAGCATTCATAGACTATGTGAATTTTTTAATTTGCCCTTTTTGAGAGTCTGTAGACGTTTCTTTTAAAGACATGTGCGACATTTTAGCCTGACATTTTTAAGCTATATTTACATCTTGTCTTTAGACCTTGCTATTAGTCTGGCTGACCAGATTTTTACCCATCCTGCCGTGAGATGGCCTTAGTCGCCTGCTCGGCGTTAAACCCAAATAACGAACTAACTGTATCACAGTTCTGGAGACAGATTGACCATGATATTTCAAGGTTGGTGTCAGAATAGCTTGGTGCCTAGAAATACGGTTGATCCACATCCTGTCGTAGTCTTTCAGGGCTTCATGGGTTAAGCCACAGATTTCAGACTTGGCCCAGTTTGATGGACCTCATTACATGTGCTTCACATGTGTTGCACATAAGTAATCTACTTATGACATTCTGTATTAAATGAATGTCTGTACTTTCAGTGAGATGAGAGTTGTTTTTTTAACTGCATAATCCTTCCCATCGGCAGTCAAGGCAAACTAACAAAAAACACTCACATTTATTATTTCATTTCTTTCTAGACACAACAGCCCGTCAGGAGGGAGGCTTGCAGGACGCAGGTATAGAGGCATTGCACCTTCTGTTATCCCACATTGTGCGCGGACGGGACACCTACGGCATCGGCAAGGAGCAAAAGGAGGCTTTCCTTAAGACTCTGCGGCGAGGTAGGTCATTTACACACACTGTCTATCTTGTTTAAAGAGGCATGGCAGAAACAGACCCAATTTTTACCCTTTGGCTGTTGGTAGTGCTTTCTGTAAAGGTGATTTCTATTCCTGCAGGAACCATCTTGAAAAGCACTGCCAACAGTCAAAAGGTTAATTTATCCTCTTTGTGCGTGCAGCCAGTGGTACTATAAACAGTACTGGTGGCTGCAGCGCATGCACATTGCCAAGGGGGTTCAACTTAAAGGTAAAGTGGTAGTTGAGGTCTCTTCCTCTAAGGCAATCTGATGGATTTAATTTTTTCATGTAGTGAGCTTCTGTGGATCATTCTTGTGGTTTATTAACCCTTTTCTTCTGGATACCCTACTGCTTGAAATTAGTTTGACTATTTTAGTTTAAGGGTCTTCCTCTACGGCAATCTGATGGATTTAATTTTTTCATGTAGTGAGCTTCTGTGGATCATTCTTGTGGTTTATTAACCCTTTTCTTCTGGATACACTACTGCTTGAAATTAGTTTGACTATTTTAATTTAAGGGTGATGCCAAAATACCTTGGCGTCTGAGGCGCCAAGCTATTCTGGCACCATTATTGAACTAAAATGGTTGATCTGTCTCCGAATCTGTAATGTAGCCTTCATAGGACAATAAGCAATTTTTTTAAAAATCGGCCTCAGAAAGGAATGGGTTAACACTTTCGCTGACAGTGTAGGCAAAATCATGTCTTTGAAATCAAGGCAAATTTCACACCAAATAACCCCATCAATCAAAGAAATTAGGGTTCATGAGGTTCTCTGTTCCTTGCAGTTGCAATAGGTAGTGTTTATATTTTTCTGAATATTTTGTCATACATGCAAATCAGAAGTTGAAACGTCTTAACCCTTTGGGCGTTGGTAGGGCATCCTGCAGAAATCATTGTGACTAGAACCACTACTGACACCTAATGGGTTAAGGGCTGACATTGTTTTGTTGTTCCAATATAAGGCCATGTCCATGGTGGGTTTATGTCCTACAGTATTAAAAAAAAAATGGTTTTTCTTGCAGATTTCCCCCGAGATCGTGTTCCTGCAGTTCTGAGCCCTCTCCTGTACGCCGAGACTGAAGACATTCCTCTGAACAAACTAAGTGATTTGTTTACCATGCCTTCTTCAATGGTACGTTCAGCTCTATTTGAATAAAGTGTGCTGGCTTTTCTCTAGCAATGCTCTGTATACTGGCCGTTTTAATGGGTAAGAAAAAAAAATCATAAAAAAAAAAACTTTCTGTCAAATGTAAATGAAATTTTCAGGTTAGTTGATTAATAAATGAGTGCATGCATGTACAAAGTTTTGAGTTACTCACCCCAAAAATGTATATTTTGGAGCATAGTAAAGATACCATTTATTTTCCACACTGCACTTCCAAGTGTAATCTGTTATCAGTTCACTTGTGACCCACCTAACAGTTCAATCAAATGCATTCTCCTCACTCTGCTGGTTCAAAATCACTATCACTGTCTTCCTCAGCCTCTTCTGCATCAGAACCCTCAATCTGGATGATTTCTATCACTTCTCTGACAGTAAGTCGACGATTACTTTGCGCTCTTGTTGTGAGTGAAGCACGCAGAGACGCCATGTTTCGCAAATGTAAACAAAGCTAGCATGTTCGAAAACCACGCTCAAATACAATAACTGTGAGGCCTAGTGATAAAAATAGGAATGAGGTCATTGTTTGAAAACAGAGCTGCAGAACTAGGCAGGTTAGTTTTGTATTCAGTAATCCCCAGTTCACATAGAAATAGGCCTACGTCACAACCCGCGATCGTGGTGATCAGAGTGCAAGCGTTGTGCAGGCCATCACCGGGATCGCGGAGATCAGGGTGGAGTGAGTTAAAGAAAAACTGTGAACATTAAGATGAATGCATCTGAGCAGTATTCATAATGCAGTTGTTTTTTTCCAAAAAAAGACCATTAGCTTTGTAATAAACAGGCTGATATTTTTCTGACCTGTAAGAGAATGAAGTGATGTAGTTTAAAATTAAATAAGTTTTGATAAGTTTTTCGTTGCTTTACACTGTGAGTTTTGGTCGCTATCTTCAACCTCTTTAGCAAAAGGTCTTCGGGCCCTCGGCGGCTGCAGTGGGCCCACGCACAGCTCTGCATGGGCCCAATGCAGCCATCGTTGGCCAGATAACCTTTGCTTACTGGGAAGGTCCAGGTCACAGCCGAGTGTTGGTGTAAATGACTTACAATTGTTCGGGTGGACAAAATATTGTCTGTTGGTCAGGAAAAGGGAGTGGTAAGAGTTGAAGCATGGTGTAAACTTAAAACTTGGGTGCTTTTCCCAAGTTTTGCAAGTGCTACTGAACAACTGTGTACCAGTTGCAGGAGGTAGATTGATCATGATAATTCAAGGGTAGTGCCAGAGAGCTTGGCGTCCTCGGGCGCCAAGCTCATTTGGCACTACCCTTGAATTATCATGATCAGTCCATCTCCTGCTGCAGGGTCCTGGGGCTGAATGGGTTAAATCAGAGATGTACCTGTATTGTGATTTTTTTCCAGATGGATTCTTCGCTGGCTGAGCTAGTGCTTGAAGGCGGTTACAGCTGCACTTCCAGGTAAACAGGTTTAGAATTAGTAGATCATTTTAAATGTCCATAGGTAAATATTCAACCATAAAATGAAGTATTTACTAACAACCGTAACAATATATAAATGCGTGGTTCAAAGTGGTTTTCAGCATCCATGATCTAAGACCATGCTTTCCTCTAGAATATAAAACTGTCTGTCATGAGGACGGACAGCATTACAAAAATTCCATCACATGCTCTCTTCCGGCCATCGCATACTTTGGAATGACCTCCTCAGACCGTAAAGTTTGCAGTGTTTCTTTTGTAAGTGTTCTTAGATTGTCTTTAAGTAATTCTGGACAAATGTGTTAACTTAAATTTGATGTTTGAGTTTTGTAAAATGAAAATCTTTTGTGCTCTTCTTCTCCTTTGTACACAGTAGAGTTTCCTATTTCGCTCAAAGGCAGTGGAAAGCCTCTGGCACTTGATTTGTCCATCCTGCAACAGATTGCCTTCTGTTTGTTTTTTTTTCATCCCAGGCAAAATGTGTCAGATACGGAAAATTTTCTATTAACCCTTATTCGGAATACACCAGTCACCAGTGTGTAAAATTGTTCAAGGGTGGTGCCAGAATAGCTTGGCACCTAGGCGCCAAGCTATTCTGGCACCACCCTTGAACTAGAGCCATTGGTCTATATCCTTATCTGTAAGTACTGTAATGTAGCTTGCATATGGCAGTGTAAAAAATTAAAGCTTTTAGCTTCAGTATGGGTATAATTGAAGCCTGTAAGACCTTGCTCAACAAGATATATTTCATGAGCCCCTGCAGTTGCATATGGTATGTCGTCTTGTATCATGATGTCACATACAAGGTTTTCCAGTTAAACCAATGATGTTCAGATGGAAGTAGCTGTTTTCTATAAACCTTGATGTTGTGTTCTCCTCTTTGCAGCGTGGAAGAGTGCCGAGGAGTGGTGATGCAGCTGGGAGTCAGAGAGCTGACCCCTTTGGCTGTAGCACGTGTCCTCGGCATGATGGTTCGCACCACCACTGGACTGGGAGATCAGCAGCAACAGCAGCAGGTACAGTCATTTGTATAGTGTCCAAAACACATCCAGCCCTGAGCTCAAACTGTCCACATAGATTGTAGGCCAGTCATTTATATAGTGTCTTTAACCCCATCGCTGCCAGGAAAATGCAAACACCATTCAATCGCACCATCAGAATTTGGGGCTCATGAGGTTCTTTGCCACATGCTGACCTTACTCATACTTGTGTTCCTTGGATTGAACAGCTTGCACTATGTTGATTTTGACCTGCTTTCAAAGATACAGATTTACATCCACTGCCAGTAAAGGGGTTAACACATTGATGTCTGACATTGAAATTCCTGAGCTTTAGAAGAATTGTCCCCTGAAGACTATATGTACAAGGTACAGAATACCAGTTGTCTTTTTGAAGACTACATGCCAGTTCAGGAAGATGTGTCATGATAGCTGATTGATGGTGTCAGAATGGTTTGGCACCTGGCTATTCTGGCACCACCCTTCTCATATCATGGTCTATCCATCGCCTGCCATCACCATTATGGCACCACTTTTGAACTATCATGGTAGATCCGTGTTGTAGTACCACTACCAGTAGTGTGTCAGGGCTGAATGGGTTAATGGAGTACACTTTTCTTTGTGTCCTAACTCAATACTTTTGTTTGTGTTCTAGCACAATAATTCAGTTGTTTTGACAGGGAGAAGAGTTGCTTTGATAGTGAGATATTCTTTCACTTTCTTTGTATTGACCCATTAAATCCTGAGAATGAATTTTTCAGATTTGTGAGTTGTCCTATTAAAGCTACAGTATAGATCCAGAGATAGATTGATCATGACAGTTCAAGAGTGGTACCAGAACAGCTTTGCGCCTACAGGCGCCAAGCTGTTCTGGCACCACCCTTGAACTACATAGATTTATTCTTATGTTAGTGTGTATCAGGATTTAAAGAGTTAAAACAGTTTGTTTTATTGTTTGCCTGGCTTGTGTATGCTTTTTGGTCGAGTGTTGATTTTTACAACCCTTTGGGTGTCGGTACCAGTTTTAGTCGCGAAGATTCCTGCAGGAATCATGCCAAATAAAACCACTACCGACACCCACAGGGTTAACCTGTAGTGATTTGTGCTTATGGTGCATTCTGTACACCATTATTCACTTTAATTTATCTGGAGTGCTGTGAATTTGATTTTCGGTTAATTTCTTCTTTAGTTTGTATGTTATGTTTATTTTTGTTTTGGTGTCTTGGGTTGTTTTCTGCCTGTTGCTGTTCAGTCACGGCTTTGGTTCACTTGCTTTCTATTCAAACTGCATCTGTCTCTTGCTGTTCTCACTACAAAAGGAATATGTCACTGATTGATACAATGTTGATTGAAAAAAAACTGAAGAAATGCTGCCTTGAAAAATCAGGCACTTTGGTCGCAGGGTGGTGGAGGGTGGGGAGACAAGTCGGAAACACCTGGAGTGACCACCTGGAACGTGGACATCTTTGCCCAAACCATTCAGGAACTGGTGAGATTTTTAATGATTGTCTGGCTCATGCATGATTTTGCTGTTTGATTCATTCAAGGTGCTCAGCCACTGGCAACACTATATGACCCTTTCACAGCTATTGCTGCAGGGCACCTTGAATGAGTTAATCCCCTTGTGTACCCAAACACTATAAACAGTGCCGGTGGATGCACGCTCAATTGGGTTAACTGGTCGGAGAAAGTTCTTATATGATTGTCTTTTAGTGCATGTCTAACTTTTGCTGGTCATGTACACTAAGTGAGCATCTGTTGGAGGGTTGCCATCTTGTAGGAGATTTATAATGTTGAACTTGTTATGCAATGGTTTGAATTGAAGTGGGGAGGGGAGCTCCTCGGCTTTTGCTTTTAAAAATAATCATATTTGTACAAATGAAAATTGTTTAACTGAATGCTATCAGCAAGATTGTACAGTGCACACTTTAACTCTAGACTTCCCATACAGTTTTCTCTATATCAGCTCTGTATTCCCAGAAGAATTCTTACATTTTGGTAGTTTTTGGGTAAGTTTGTGAAAACAGACCTTGTGACTTAACTATTGATGTGACTGAGACTATCACCTGACACTTCAACATCACTTTGATCCTCACCAAGTCTTGGATCTCTGTCACGGATAAGTCTATCAAATAAGTCGCCAAACTCATCGCTATCGGAGTGCACGGTCGTCATGATGCTTCAAAAACTCGCACCAAAAAGTCACATAAAAATCGACAAAAACGTTCACAATTCAACCCACGAGTCAAGTTTCGCGGTTGAAAACAACCCCAGACCTTTCCGAAAGTGACTTTATATGCTCTCTAAGCACAGGAGAGCTCTCGCTTCCTGTGAGATCACTTTCTATTTTGGTCACAAAACCAAGCGGTCTCGAGCGGTACGGGAATACACGACACGAGCGGAATGGCGCGGTTTGGGACGTTAAGAGTTGATGATTCAGTCAAGCTTAGGGACCGATCAAGTCACCACCTCCCAGCAGATGGACGGAGTTTGCTGCAGGAGGGAAAGAAAGAAATGTTATTAACCCTTTGGGTGTTGGTAGCGGTCTTAGGAATCATCACGACTAAAACTGCTGCCGACATCCAAAGGGTTAATCCCACACGGCGGTTTTTTTGTGCAGGCTCTGGCCCACTTAGTTTCAACGCTACGCGTGTGTGCCAACTAACTTGCCCGCATGCGCAGAGAAATATTCGCATGCACAGAGGATAATTTACCCTCAATACCAGCAACAAGATAGCGGGCTTCAGACTGGCGATGAAATACTAATATTTCCTCTAATGAAAAGGCTATAGGACGTTCATTATGGTTGAAAGAAGCAGTTTAGCCTCGATCAACCTTTTCTTCATAGTTATACCTAGGTGTAAGACTGAAAAAGTACTGTAAGTTGGATTTTGGGATGGAAAAGGGGAGGTCTGGTTTATATCATCACACTCTAGGGTATGATTATTTCCACCTCTGCTGCATCAGTCAGATCAGAAAATACCTCACTACCGAAGCTGCCACCAAACTCGCTGTCTCTCTCATCTTATCTTGCATCGACTACTGCAACTCTCTCCTTTCCGGCCTTCCTCACTCCACCACTCTCACTGTCCAGCGCGTCCAGAACAATGCTGCCCGCCTCGTCCTCAGAAAGAAAAAATCCGACCACATCACTCCCCTGCTCAAGCTCCTTCACTGGCTCCCCATCCCCCAACGCATCCAATACAAGATTCTGTCTCTCTGCTACAAATCCCTGAACAACTACGCTCCTGCCTATCTCTCCAACTTACTTCACCCCTACACTCCTCCCCGCTCCCTCCGATCCGCCTCTGAACCTCTCCGCCTCCTCATCCCCCGCACCAAGCTCAGCACTTTTGGCCCCCGCTCCTTCTCAGTATACGGTCCATCCACCTGGAACACTCCCACTCTCTCTCTCTGTCAGAAACACTCGCTCTCCTCCTTCCAGTCCGCAACCCCACCTGGGTCTGCCCTGGGGGACTTGGGTGGGGTTAGGTATTTTTTAGTTCCCAGGGTCACCCTGGTCAGCCCCACAGGGTGGGTTTTTCTCTCTATTCTGGGGCATGTGTTTCTGTCTACCCTTTGTCCATTCACCTGTATTTGCCTTTTTAAAATTCTCCCTACTGTCTGCACTGCCTGTAGCTCTTGATATTGGATGTGTGTTGCTAAATGGTCTTAGCTTTATTTAGGCCCCATGTGTTAGGTTTATTTAACGTATTTGACCGGCTGGCGACATACATTCAATGTTCTGGGGTTTTTTTGTGTTTTTTTTTTTTTCACAAGCAGTGCAGGCACGTCCTGAGAAAGCCTTGTTGCTGTCGGGACGTTAAGCAATGTACAATCAATCAATCAACCTTCCAGTCCGCCCTCAAAACTCACCTCTTTCAACAGTTCTAGCACTATATCACCACACTCCCCACCCCAAGCTGACCGTCGTAATGTATTTTCACTATTTGTGTTACATGAGTCATTGTTAAAAGCGTGCGCATGCGTGTGCGAGTTGTGAGTGCGCGCTTAGAGTTATAATTATTATAAGATAAGCGCATTATAAATACCGTAATTATTATTATTATTATGACACTAGCATTCTCCTCCACCAGTGCTCTGGTATACAAGTTTTGTCAACACTTCTAATGGGCAAATCTTATGGTAAAATGGTTCCCACGGATAAGGCAGCTCAGTATTTATCCTGCATGTTGTTAATTAAGTCTCTCTCTCTCTCTAACACACGCACAGCACAGCACAGAGAGAGAGCATGATAATGGCAGAGATAGAAAGAGAGACTTTATACTCATTGATATCGTATGTGCAATTCTGCTTCTACTAGTATTATAGTCCACTCTACGCTTTAACCAGTAATAACGCCCTCAACTTTAGGATGCATAAAGAGGCCAATTTATGTAAAAGAACAGCAAAAAGAGCCCTTTGATTCTCAGCAGCCTTTCATGCATGAGCACATGACAATCTATGCCTCTTGTAGGTGGAAGGCCCTGGATAAGCAAATAAGTCTGTAGTGGCTTGCTCATTCGGAGGATCTAATAAGGATGTAAAGTGGGCCTCCAAAATGATGTACAGATTCCCATCAGCAGATTCAATCTCTAGGGGGTCCATAGTGACCTATGTCATCTGCCCTTGTACTGGTCTGACTTAGACACTGTTTCCAGCCAAACTGAAGAGGGGACAGAAAAGGAAGGGAAAGGGTTGTGTCATTAACGGTGAATTGCACAAGATAAACATTGGGCAGCTCAGGTACAAGTTCCAAGTGATGGTTTTCTGACCTCGCCCTGCGGTCAAGGGGTATTGGATTTCCCTGAAAATTCAGAGGTGGCGTTGGACCTAAGACTAAAAGATCGGAACAGTTTGCGTGGGGGATTTGATGTGACAGTGAGAGGCTTCGCTATTTAACAGAACATTTCCTAAGTGTGTTTATGCCACTGACAAAGTAAGAAAACGGATACTGGTGCTTGGATTACCTGACCATCACCAGGACAGGTAGGCTGTTCAGATTTTCAGCATGTATTTTTTTAATAGAGTGGAATGCTACAGATTCTCTCTCTCTCTCTCTCTCTCTCTCTCTCTCTCTCTCTCTCTCTCTCTCTCTCTCTCTCTCTCTCTCTCTCGCACGCACGCACGCACACACACACACACACACACACACAGTGAGAGAGAGATTGGCGCACCCTGCTCTGTACGAGACTACTAACTTAGCTTTTCTGGAGCTGTGGGGAGCAATTATCAGAAATTGCTTGGAATAGCTAGGTTGCCGTTTCCAGCAGTGTGCAGAACTTGGGCCTCCTAGGGGGAAGGTTACAACACACTTGTTTGTCTTACCAAGTGTTTTATTCGCTTCCAGTGTAAGTGCAGGAAATGAAATTATAACCTTGTTAAAAGCAGACCATTTGCCTTCAATGTGAGAAATATGTTAGTGCTGTAAAAACCTGAGAAACTGGCTAAATCTTTAGTTGTTTGCAAGAGGTATCCGTTTTTGCTTCATTGTTGCTACTGCGGTGTTTGCAGCCAGCTAAAGTCTGGCGATGCCTGCATAGACAGATCAGGTTACCGCTGTTGGCAAACTAAGTGGGCTAGGGGAAACTGCCATGCCCATGTACGTGCAGCCTGCACGCACGAGGGTGTTAATGGGTGTTTGTGTATCAGGCGCCAAACCTGAGCTGGAAGGATGTGGTGGCTCAGCTGGATCACCCTGGCTTCCACGTTCCTGGCAAGAAAGGGCTGAGGTTGTTGGTGCAGGGACTGTTTCGCGGTCTGCATGAGGTCTTCCCCATACACCTCATCTTCCGACAGTGGAACAACACAGAGGGACAGGTAGCTTACTTCGTAGTTGTTTGTGCTTAACCTATTATATTCTGATGATGAAATTATCAATTTTTGTAAGGCATCCTTTGAGGTCTGCATCACAGTTCTAGACACAGATCGGTTGAAGGTTGGCGTCGGAATAGCTTGGCGCCTACAGGCGCCAAGCTGTTCTGATACCACCCTTCAGCTGTCATGTCGTAGCATGTCAAAGCTTTATGGGTTAATGTGAGTGTCTGTGTATTTGCTTTGTGTGTGGGGGGTGGTGGGGTGTCTTCATTAGTGCGAACCCTAGCCTTCCACTTCATAAACCTCTTCACTACCAATAGACATAGATTGTAAAATCATTGTAAGCTCAATGTCAGAGATCTCCAGCCCTCAAAGGAACAAGGATACAAAGTGCATTCAGAAAGTGGCATAGATCTTCATGAACCCCTGCAGGTGAGTATGAGGATCTATACCTCTTGCAGTTTGGTGATATTCATGTTTTCTTGGCATTGAGGGGGGTTAACACTTTAACTGCCAGGACAGGGCAAACACTACCCATCTGTGAGAGACATAAATCCTCAAGAGCCCCCACAGTCGTGGGGGCTAATGGGGATTTATGTTAGTCCTGTGTTCTTTGTGCCCACAATTGATCCCATTCCGTTTTTGTTGCGAATTTTTGTCACTGTGCAGTGATTTCAGACACGAAATCCGCCTCCACTGGCAGCCAAAGGGTTAATATCACTTAGTGCAGTGATCTGCATGTGTTTGTTTCAGCTGTCCTTTGTCTTGCAAGCCCTTCGTCACAATGATGTGTTCTGCTTTGCGGACCACCTGGTGGATGTGGTGGTGATTGACATCCTCAAGTCTGCTCCCAATGATGATGACAGAGAGATTGCCACATGGTGAGATAACTTCCGTTGGCCATAAAACAAAATCTTGGCTTTAAAAGTGTTCGTCTTTCCTTGTAACTTACTTGAGTGAAGCTGTTTATAATTTGCATTTGATTCTGCCCTTGGTTGATGCTTATGACCAGACTTGATTTATAAAAGTAAAATACAATTTCGGCTCATCTTCCGTACAACTAAGTCAAACCTATGTAAAGGAGCATCTCAAGTGGGTCATCTAAGTGACAGAAGACCATGGGACCAGAAATGGGTGGTCTGCTTAGACAATTGCCTTATACAGGTGGTGACCTTGACAGGTGTAAGTACCGTATATTAAATATTCAAAATGTAGTTTGGACTGATGGTTTTGGAAATAGAAGAAATATTTGAAGACAGATGACATATTTAGGCCTCAAGCCTTAAGTTCAAAATTTGCCACACTGAGCATAGTCCTTTAACTAATTATACCCTGAGGACGAAATTGTCAATTTTTTTAGACACCCTTTGAGGTCTGTGTCACAGTTCTGGAAACAGATTGACCATGACAGTTCAAGGGTGGTGTCAGAATAGCTATCAGAATAACTATCATAGTCGATCCATGTCCTATCGTAGAGGGTCACAGCTTTATGGGCTAAAGACTAAGTTATAGTTAAGGAGAAAATTTGACTTGAGGGCATCAAACTATTCTGGCACCACCCTTGCACTATTACAGTTGCTCCTTGCCTTGGTGTAGCGTGTAATTGTTTTAAAGATATTTGATGCTTGTTTTGCCATTGTGCAAGAGGGGTGTTTATCATTTTCTGTGGTTGTGCAGGAAGTCACTGAACCTTGTGGAGACTTTACTGCGTCTGTCGGAGGCGGGCCACTATCAGCCCGTGTTTGAATCCTTCAAGTTTCCTATGTCCAAGTGTCCTGATGTGCTGGTCCTTGCTCTACTCCAGACCACAGTCAGTGTACTTACCCGTTTATCTACTCTTTGTGTTTAGCTATGAACGTGCACTTTTACCCATTTCATCCTGATACACTGTACACTATTGCTTGAAATAAATTTTACTATGATAGTCCAAGGGCGGTGCCAGAAAAGCTTGGCACTTGAAGCACCAAACTATTCCTGACACTACCCTTGAACTAAAATGGTTGATCTATCTCCTGATCTGTAATTTAGCCTTCATAGGACAATAAGCAGATTTTTTAAAATTCAGCCTCAGGATGTATTGGGTTAAGTCCGTGAGATACATGTGTTTGCGTGTGGATGGGGAAAGACTGGCTGGTAACTCTTCAAGACATGTTGCATGCATATTGCCGCACATATCTGAAACGGTGACTGTCGTTTGCGCAGTGGGATTTGTTAGGGAGAAAAGTTACGAAATTGAATAAGCTGAAGTAACTGCTTATATCATCTGCAGGTTTTAGTGTTACTTAGACCCTAGTTTGCCGGAGCAGAATCCAGATGCAAGAGGCATAGATCCTCGTGAGCCCTGTAACATCAGGAGCTCATGGATCTGTGCCTCTTGACCCCACTTTGTGTCCACGGTCCTTGGCTGGATCAGCTTGAGTTAAGATTACAGAAACACAGTCTGTGTCCTGTGGCAGGCAGGGATGGGGTTATTGTTTTACTCTATAGTGTGGTACATGTACCAGGGCTGCCTACCCCTATGATTTTTCCTGTAGTTTCTACGAAAATTGACCACAAACTACCAGGGCTGCCTACCCCTATGATATTTCCCGTAGTTTCTACGAAAATTGACCACAAACTACAGAACAACGGTTGCTTGTCAAAAATTACGATTTTGGCTGATCGAAAATACGATTTTGTTCGTGTGAGCACACTGTACTGCAAGTGTGTCTGGAGACATAGTTGCGCATATAGTATTCTTCCTGCGCATGCGCGCACTGCTACCAGGCATTTTCCTGACATCTTTTTTGTGCCGCGCAGTTATGTGTACCTCGCGCCTGGACCATATGGTGTTGAGGCGCGTCCCCTGGGTGGTGAATAGGGGTCCCTCGCGAGAGGGGTGCACCGAATGAAATAAGGTGCCGTGAACGAACATGGTCTAAGGGAAGGTGACCCCGACAGAAAACCCCTGGTCCTCCTAGTAAGGGGGTTGGGCGTGGGGGTAGCTTCCCCACCCTGCAAATAAGGAAATAGCTACAAAAACGCCGACGAAAAGACAAACAGTAATTCCTTTCCTGGAGGAGGAAGGTTCTTCTACCAGAAGATTTATGACGTCCTGTGGTGAAAGCCGGAAGTCTTTGGAAGCCACAGGACCGAGCCGCCTCTCTCTATCCAGGGACACAACCATGGGCACATGGAACGTCAAGACCATGTACCAGAGCGGCAAGGCCGCCCAGATAGCGGAAGTGCAAAAGTACAACCTTTCCCTGCTAGGTATCGGTGAAGCCAGATGGACGCAGTCTGGCCAGAAAAGGCTGTTAAGTGGGGAGATTCTGTATTCAGGTCATGAAGAGGAGAATGCCCCCTATACAGAAGGAGTAGCATTCATGCTGTCACCAGTGGCACAGAGAGCTGATGGGCTGGGAACCTCTTGGGCCAAGAATTATCACAGCAGCCTTTAGAACCAAGAAAAAGCTCGAGCTGAACGTCATCCAGTGTTATGCGCCCACTAATGACAGTGACGAGGAAGAGAAAAAAGAGTTCTACGACCGACTGCCATGGACAAATGTGCGGAGCGAGACATCACCATCGTCATGGGCGATTTTAATGCCAAAATAGGGGAGGACAACACCGGATACGAAGAGGTGATGGGGAGACGGGGACTAGGGGAGATAATAATAATAATACCGTTATTATATAGGCGCTTTTTCTCAATTTTTGGGAAATTGACTCAAAGCGCCGCGCCTGAAACCCAACACACACACTCACGAAACAGACACGGATTTAAGACAAACACAGTACAAGACAAACGAAGGGCCAGTCAGCTACTGAAGTTACAGAGATTTTTGATCGCTTGTATTTGAAATTTGTAAAGTGGCCTGAGACCGGTACCAAAGTGGGGGGGGGGGGGGGGGGGGGGTGGAAGAACCGGAGTACCCGGAGAAAGAACCCCCGACGGGGAGGACTAGGGGAGATGAGTGAGAACGGGGAGAGGTTTGTAGACTTTTGTGCTCTAAACAGACTTGTCATTGGAGGCAGCATCTTCCCACACAGAAGAATACACAAAGCAACTTGGGTCTCACCTGACCATACTACAGAGAACCAAATAGACCATATCTGCATTAGCAAGAAATTTAGAAGATCCCTTCAAGATGTTCGAGTGAGGAGGGGAGCAGATGTCGCCTCAGACCACCATCTGCTTACCTTAAGAATAAAGCTCAAGTTAAAGAAAAGCCGCACAGAGACAACAAGAAGACAGCGCTATAATGTAGGCCTCCTGAGAGAGACTGGAGTGAGAAGAGAAACACCTGGCGTCGAGACCTCCAAGCAGACATCAAGAGACTGGGAACCACCTGGAGTAAAATCGAAGGAGAAGCACAGGACAGGAGTCGCTGGAAGTCTCGTCAACGGGCTATACCCGGGGAGGGGTGACAGGCGTAAGTAAGTAAGCAGTTACATGTAGAGAGCAAGCGTATGCACGAGACCGACGAAAGTGATGAAAAAAAAAACTCGAGAAAAAGAAGAAAGTTATTGCTACTTCAGAGCATACCTTTCGTTCAAAATATGCAGAGAAGTATCCTTTGATTTAGAAGAGCGAGAAAGGGCCACGGTATGCCTTTTGCATTGCATGCAGGTGTGATTTTTCTATAGTCCATGGCGGTATTGATGACTGCAGGAGGCATGACAGTGCACAAAAACATGTTAATGCATCAAAGCCGAAGAGTGCTAATGCCATCACGAACTTCTTTGCTCAGAAGAAGGTGACCGGGCTGTCGGTTGAAGTGGTTACGCGCGCTGAAACCATGATAGTGGAACTGATCGCTAATCGCAGAATTCAACCTGCCGCTCGCCGCAACTGATCGTTTCAGTGAAGCTTTCAAGTTGATGTTAAGGACTCAAAAATAGCAGCTGACTTTGCTTGTGAACGGAGCAAAGCAACTGCTTTTGTAAAGAAAATAGGGAAAAGCTTCAGAGCACCAGAGCAAGCATTGGGCAAGAGACTCTACAAGCTCTCCTTGTGGTAAAGTCCAAGCCAGGTAAACCATGTCAAAGAGTGATGGGGTACACAAGTCAAGAGCTTGGAGAACTGAAATCCTGCTACAGAAAACTCTGAGAAACAAAAAAAAAATGAGTAACACATGCTGTTGGTGACTAACTTTCAGTGATGCTGAAGTGATTAACATAATTTGTGAAAGTGTAATAAGTGTTGCAAGGGTTAGGGCTCTTTACTGATGACATTACTGTCTGGAAGTGTCTACTACTTACTCAATTTCAGCCTAAGAACCCGTTGTGTTGATACACAACCCAGGAGGCACTCGGGGAACCCTGCCTAGGGCCAAGAGTTGTCTCCCGCCCCTGCCCATGCTGTCCCACCATGTGTATTAGTATTTTGATTATTCATAATCATAACAGTATCTTCATTTGAGAGAGAACAAGACACATCTCTGTTGTGTGTTTTACTTTAATAACTGATTGGCTTATTTTTGTTTCATTCTAACAGTTCAGTACTGTTTGAATTTAAGTTTTAACAAAAGAGAAAAAAAAGTTTTTTTTTTGTGTTTGCTTGGTCACAGATTACACTCACAGTACTTTTTTGTTGTTATTTTGTGAGTTTAAAGTGAGAAAAATGTCTTATGAATAATCTTGAATAATACAATTGGTACTAGAAATAAACAAAAATTCAGTCAGAATCGTGACTTTCGAGTCAGTTGAACCCACAGGTTGGTTGGTTGTTGATGACAAGATGGATGGTTGTTGATGTTGTGGAATTGGTTTAGTCATTTCTCAATAATTTGTAATGTTTTTTCATTTACATACACACACATGCAGCATTTTTTACTTTGGCATCAAAGTCAGATGGTTTTGTTCTTGTCACTACTGATAGGTCTCCAAAACTACTGAATATTGTGGTTTTCTGATGGGCAAACTACTGAAGGTCATTTGTTTCCTCAAAATCCATTCCGATGTCATTACTATGTGGAATATACCCTTTAGCTTACCGATTTCAGCCTAAGAGCCGTTTGTGTGTACCCTCACGACAAGGGCCGCAACTCTAGGGAGTTGTAACCAAGTACCTGGGTAGTCTCCCTTCCCTCCATCTGGATACGTGAGCAGTGTGTCAGTCTTACCCTTAGCTCGAAGGCAGTACGGTTCACTGGCTTCAGCCTCCAACCATTACATTGGAATTTCGTTCGGATGCTAGCGTGGCAAGTTCTACTACTGGTTATGAAGATGGCAATGTAAGGCCTCAGGTCACGCCTATGGATTCTGTCTGCTAAAAAAGACGGAGTCGGCGCAACCCGTGGAAATTGACGAATTTCTTCATTTTCAGCCTTCCCTAGTTTCTGCCTCGGATGTAAAGATTAATATCCACCCGAGGCATAATCCATGAGGGTTGTGTGTGTGCTCGTTTCCTTGACAGGTTCCACACTATACCAGATGGCATAGTCAGCGACACTCTGACTTCGTTCATCATTGTTGGTTTTTCTTTCGGGGTTTGCTCTCCTTTGCCTCTCCCGTGGCACCCACAAGGCAGTGGGGCTATTTACCCATAGTTGGGAGTCAGGTTCACGGGCATCAGGGCCTATCCACACACCGCTGGGCCTGCATGCCGCGTGTCTGGGGGCCAGACCTTCTCCTAGTCCCCTGTAGTTCAGCCTGAGTCCGTGAGGTGCTCAGTTACCGTGTGTCGCCGCGAGGATGCACTATATAAGGCTTGTTGTTGGAGAGGCTATGTACTGGCAGAGAGAGACTGACACATTCTGCCCTCCTCCTCATGATACTGCTAGCCAGCAGTGGAAGCTGAGTGCGAGAAGTGACAAGCACTACCACTGCGCGACCACACTAAACAACAACCATTTTGACACACATTGATGAATTTGAATAAACAGACTAGGATTAGAGCTACCTTCAGTTAACGTAGTGAATAGGTTTACGGGGCCGGTCGTTAGTGACCCCGTGCGGTCGCTCTTACGGTTGTGCTTTGTGTTGCAGTACGCAGTTACGCACTTGTCGGAATGTAAAGGCTTTCAGTGGCCGACACACTTGCACGACCTGTGTCTTCCTTGCATCGGCTGCTCCTCTTCCCGCACTTGCAGAGATTGTGCAACGTGGAAGGAGCGCAACTGGTCCCAGCTGTGGGGGTTTTATCGACACGGATGGCCTGCGGAGCAGACTAGAGGAGCTACCAGGCCGTCAGCAAGTCACTGGGCAGCGCGAGTCCCACCGGCTGCCTCTGCACGAGTGACCCCAGAGAAGGTAGGTCCTCGCGCAGCGATGGCCGGGATGGCCTGTGCAGTCTCAGTTGGTCCTCCAACAGGGATGACCGAGACTTTATCGACCGTCTCTTGTGGCCCTCCAGTGGGGATGGCCAAGACGCAGACCACACCGAAGAGGATAGCCCACGATTCAAGATGACATGTCCGGCTTTCGGCCACGCCCAGCACTCGCTGTTCCCCTCAGTCCGAGGTTAGCTCAGGATGCCACAGGCGCAGGGATAGCTACAGTCCGTCTTCGGTCGCTACATACCCGGGGAGTGGGATCCCATGCACGTTCGCGGACTATCTCACGGGCTCGAGGGCGTCGCCCGTCTCGGAGTTGATCACCTAGTTTCCAGAGCAGATTGTATGGAGACTGACGGCCTGACTCTCTTCGACATCGTTGAGGATCCCGAGCGTGACTTACGCCCGCGATGAAGCATAGCAAGACCCAACACTCCGCTCTCGACCACCAAGCAAGGTAGGCCCACGCTAGTGCAGGTACCAGGCACTCAGCGCATTCCCGAGGCCTTCCATCTGCTTGGTCCTCCCCGCCCCATCGCTCTCCGCGCGGGCACGCGGCACCTTCCTGGGACAAGCACTATGGGACTCCGCCGGACAGGCTTCCGATGGGTGGCGACATTTTGCGACAATTTACGACACAGATGCCCTCAGTTTACGCCCAGAGGATTTATCGTTGGCCATATTGGTTCCCGGACTCCTTTCCCGGCACACAGCCCGCACCCCCCCCCCCCCCCCCCCCCCCCACCCCGCTTCCGACACGGCAGAAGAGGCACCCTTGTCTTCTGCGACCCGGGCCTTAGATGAAGCGGCACAGATCATCTCCGCCATCCTTCCATTGGACTTGTGTCCTCCGCTCAAGAGGAAGGCCGCAGCTTCAGTGGACGCACCTTTCCAAATGAAGTGGTTTAAGTCTCTTCCTCAGCCTCTCCAGGTTTGTTTTTTTACCTGTCCGACGCCTTTAACGAGCATCTGCGACAAGGCAGGCTGCGGGGTAAAGGTTTCTTCGCTGACTTGCAGTGGCCTACGGACATCAACATCAAGTTCTGGCAGAAGTGGTATGCGGGTCAGTCTCAAGCCTTCGGCTGTCCCCTCCCTGCGGTGGATCCGGAGGCGGAACTACAGGCAGGCGGCGCGGGACCGGTTCGACGCTTCATCCCCCCTGGGCTTGAGCTTATGTCAAGTTTGATCCGGAATTCCCTTGCGTGTTCAGGCTTCCTCGATCTGGCTACGCAGGTTTTGGGTTGTGGTTCAGGGAGTGGAGGAGTTTTGGGAGTGCCCAAGTGAGTCTTGGTTGCGGGACATCCACACCCTAGCGGTGACGGTGAATCGCGCACTACACCACTCGGCGACCAACGCTCTCGCTGCGGCGGCTAACTGCGACTTGATGAGGCAGGACGCCATCCTGACAAGTTGCTCCGGCATCCCCGCGACCTTCAACGCTCAACTTCGCCGGGCATCGTTGGGCCATTCGCTCCTCTTTGGACCCACCTGGCAAGAGGTGAAGACTGGCCAAGGACCTGTGGCCTAGTGTCCCCAGAGTGGAGTAAACCAGGTTTCCGGCATCCCGCAAGGACGAGGGTCGCGCCCTGCGGATCTTCAGACCCACCTCCCACCTTGTCACCAGACGCCCTCTCAGGACCGGTCGTCAGGCACCGTTTGGGGGGATGCTCCCTCCCGACCCAGGCCCCCGCCTGGCCCAGCTTCGCCCGGAGACACGGGCGGGGGAGGGCCCAGTGACTCTTCAGTATGCGCCGCCACTGATTTCTTCAGGGTCTCGAGTCGGCGGGAGGCTAGTGAGACACAGCGATGAGTGGCGGTCGCTGTTTCCAGAAGACCCTTCGATCCTCGACACAATCTCTTACGACTTAAGATCTCGTTCCGGACGCCCCCACCCCCCCCCCCCCCCCCCCCCCGCCCCCTCGCCCCCTCTGAGGCAGACTCCGTTTTGGACGCGCGTGCCTGCAAACCAGTGCAAGGCAGATGCTCTGCAGGGGGGAAATCGCCGCCCTCCTCCAGAAGGCCGCCACGGAGATAGTAGCCGGTCACGACTCCCCGGCTTTCTACAGTCGGCTCTTCATAGTGCCAATGCCGGGCGGCAATTGGCGCCTGGTTATAGACTTCTCAGCGTTGAACAAGTTCATTGTCGCTCCCCCCTCCCGCATAAAAACGGCCTCGGTGCAGCCGATGGACTATGCCATGAGTCTGGACCTCACGGTCGTGTACCCCATACATCCGGCCTCCGTCATTTCCTGTGCTTTGCCTTCCACAGAGTGGTCTTATCAGTTTCGTGCCCTGCCCTTTGGCCTCAACCTCAGGTTAGACAGGGACGCACTTCTCGAGCTTCTACGCTGTCTCGGGTTCATCGTCGACGGCAGGAAGTTGGGCCTCACTCCGTCGCGCAGGTTCCTCAACCTGGGCATGGGGTTCCTGACCGACCTCAACAGGGTACGGCTACCGCAGGCGCTGACCGGCACAATTTTGGGCAGAAATTGGCTCCAGCTCTTGGGCTTGATCAGCGCGGCGGCCGACCTGTTGCCCCTTGGCAGCCTCTACTCGCGACAGCTCCAACTGCATCTGCTGCTTCACTGGCGTCCGGCCCCTGGAGATCTCGTGGCCAGGATCCCAGTCCCGCTTTTGATCCAGCCTCATCTACACAGGTGGATGGACCAGGCGTGGTTGGCGAAGGGAGTCCCACTCTTGACCTCCCCCCCCCCCCCCCCCCCCCCCACCTCAGCTGTTGCTCTTCGCGGACGCAAGCCTCGTCGGCTGGGGGGCACACTTACTGCCAGAATTCAGCGCCGTCTCGGGTCAGTGGCCGGCAGAACTCCAAGGCAAACACATCAACTGGCTCGAGCTCAAAGCCATCTGGTTGGCGCTCATCAGCTGGGAATCGCGTCTCCGCGACCAGGAGGTCCTGATCATGTCCGACAATGCGACGGTGGTAGCCTACATCCAGAAGCAAGGCGGCACTCGGTCCCCATCCCTCCACATTCTTCTTTACCAGATCCTCCTGTGGAGCAGAGATCGGGGGATCTCTCTTCAAGCGTGACACATTCCGGGCCAACTGAATGTTCTCGCGGATTCTCTTTCACGGCAGGGACAGCTCCTCCACACCGAATGGTCCCTCCGACCCGACTTCCTCCGGATGATTTGTTCACGCTGGGAGATGCCCATGCTGGACCTTTTTGCAACCAGGTGAAACTGGCAGCTACCTCTGTTTGTCTCGCCCTTCCTGGACCCGCTCGCCTGGGCAGTGGACGCTCTGTTGGTCTCGTGGGAGGGCCTCTTGGCCTGCGCCTATCCACCCTCAATACTGGTGCCCAAGGTCATTCTGAAGCTGCGGGGATGCAACACATCCTCCTTGTCGCCCCGTTCACTTAGAACAGGAGTTGGACAACCGACCTCTTGAGCCTGGCCACGGACCCTCCTCTCCGGCACCCCACTCCGCACACGATGCTCAAGCAGCCCAGACAGAATCTATTCCATCCTTTCCCGGAGAGGCTTCTTCTTCACACCTGGAGGTTGTGCGGCAGGCCCTCTCAGCACGAGGTTTCCAGGATGCAGCAGTAGAGGCTATCGCTGCAGCCCATAGATAGTCCACCCGCCAGGTTACCAAGGCAAGTGGAGGGTCCTACAGACCTAGTGCGAGTCCAAGCGCCTCTCCCCCACAGCACTAACTACACCGCAGCTCGCCGAGTTCTTCTTGTGGTTGTTCAGAGAGCAGAACTTGGCCCCGATCACCATCAAAGGCTACCTCTCCATACCAAAAAGGTGACTGCCAAGCGTGTAATTTGCAAAGAAGTACCCAACGGAGAAAGAAACACGCTTAGAAAAGACGGGTACAACACAATTTATTAATATTTCGGGTAAATACCCTTTGTCAAAATAGACAAACAAACAAACATAGAGATTAGCCGCTACTTATCTTCAATGGCAGAAGGAATGTGGCAACTGAAGGAGGTGACGTAAAATAAAAGAAAAGGAAGAACAAAAGTGCGGAAAAAGTAAAAATGACGTCAACGAAAAATGGCGTAAGAGAGAGACTCGGAAAGAACCTGAACACGAGAGACAAGAGTGTGTGCAAGCACGTGCATGAGCGAGCGAAAGAAAAGGCGTGTAGATGAGGCCAGAGAAAGAGAGAGAGAGAGCGAGACGGAGAGAGAGAAAGAGAGAGAGAACGAATGGGGAGTACCCTTGGGCACGAAGTAGGCTGAGTGTCTAATACACAAAGCCTGCTAAACACCAACCCGAAGGCAAACTTTATATCACCTTCAAGTTGAGGACTACCTCGGGGAAAAACGGGAGGACCCCGGGAAAAAAACCCCAGCATTTAGCACGGTACACAACAAGTAATAAGTCATGAAAACAAAGCAAAGAATCAAATTCAGTAAGAGAATATTGGTATAAGTGGAGAGTAGGTAGTTGTGAAACCGTCGTCAAGGGTAACTTATCGCCAGATCCGGGAGCATGCAAGGACCTCGCTGACCTGATGTCCCACTTCGACCTCCAGCACCCCGTCGCTTGCTCCCTCCTTCCACGCTGGGATCTCCCATGGATGTTAACCTGGCTTAACTCAAGTCAATTAGAGCCTCTCCCCTTGGCCCGCCTCGCGGACATGACCAGGAAGACCTGCTTTCTCTTGGCTCTCGCCACAGCAGCCAGTCAGCGAGCTACATGCCATGTCCATTGAGCCACCGTGCATACAGTTTAGGTCCGATGGGTCTATACATCTCTTGCCGAACCCCACTTCCTTGGCCAAGAATAGACTCCCCTCAGCCGCGCCGCAGGTGATGAGTATACGTCCTCTCACAGGGTTTGACCGGTTCCAGACGTCTCAACTGCAGGACCCGATGCGAGCTTTAAAGATATACATCAAGAGAGTAAAGCCCATCAGGGGAGGCCGCTCTCGTCTCTTCCTACCCTTGGCCTTGGGCCGAACTGACATCTCCACCCAGACCATATCCTCCTGCCTGCAATGGGTCATCCGATCCGCATACTCTATGTCTTCCCGGAAAGGGCGAAGAGATTTCGGATATGGGCACACTACGTCAGAGAGGTCGCTGCCAGCGTCGCATTCTAGCGCAACTGCGCAGTCAGAGACATCGTACCGGCTTTCGGGTGGCGAGCAGAGTCCACCTTCACCCGCTTCTATCTCCAAGACCTCTCCGCACAACGTGAGAACCTGGCACTCGTAGGAGACATCTCTGGAGCGCGACACTCCCTCCGGGTGCCTCTTGCGCCATAGTAACCCTTAGCTGAAATCGTCAAGAGGTTGCCCCTTGAAGCTAAGCTTATTGCAGTGGCGGGGTTTTGGGCGGCGCCCTCCTCCTTTTCGCTATTCTTCCACATAGTAATGCAATCGGTATGGATTTTGAGGAAACAAATGTAATTTTCTATAAAAGATATTTTTTCTAAAAATACTTACCGATGGCATTACTCATGGGCCCTCCCACCTACCCCACTTGCCGCCACTACGCTAAGAGTAAGACTGGCGGGAACACACTGCTCACGTACCCGGATGGAGGGAGAGGAGACTACTCAGGTACTTGGGTTACAACTCCCTAGAGTTGCGGCCCTTGTCGTGAGGGTACACACAAAGGGCTCTTAGGCTGAAATCGATACGCTTAAGGGTATATTTCACATAGTAATGCCATCGGTAAGTATTTTTCGAAAAAATATCTTTTAGAGAAAAACACATTTTTAGGGGTAGGCAGGCCTGATGTAGTCATGAACACACTGGAGCCCTATGGTTGAACTTATCAAACTGTACAAGTTGTCCCATGAGGACATTACAGTTCAGGATACAGATCGACCATGCGAGAGTCTGAGTGGCTTGATGCTATTGTACCGGTGCCACCACCCTTGAACTACCATGGTTGATTGTGTTTTAGTGTATCATTGATGAATGGGTTTACCCATTCATTGCAGATGCAGACTGTTTCTAAATAGGCATAGATCCTCATGAGCCCCTGCAACTGCGGGGGCTTATGAGGATCTATACCTCTTGCAGTTGGGTGGTGTTCAGATTTTCTCAACACTGAATGGGTTAATAAAGAGATACTTTGAAGCATTTTGTTGACGTGTCACTATTTAGTCTGTGCCATTGCAGCCCACTTGGAACACGCTGAAGCAGGAGCTGATCTCCAATCTGATGTCCATCTTTCTTGGTAGTCACCCCAACTCCGCTGCCATCCTTCACTATGCATGGCACCACCAGGTACCTTTCACGATTTACTCCCTTGTGCATGTAGACAATGTTACGGTTCACAGCACCACCAGTGACTATATGCACATGGTGTTTAATAACAATAATTACAGGCTGTACCCAGTTTTGAAAAATGGGCTCTAAGCATCGCAAACTGAGCCCAACATGCACAAAATGCGTGATATTTAAATCTTTTACATTTTCTCAGTTTTCTGTAACTTTTGGTCTGCATTTATCAAACCAAACACAAAGTGTGTTTTTCATACTTTTTAAGGTAATGGTTTATCAATTCAGTGCTGCAATTCCTCATTCATGTTTTCATCGATGGTAAACTTTATGCTTTTCTTAAGAAATTTGTAATCTGATACAACTGAAAGTGAAAGATATAAGTGAAATACAGACACAGTTACACTGTTTAGGTCTGTATTTTATGTCCAGCTTGAGTTTTATTTTTACAACATTCCACGTTTTTGCTGTTGACAAATTATTTTACTCGCGTTTTACCTCGTTGCCTCAAGCTTCAATTGGTAAAATTGTTGTGTTGTTGCAGAGTCACTCGAGCACAATTCGCACACTCATCATGCATTCAATGGCTGAATGGTACATGCGAGGTGAACCCCATGACCAGATGAGGCTCGGACGTATTCTGGATGTCGCTCAGGATCTCAAGGTGAGAATCTCACTTTTTATTTATAGGGTTTCTGGGTTGTTCAGTGTTTTAAAGGTCGTGGATATTATTGCAGATGGGATGAAAGGTCAAAATCTTTAAAAGTTTTTTGTTTTTGTTTGGTGGTGGTTGGTTTTTTTTTTTTTTTTTTTTTTTTTTTTTTTTTTTTTTTTTTTTTGGGGGGGGGGGGGGGGGGGGGTATTTATTGTTCAAAACCTGCTAGTGCCTCTTGATGTTTGCATTCATATCTCTTTATTCCTTAAAGAATGGGCATTATCTTGGGATGTTGATGAATGTTACAGGCCTTGTCCATGCTGCTGAATGCGACTCCGTATGCCTTTGTGATTGACCTGGCCTGCCTTGCTTCTCGTCGTGAGTACCTCAACATGGAGAAATGGCTCAATGACAAGATCACAGAACACAAGGTACAGACACATTGTAATTGTATCATTCAGCTAATCTAACGCTACCCTGGAACTCTCATAGTGCATTTTTCACTCTTGCGTTGTAATTGATGATGCCTTTCCAGGCTCAAAATATCCTTTAACCATGCAGATAAACCATTTGCAAAAAAGGGAGAAATTGTTCATATGATTTGAAGTTGAAAGAAAATACAATAAACTGCAGATATAAGAAAGTATCAGGGATTCAAATTTTCTGTTGTGGTTATGTATTAAGTTGAAAGCAAAGTAAGTTACATAGAGTGTGTGCCTTTCCCGAAAGGTGTAGTTTTGTCAGGCTTCGTGATATCAGTTCAGTCAGTTCAGTTCAATCAAGATGAGATCTCTGCACTTGTAAAGGCTCATTTACGTTTCCCAGAGTTCCTTTCCATATTGAGCCAATATTGGTCTGATTCATTATGGATCTCTGGTGTCCTAATGTCTGCCTAACGTCTGCTGTCTTTCTACACACCTCTGCCTTGAAGGCGATTGATTGTGTGGTGCCCTTGGGTCTGTTTCAGGAAATGCTTTCTCAGGTTTCTTACCATGTCTGATTTGCCCATTTGTAGGCTGTGTGTGATTTTTGGCTTGCTAGCAAGGACGTCTGCTCGATCATTGGCCTGGACTTGAGCATGTACTGGGCAGTAGATCCACAAACGTCTTTAAAGTTTTATGTTGGCCATTGTCCAGCACCATTCCTGCATCGTTTTTTGTTTTGTTTTGTTTTTTGCAGCAGGCATTATGAGTCTGTTAGAATGATGGCTTGACTGATTTGGCTGTCATTCAATGTGGCAATCCATTTCAGATCATCAGTCACTGCTTTCACTTCCATTGTTAGACTTGAGGTCTTGGCTGTGTAGGCTACACTGTCTTCAAGTATGCTGCCTTCTCGTGAAGTTCCAGCCTGACTGGCTGTCTGTGACTGAGCCATCTGTTAAATGATCAGATCTTGGGGCTTGCTATTCTATGCTAATAGCATTTTAATTTCTGCTTCTGTCTTGCTGACCTTGTTACAAGCAAATATGTGCATTCTTTTATTATCTACACTAATGAAACATTGGCAATAGGGAAGAGGGATTTCAGAGTGGGAGGGGGGGGGGGGGGTTCCCATAGAATTGTAAATGACAGTCAAGAAATTGTTTTCTTCTGCCAGGAGCCATTTATTCAGGCGTGTGTGACGTTCCTGAAGCAGCGCTGCCCCCAGTTGTTGGGATCTGTGAAGGAGGACCAGCCTCAGACCAAGAGCCAGCAGCTGCCTCCAGACACCATCGCTACCATGCTCACCTGTCTCAAGACATACGTCAGGTACATCTTCATCAGGTTTGAGTAGGAAAAGGCTGCACATACAGTATATCGAAGATGCTGTTGAACATTGTTAATCCTTTGCATGCATAAACTTTTGTCCTACTTTGAGTCACAGTGAAAATGCAGATAAAACTGACTTATGCTTGAGTTTAACCCATTACATCCTGAGGCTGATTTTGTAAAATTTGCTTATTGCCCTATGAAGGCTACATTACAGATTAGGAGATAGATCAACTGTTTCAGTTCAAGGGTAGTGCCAAAATAGCTTGGTGCCTCTGGTGCCAAGCTATTCTGGCACAACCCTTGAACTATCAGTCAAATTCATGTCAAGAAATGGGTGTATCAGGATGATATGTGTTGATAAATTTCTTAAGGGAGTGTCTTCTTTTAACTGTATCAGCTGCAGTTGATGGTTTGAACATAATACATGCACAGCAGAACCTTCTTTTTGAGCAGCCACCCAATTGCAAGGAAAAAGTGGTCTTAAAAGACAGGTGCTCTCTATCTTGAAGGGCAAAAGTGTCAATTGTCAGTAGGAAGATGATTTAGTGGGTTACACTTACAGCCAACTAAATGATGGTCTTAAACCTTTTAGTGACAGGTGATGTCTCTCGTAAAGGGCGGTCACTCGAAAAACAGTTTTATTCATAATAGCATGGCACTTTTAGTAGGTAGTGGCAGCCAAAATTTCATTATAACTTGAGACCTTCCTTACATTGTTTTATTAATAGAGCATTAAGAAACAAACAAACAGCAAAAAAGATTTTGTAAATATGTTGATTAGTTCCTGAGATACGACATTTTAAACTTTTAGGCTTTCGTCCGTGGCCCGCCAACCTAATGAAAAGCCATTTTCAGACAAGGGATACAGAGACACTTAAGAAGATACAGGCTTCATCTTTTTATTTCACAATCTGTATTATCAGGAAAGTATCAGAAACAAATATGAAAACCATAATGCAGTACAATGATGTGCAACGAGTTGCTAAAAATGGAAAAAAATAAATCGGAGCCGAGTTGACATTGTACAGAAGTCCAACTTTGTGACCATATTGTGAACAATCTTTCGCTTAAAATAACCTTTTGTGAGATGATTTTAACAAATATATATACAAAAAGTAAGCCTATTTTTTTTCAGACTGTAATATACATAAACCGTTCTGATAGAATGTGCCAAAGTCCAGAAAATGCTCAAAATGACATATCGCGGACATGAGCAACGACGCGCAACACAGAAATTAGCATAACTTCTGAACGCCTTGATGGATTTTCATGCGGTTTGGACACAAGTCAGAATATATATTCTGCTGCAATATTAAAGAAAATCACTTTCATACATCATGTCATTCATGTTGAACATGGTACAAATAAAATAAAAGTATCATCGACAACATGTTGAAAGCACAAATATGACTGAAAAACTTTAACCAGTATGCAGATTTTGAGGCCATTTGGCACAGAGGAAAAAAAGGATATTCAGTTATGATTATGAACAGAAAAAAAGATGTAAAGAGACACCTGGAAATAATGTACGTCATAATTATATTGATGAATATATATGTCTAAAATAGCAGCTCGGCTTGATCTGAACCTTGCGAGACAGTCTGCACAGTCAAAGGACAGATGTAAGGACCAATGAAACCAGCTCACTGCTTGAGCAATGCAATCAGCACTGAACAAAAATGCACACTACAGCAGAGTGTTTTTGAAATGTTGGTAATGGTCTCCGATGTTTGCGGCAAAAGTAGTTGCGTCGACACTTTCTTGAAGCTTCATCACTTTGTTTGCCGTATGGTTTAGTTTTCTGGAAAGTGTCCCTTTCGTATACTGTCTCAAGCGAGCTGTGATGCTGTCGTGGTTGATCTGGAGTCCCTCTAATCTCACTTTAAGTCTCAGCTGATGTGTCCTTTTGGTTAAAACTTGCTGCAAAGTCCTCATTTCAGCCTGAAACTTAATATTAAGTGTTTGATTTTCCTGCTCCACTTCTTTAATGCGATGCCGCACTCTGGTCAGCTCCTTCCCCAACTGCTGAATGGTCAGTTTCATGCCTTTTCTTTCAGAATCCAATATCGTGGTGGTGTTACCTAGTTCTGCTGGATTAAACGCTGCCACAATGCTAGAATCCAGTGTTTCCGCCCAAAACGAATCTACATTCCCCTTTTTTTCAGCGAATGAGTCGATTCTTAAAGTTGCCCACTTTTACAACCCTCCTCATTGCTGCAGCGGTCACAGTCTGCTGGGTCAATCTGAACCACCACCTACACATCATTTCGAATTTAGAGCCTTCGCATTTTCTAAATGACTCCAGGTCAAGAAGTAAGCCTTTTGTTGGCGACTGTAGTGATGCCAGGTGGCAATCGCCTGTCAAAAGTTGCTGTCTGGTGATGCCAAGTTGGTGTAGATGTGGTCCTACACGTCGTGTCATGACGCTTCTTCATAAAATCCTCTTGCAGTTGTATAGTGTTCTGCTTTTCCCAGTTTAGCTTTGTCTCAGGCACCAAACATCTCGGATGACTCTCTGTCAAGTTCGGAAAAAGGTTCCAAAGAAATGCTGGTGCGTCATCAAAAGTCTTGTCACACTCTTCATTCAGAAGATAAACTTGAAGAAGAAGTGAGTTATCCAGTGCACTGAAGGTGGGCAGGTCAGGGCGCCTACCCCTCCCTTTGGCTAGGAAGACTTTCTTGAGTACAGTGTACGCCTCATCACCACCTAAAACAAAGGAGGTTGTTTAGTTAAATATAATGTTAACCAGTTTAAAAATACTGGAGGTTGTTTTGTTAAATATAATGTTAATCAGTTAAATAATACTGGCAGTTCACTATCAATATCATGATTGAGTATGGCTCTTTACACAAACAGTACTATTGTCATTGTTTACCTTAAACATCTTTTGAGGAGGAAGATTTAATTAGGCCTAGAGTAAAGAAAAATAAAAAGCAGGGTATTTTGATTATGCTGAGTGTGACTAATTATTTATCTCAACAAAAGAAACGAAGAGAAATGATGAAATACTGGCCGCTCTGAGACCTATTTTGTCAATGCCGCATAGTCGCTCATCAAATTATCTGCCCCTGGCTGTTATCACTCGCTTCGATGCCCGACAGTTAAACGTGAATATAACCATAACAGATGAGCATCGACGTTTGAAATTAAATAGGAAAGTGATAAATGCATTTACAAATACATTACTAAGCAGCTAGTAAAGCTAACTGACTTCTGTAGTGAAGTATTTTCCTATATTCAATGGCACTTTCCATCCAAAGAAAGATGCGATGATCAATGAGGCTGAACGCAGTGATAGAAGGATGTGTATGCAAGAATTCCGAAGAATAATAAACGAAATAGCTTCTAAACCATACAAATGACAATATAGCATAAATCTGCAAAGCGATTAAGCTTTTACTTACGTAGTTTTCTTGCAATTTCCTCGAAAGTGGAAGTACCGGTTCGTCTTCAGTCGTCGCCATTTTGAATTGCGGTCAGAAGAAGTCGCGCGCAACGTGAGTGGGAAATTCCTCAAGCAGATTTTCCACCACATTTGCATAATTTAGCCTCTAACACCATTCGATAGATTTGACGTTCCTCTACAAAATGGTACCCAGATGTGTGTTTTTATACGTTCTGTTTTGCTAAAAAACCGAAAATTTGTTTTTATTTTTGTGGAAAAACTACAATATTTCATGTGTGTATACAAAAATCACCAAACACCTTATACCAGTTTGAAGCTGACATCATGACCCACATTTTGATACTAAATATAGCTGTGTAGCGTGTGTGTGGTAAATCTGCTGGCTTGTTGAATGGAGGGATCGTGTAGGCGCTTACGCGAAGCAAATGCCGGGAAGTCGGCTTGCGGCTCGCGCAAGCCGAAACACTTGCTTTAAAGTTTATTTTTTCAGTTTTTTCACACAAACAAAACATATATCATATTATCATCATTGGAAAGAGGAAAGGACGTATATTATTTTGACATAAGAATGAAAACAATCGGTGCAGTAGATGCATGATAAATTTGAGTTGAAGTTGGCACAAAATGCAGCGATTTTATGCTTGATGGTAGCCTACTGGCCAGGCTGCCACTACCTACTTTTAGTCATCAAATTAATTATCATTGTCACTCCATTTCCATTGTTTCAGAGCTGAATGGGTTATACGTTGAGAATGTATTTTTACCTTGAGAAATACTGATTTGCAGCCATGTGACCCAGGAACTTCAAGAGAGGATCAACACTATGTGTAGCAATGCCTCCGTCTACCTAAACAAACTGCGACCCAACCCTGTCGGGCCTGTGGGGCCCAAACCGCACAGCTTCCCACCTGCCATAGTCAACCAGGTACCACTCAACATTCAGATCTAAGGAGAATCGTAAATGACACAAAATGATAATTTGGAAGTACCTCGTGGTTACTTTTGCTTTCCAGAGCTAAACTCCCCCGGGATCACCTGTCAGGATTATGTATATGGCCACTAGGTGTACAGTGCCGAGAAAAGTTGAACACCAACCAACTGCAAGAGGTGTAGATCCTGATGATACAAGTTGCAGGCGCTCTTGCTGACACCACTTTGAATCCATGTTAACTTTCTTGGAAAACTAGGGCTTTTTGGCATTGAATCAACGAAGATTGCAGTCTGCGTCAGCTGGCACAGAATGGGTTGAACAATCTGCTGGATTGTGATGTGGGTGCTTTAAACCCCTTGGTTGTTGGTAGCGCATTGTGTCACAATGATTCCAGCAGGTTGTGGTGCTCATGTTTGACTGTCATTTGATGACAACAGCCTTTGCTTTGGGAATTGGAAGTATAGAGAGAATTTGTCAGGTTTATATCCGCTAATCCCCATTGCCACCTCCGCAACAGAAACCCAAGTTTTTCAGTATGTGTAAGGAGTGTTGTTTAGTTTCACATCTTCCTAATAATATTATTGTCACCTTGTCTGTACTAAACTAACATCTCCCAGCGTCGATTCCAGATGGAGCAAATGAACATGAGCGGCATCATCGGCCAGCAGCAGCCTACGAATGCACCTCTCGGCCCCGTGGGTGGGGCCCCAGGTCCGCCAGGCCCCCCTGGGGCTGGGGGATTCCCACAGGGCATGCCCCCCCTCAACCCCAGCACACCTGGCTCACCTGCGCGCTCGTTCCCAGGTCTGGCGCCACAAGCCAGCGGAGCCAGCACAAACCCGGGCTTCAATCCTATGCCCTCCATCACTTCACAGTTCCAGAGTAAGTACAGCTTGAAACCAAAGAATTTATTTGTAATTTGGACCTCATGCAGGGATTCATAAGCATATATGTCTCTTGCTGGCCATGGATTATGGCGCCATGGACCGTTTTCGGTCATTTCAAGTTTTAACACTGTCGCCAGTGCATGTGAATGTTTGTCTCCAGCAGAAACTGTCAGTTGGTGATATGAACATTGACTTTGTTGCATTGTTTTCACCCATTCAACGCAGGCAAATGTTTACTCTACCAATTGATTGGATAAGATTTTCTTATCATGTCAGAGGTGGTATCAAAACAAAAACTCCGAAAAAGTTAGTTTTTACGCCAACGATTTGATCGTAAAACATAAACATTTGTTTCCTCAAAAACATTACCGATGGCATTACTGATAGGAAGATACATCTAGCTACCAATTTCAGCCTAAGTCTCCGTTGTGTAAGCAACACAACTGGGGAGGCGACTCGGGGAGTCGTCGTTTTATATAACTCCCAGAGTGACCTCCCCTCCCTTCTCATAAGGCCCTTTGGGCCTAGCGACCAGTCATATGCTTAGCTCCCTCACGAACGGACGTTTCCGGTTTTGGCATATGTTTATCTCATGTTCTCTGTGTGTTTTCTCAACTTCGTCTGTGTTTTCTGGATTTCTGCGTGTGTGCGATTATCCATCCTGCGTTGATTCTTATCCTTACGACATCTGGTGGGAGTTGAACAGCGATCTTTTCCCTTTTTCATAGCGGACGTGAGGGTAAGGTCTTGGTTTATAGTTATACATGAGCTGGCCATTTTTAACGGTTTCAATCTGACTCGAAGCGGTTCCCGTTTGGCACCGTTTTTTCTTAGCGGATAGGGCGGTGTTAGGCTGCTTTCGATTTTCTCGTCCGCCCTTTGTTGTTTTGTTTTCGGGTTCTCTCCCGGTCGTTTTCCGACTTTGCTTTTGGTGCAACTAACGGCAAAAATGAGACAGACGGGAAGCGGCCTTTCTTTTCACGTTTCCCGTTTCTGTTGCAGTTTGCAATTACGTACATGCCCGCGCTGCTTGGTTTTTCAGTACCCGACTGATTCACATGTTTTATGTTTACCATGCTCGGGATTCCAGTATCACTAGGCAGGCATTGTCATGGAACCCCCAGGGAAAGAGGAAAAGAGGTAGGCCGAGAAACTCCTGGCGTCGAGACCTCCAAGCTGACATCAAGAGCCTGGGAACCACCTGGAGTAGAATCGAAGGAGAAGCACAGGACAGGAGTTGCTGGAGGTCTCTCGTCGACGGCCTATACCCGGGTAGGGGTGACAGGCGTAAGTAAGTAATGCTCGGGATGTTCTTCTTCCCGACCGTGCCATGTCTGCTCTTCGTGGAAAGAGCGACGTTGGTCACAACTCTGGGATTTTTATAATCGCAACCGGTCTGCGGCTCCTCGCTTACTTAGCCACTCGCCGGCCGCTTTGCGCCCCTCTGCCGCCAGTGCGACATCCCTTCCTATAATTTCCAGCCATTCTGGAACCCACAAACAAGCATCGTCGGATATTGTGGGCTTTTCTTCGAACCGGATATTTCCTACCTCGGACCTCGGCGCTCGCCCATCGCTAGTCCCCTCCCACTCTACTGGGAGTCAGGATTTACCGGGATCGGGACGGCCCCTCCCTACTGCCTATATCCCACTGGGGACCCGGGCCATTTCACCAAATCAGAGGCATTCCCAGGCTCGGCATGGGGTCCCACCTGTGGCCTCAAAAGAGTCGCACCCCACGAGTAGTAAGACTCAGGGGCCCTTGACTCACTCATCCGTGACCTCTCGCGAGTCTCACCCCATGAGTAGTAAAACTCTGGGGCCCCTTGACTCATACGAGCACTTCCTGCCCAGCGTTAAAGCCACCGGCGGTGGGTGACTCCCTCACTATTTCTTTCAGACGCTCTCGCGTGGATGATCGCACATGGCGCACTCATTCATCCTTCTCAACTTTTCACCGCTAGTGCGCTTTGGACAGTGACGTTACGCGGTTGTTCTTTCAGCCGCAGCCCTCTCTCCAGAGACGCCTGCTCAAGCGCATTACAATCACGTTCTCCAGACCATCGCCGCTTTGTTCCCCCACATGGCTCTTCCCCCAAACGCCAGTCTCGAGACCAATCGCGACTGCCTCTCCATTCCTCTTCCTGTCGATCTTCTCAGGTGAGCGCTCGTTCTGCCCCCCACACTTGGGCCTTCCGGCCCTGAGAGTGGTCCATGCGCCTGCTTCTAGCTTTGCAGTCGCGCCTGTTTGATCCCTCTCTTCCCATGGAGTTCCGATTCCCCCCCCCCCCCTCCCCTGGCGGATCCTTGTGGGGGGATCGAGACGAGGTGCTTAGCCTACACCCCGCAGATTCTGCTTCCGTGTTCCTCGAGCCGCTGTCTCCGCTTTCGAGTCGCACAGCTCTCCCTCTCTCCCCTGCGGCTCCCTCGCCCACCCCTGTGGTAGCTTCCCCCTCCTCTCCTCATAGCTTATCGCCCTCTTCCCCCAACCTTGCCTTGGGCATAGGTTACTGCCGAGCCCTCAACGAAGCGGCCCACCTGATTTTGGCTGCTCTTCCTCCGGAAGCTTGCCCCCCCCCCCCCCCCCCCCCCCCCCCTCTCCTCCCTTGAAACGGAAGGCTTCAGCTTCGGTCGACGCTTCGCATCAATCTAAACGTTTTAAGACCCTCTCTCGGCCCACCTGCTTTCGGGACCTCTCTGATGCTTTTAACGCTCATTTGCAACAGGGCAATTTGTCATACAGATTTGCCATTGGATGGACTACCGTTTTATGGATTTGACCACACTGTGTCACATGTGTCGTAATGCCTGGTGACAAAAATAGTGACAGGTGACAATAAACTTGAAAACGAATGTCTTTCATGCATGACAGGTCGCTGGTACTTAACATGCATCATTAAATAGGGCGTCTGTTACTGTGACACGTGTCCATGCATTTCCAGCATGCCGATACACCGTAAGGCCCCTACCTTGTCACCAGATGTCAATGTTTACACCTGTCACTGATAAGGTATATCCACGGTCTAGACAACATGTAATAAGCGGCGTCGAATGATGATCAGTGTGTGTTGTGTCTCGTACACGATCGGATGGAAGTACCAGTGTTGTAAAGACTATACACGTACTACACATGTGACACATGCGGCGTCCGGTCAAATAAACCAGTTCATTTCAGCCCCCTCATTTCAAATGGAGATGGCGTGGGCCGTGCAGTTAGCGGTGCGTCTTTTCGACTTTGCGGTCAGCCTCAAACTTTCCGATGCTTACCTCCATGTTCCCATTTACTCACACGGCGGTTTCTCTCTGCGGGCTTTGGCCCACTTAGTTTCAACAGCTACGCGTGTGTGTGCTAGCTATATATAGCTAACCTGCCATTTGCCCGCGCGCGCAATGGAGCTGTGGCAGAAATTATTTGGAATAGCTAGGTTGCTATTTCCAGCAGCATGCGCGTGTGCTGAACTTGAGCCTCTTAGGGGAAAAGGTTACAGTGCATTTGCTGGTCTTACTAAGTGTTTAATTCGCTTCCAGTGTAAGTGCAGGAAATGATATTATAACCTTGATAAAGGCAGATCATTTGCCTTCAAGGTGAGAAAGATATTTGCACTGTGAAAACCTGAGAAACTGGCTAAACCTTTGCTTGTTTGCAAGAGGTATCTGTTTTTGTTTCTTTGTTCCTATTGCGCGTGGACGACAGTGTCTCTCTGCGGGCTTTGACCCACTTAGTTTCAACAGCTACGCGTGTGTGCGAGCGAGCTGTGGCAGAAATTGTTTGCAATAGCTATGTTGCCGTTTCCAGCAGTGTGCGCGTGTGCTGAACTTGAGCCTCTTAGGGAAAAGGTTACATCACAAATGCTGGTCTTACCAAGTGTTTAATTCGCTTTCAGTGTAAGTACACGAAATGAAATTATAAGCTTGATAAAGGCAGACCATTTGCCTGTAAGATGAGAAAGATATATGTGCTGTGAAAACCTGAGAAACTGGCTAAACCTTTACTTGTTTGCAAGAGGAATCCGTTTTTGCTTCTTTGTTGCTACTGTGGCGCTTGCAGCCACCTGAAGTCTGGCAATGTGCTAGTCTTACCAAGTATTTTATTCACTTCCAGTGTAAGTGCAGAAAATGAAATTATAACCTTGATAAAGGCAGACCATTTGCCTTTAAGGTGAGAAAGATGTTAGTGCTGTAAAAACCTGGAAAATTGGCTAAATGTTTAGTTCGCAAGAGGTATCCGTTTTTGCTTCTTTGTTGCTACTACGGCGCTTGCAGCCGCCTGGAGTCTGGCGATGCCTGCGCTAGGCAGATCAGGTTACTGCTATCGGCAAACTAAGTGGCCTAGGGGAAACTGCCAGCTTCTCGCCGCTTCCTATGTTACGCCTTCGGCGGAGTCGTCTACCAGTTTCGGGCTCTCTCCTTCGGCCTCAACATCAGCCCTTGGGTCTTTACACGGATTATGGATGCGGTGATCTCTCGGGCCCGACAGTCCTCATCCAGCCCAACCTCCAATTACCTAGACGACCTCTTGCTCCGCAGCCAGGATCCCCAGCCTCTGGAGACGGACCGGGATGGTCTACTGACTCTTTTTCGGAGACTGGGATTTATGGTCAACCAAGGGAAGTCGGATTTCACACCTTCATCCATCTCGGAATGGAGTTTTGACCGACCGCAACACTGTGAGACTAACGGCCTCTCTCGTTCAGAAACTGGCTGTGGCCGCTCACCAGGTGTCGCGTTCCGAGTCGTGCCCTGCCAGGATCTGGCTTCAATTACTGGGACTCATCAGTGCGGCAGCCGACCTCCTTCCTCTCGGTCGCCTGTACTCTCGGCCTCTTCAGCTCCATCTCCTTTTCCATTGGCGACCTTACTCAAACGACCTGTCGGCCCTAGTACCAGTGTCCCCCTTGATCCGCTCACACCTACTTCGGTGGACGGATCTGACCTGGCTCGCGTCGGGAGTGCCCATTTCCTCCCAACCTCCTCGGCTTTCACTCTGCACAGATGCGAGCATATCCGGCTGAGGTGCCCACCTACTCCCGGATTTCGAAGAGGTCTCGGGGCCAGTGGCCACCATCCTTACAGAACAGACACATCAACTGGCTGGAGTTGAAAGCAGTTTGGCTGGATCTGACTTATTGGGAGACTCGTCTCCATCACAACGAGATCTTGATTCTGTCCGACAATTCCACTGTGGTATCGGTCATCCAGAGACAAGGTGGGACACGCTCTCCGTCTTCTCTACCAGCTGTTCCTCTGGTGCCGGGATCGACACATCTCTCTCCAGGCGCGCCACATTCCGGGTCGCCTCAATGTGCTTGCGGACGCTCTCTCTCGCCGGGGCCAGCTGCTTCATACCGAATGGACCCTCAAACCAGAGATCTTCCGGCTGATCAGCACCCACTGGGAGACACCAATGGTCGACCTTTTCATGACATGGTGGAACACACAGCTTCCCCTCTTTGTCTCACCCGTTTCAGACCCTCTCGCCTGGGCAGTGGACGCCCTGTCGATCTCTTGGGACGGCCTGATAGCCTATGCTTATCCCCCGGTCATCCTTGTTCGCAAGGTGTTACTCAAACTCTGAGGCTCAAACACGATCTTCTTCCTTGTAGCCCCCTTAAGCTGGGCACGCAGCTGGACGACCGACCTGGTGAGCCTCACCACGTACGCTCCCCTGCTCTTACCCACACCACACACGATGCTGAAACAACCACGACAAGCTCTCTTCCACCCGTGTCCAGAGCGGCTCCTATTACACGCATGGAGGTTGTGCGGTCGGCCCTCACCGCTATGGGCTTCTTGCATGCAGCAATGGAGGCTATTGCTGCGGCCCGCAGGGCTTCCACCAGGAGGGTATATGAGGGCAAGTGGAGAGTCCTGCAGTCCTGGTGCCTCTCCAGACACCTGTCTCCAATGGCCTTGTCTACACCCCAGTTAGCGGAGTTCTTCTTGTGGCTCTTTGACGAACAAAACTTGGTCCCTATCACCCTCCGGGGATATCTCTCTATGGTCGCAGATACCTACCGACATTTGGGCCGACCGGATCCAGGTGCGTGCAAAGACCTCGCCGACCTCCTTGCCCACTTCGAGTTACAGCGACCTGTTCGGCGTTCCCTACTTCCGCGCTGGGACCTGGCCTGGATCCTCACTTGGCTTAATTCGGACCGCTTTGAACCTTTGCCCTTAGACACTATGGCTTGACGTCACCAGGAAGACCTGTTTCCTACTCGCTCTCGCTTTGGCTGCCAGAGTCGGCGAGCTGCATGCATTATCAGTGGACCTAGCATGCCTCCAGTTTCGCGCGGATGGCTCCGTCCAGTTAATGATGAACCTTTCCTTTCTCGCCAAGAATGGGCTTCCCTTTCCCTCGGCCGGAGCTCAGATCATGACCCTCCGCCCACTTAACCCTTTGAACCCTGAGTAAATAAGAAGTCTATATACCCTTCACTTACTTACTTACTTACGCCTGTCACCCCTACCCGGGTATAGGCCGTCGACGAGAGACCTCCAGCAACTCCTGTCCTGTGCTTCTCCTTCGATTCTACTCCAGGTGGTTCCCAGTCTCTTGATGTCTGCTTGGAGGTCTCGACGCCAGGAGTTTCTCGGCCTACCTCTTTTCCTCTTTTCCCTGGGGGTTCCATGACAATGCCTGCCTAGTGATACTGGAAGCTGGCTTTCTCAGACTGTGACCGATCCATCCCCATCTTCTTCGCCCAATTTCATTCTCTGCTGTTATCTGCTCTGTTCTCTCCCAGAGTCTGACGTTGCTGATCTTCTCTGGCCAGTGGATTTTCAAAATTCTTCTAAGGCAACTGTTCATGAAGGTCTGTACTCTGTTGACTGTTATATACCCTTCAGCCCTGACTTTATTTGAGAAATTTCTGTTGAAAATGGGTGTGCACTGTAAAATATTTGTAAATAATACTTTACAACAGATATCCCCATAAAGGTATATATGTACAGATTTGCCATTGGACGGACTACCGTTTTATGGATTTGACCACACTGTGTCACGTGTGTCGTAATGCCTGGTGACAAAAATAGTGACAGGTGACAATAAACTTGAATAAAATGTCTTTTGTGCATGACAGGTCGCTGCATCACTAAATAGGGTGTCTATTAGTGTGACACATACGTGTCCATGCATTTCCAGCATGCCGATACAACGTAAGGCCCCTACCTTGTCACCAGATATCAATGTTTACACCTGCCACTGATCTAGACAACATGTAATAAGCGGCATCGAATGATGATCAGTGTGTCTGTGTTGTGTCTCGTACACGATCGGATGGAAGTACCAGTGTTGTAAAGACTATACACGTACTACACATGTGACCAGTGTGTGTCGTTGGTGTCCACAGAGTCACCTAAAGGTGCACCAAGGTGTGGCATAAAAAAAAAACGGAATATCAATTAGAATCTCCGAATTCTGCATTAGAATCAAGCTGTAAGTCATTGCCGTTGTCAGTGCCTCAAACGGTGATCGCTCCAGCTGACACTGCCAACACGCAGAGGTGCCTACCTTACGCGCTGGCTCGTAATTTTACGCATTTTCAGCTCAAGTTACGCGAATACGACTAGCTCCTCCAAAATACGCAATTTACGTGGGGGTAGGGGCTAATTGTGGACTGAAGATCGGCCGCTTTATATAGGCTCCCCAGCCTCTGGAACTATGTCACTGAGCTTTGGCGTGTAGTCCGCTAGACACTGACTAGCCAAGGCAGCAAGATAACTCGCACACAGCGCGCCAAGCGTGCACTGAAACACTGAAGTCTGACTCGCGGGTAGTAACTAGCGATAGCAGGAGGCTCCTCTGCTACAAATGCATGCCACGTGTGCAGAAAGGACCTTGGTGTTGCTGACAGTGGTGCGTACAAAAGTATGATATTCAGACATTTGGAGTCCGCTGGGCACAAGGCCAAGGCAGTAGTACATCCCAAAGCTGACATAAAGCACTTCGTTAACCCTTTCGGCCCGGCAAACTGCTGTACTGGTTGGCGGTCTCGTATACCGTACAGCCCAGAAAATCACTAGAGCGGTGTCCGGTGTTTTATATCGCGCACCCGGTAATACGCGAGCCTCGCCGCGCGGTGGTGTGGTGACCTCGCCCGTCGCACTGACACATCATGTTTACACTACAGGGTCCTGACAGTGCGTGCGTACTTTTGTACGTGGTATGCCGAGTCAGCTTTGCGGTGCTAGCATATGCATTACGGTCGAAATGGCGAGTGAATGTGTAGATATTCGGAGTGATAATATTTTGTGTTTGGAGACATGGTTTCAAAAGCAGATAGCTTTGATGTATTGGGACACGTGTGCCCACCAACCGCGTGGCAGCATAACCACGTGTTGGCAGCGTCAGCTGGAGCGATCGACGGTTGAGGCACTCACAACGGCAAAGACGTACAGCTTGATTCTGAAGCTGAATTTGGAGGTTCTAATTGATATTCCCTCTGATGCTGCACCTTGGTGCACGTGTAAGTGACTGTGGACACCGACACACATTGGTCACACGTGTAGTAGTTGCATTGTCTTTACAACACTGATACTTCCACCCAATCGTGTATGAGACACAACATCGTTCAATGCCGCTTGTTACATGCTGTCTAGACTGTGGATATACCGTACAGTGGCAGGTGTAAACATTGACATCTGGCGACCAGGTAGGAGACTTACAGTGTATCGGCATACTGGAAATGCATGGACACTAATGTGTCGCAGTAACAGATGCCCTTTTTACTGATGCACGTTATGTAACGGCTACCTGTCATGCACGAAAGACATTTTTGGCTCACGTGCGAAGTAAAAGTGAGTATGTTCTGAGACTTTAACTTTGGCATTTTCTCGGAGACTATTGAATCTACAGTCTTGAAACTTGGCCCAAAGATACTTTGTGTCAAGACCTTTCTAAATATGCCAGTTTTAGTGACAGTTTCTCGCAAAGGTCAAGGTCACAGAGGATCAGGAAATATATCAAAAATAGCTATTTTGGGACATGTTCTCAAATACTATTCACAACTTCAAACCAAAACTTGGTACAATGATACCTGATGAAAAGACCTTTATATGAACACTAATTTTGTTGATCCCTCTGAAAAGTCAAGGGGTCACAAGAGCTCAAGAAATATGTCTAAAATGACCATAATTAACCCCCCAAAAATTTTTTTTCGCAAATACTATTCACAACTTCAAACCCAAACTTGCTACAGCGATACCTGATATTGTGTGAATAAAATAACTAATAGTATGAATACATGTCTTTATTTTTAATTTGTTTGCTGTGGTGTATCTTTTTCGTTGCGTGTTGCGCTGAAATGATTACACAAAATACACATTTTTAAGCAGCCCATTACACAAAATGGTCAAAGAGGGGTAGGCACCTCTGAACACGTGGTTATGCTGCCTCACGGTAGGTAGGCACACATGTCCCAATACATCAAAGCTATCTGCTTTTGAAACCATGTCTTCAAAAACAAAATTCTACACATCCACTCGCCATTCCGACCGTAATTCCCACGCTAGTGCCGCAAAACTGACCGCATACCACAGACAACGTACGTGCATACTATCAGGCCGTGTACTGAGTGTAAACAGGATGTCAGTGTGAAGAGCGAGGTCACCCCACGCGCAGCGAGGTTCGTGCGTCACCGGGCGCGTGATAGGAAACACCTGACACCGCTGTAGCGCTTTACCGGGTTGAACAGTATAGGAGGCCGAACCACTACAGCGGTTTGCCGGGTTCAAAGGGTTAAGGGTTTTGACCTTTCCCGGAATCCCGACAACAATACCCTGTACAGGCCTTGCGGATCTACCTGCGTCGGTCGCGGCCCTTCCGACGGGGACGGAAACGACTTTCTTCCCCTGCGACGTGGCAGGGACTATATTTCAGCGCAGACATTATCCTCATGGACCTGCAGGATCATCCGCTCTGCTTATGAAGAACTCTCACCAGACGTGGCACACAGACTTCGCATTCGAGGTTCGGGCGTTATCTGTGAGTCTTGCCCTCGACCGCAACTGTGCAGTGCGGGATATTGTGGCGGCCGTTGGGTGGCGAACGAGTTCCACCTTTGCCCGCTTCTACCTACTAGACCTCTCGGGCCAGCGGGAGAACCTGGCCCTTGTTGGGGACGTCTCGGCGGCGCAACACTCCCTCTTGGCACCACCGGCGCCATAGATGATGCTTAGTTGAAATCGTCGGGAGTTTGAGCCCAGGGCACCTCGTTAACCAACATGTTCTCAGGATGGGGTATGGTGGGCGGCACCCTCCTCCTTTTCGTTATTCTTCCTATCAGTAATGCCATCGGTAATGTTTTTGAGGAAACAAATGAATTTTTCTCTAAAATATATTTTTTTGAAAAATACTTACCGATGGCATTACTCTAAGGGCCCTCCCACCTGCCCCGCTTGCCGCCAGCTACGTTCGCTTAGGGTATGACTGGTCGCTAGGCCCATAGGGCCTTATGGGAAGGGAGGGGAGGTCACTCTGGGAGTTATATAAAACGATGACTCCCCAAGTCGCCTCCCGGTTGTGTTGCTTACACAACGGAGACTTAGGCTGAAATTGGTAGCTAGACGTATCTTCCTATCGGTAAGTATATTTTAGAGAAAAATTAATTTATCCACCGCTTTCACTAGGTGGACATTTCATGAATTATATTCGTACCCACCCAGGTAACACTCTAGATCTGGGTAAGTTTTTCTCTGGCATTCAACAAACTATTGATGGGGGCTGGAACCCTGTCAACTCACAGTTTCAGAGTGAGCAGGCTTGTATACTGAAAATGTTAATTTTGGGGTTGCTTTTTTTTTTTTTTTTTTTTTTTTTGTTGCCACTGAGCTTACCACCGGACTCCATAATTATGTTTTCCTGTTTTTTTTGTGTTCGCTTATGTTGTGTTCATTGAATTTGCTGATTGGCGTGCACTCATTTGTTACTGAATTTGGTTTGCCATTTTACATGGTAAGCTTTGTATACATCTAGTTTTACAAATGACATGAAAAGAATAATTAGTAAATGAGTATTTTTATAACTGTGTATGACTGAACCTGATCTCTGGGTTTGCAGCCTTGACCCATTTTAACCCCACGGCCACATTCCCCAAATTTGGAGGTGTCACCTAACAACTGTGTTCCAGTGGCAGGAAATGGATCAGTCATGATAAATCAAGGGTAGTGCCAGATTAGCTTGGTGCCTAATGCTGCCAAACTAATCTGGCACTACCCCTGAATTACTGTGATCAATCCATCTCCTACAGTAGTGTGTTGAGCCTATATGGGTTAACTTCCAAGTGCATGTAGCCACAGGTCCTGTAAATAGTACCGGTAGTTGCATGCACAGGGAGCTCAATGAAATTATTAGGTTAACCTTTTTAGTCCTGGATCTCTACAGCAGGAGATGGATTAACCATGATAATTCAAGGGTACTGCCAGATGCCTGAAGGCGCCAAGCCAATCTGGCAGTACCCTTAATAATAATAATAATAATACCGTTATTATATAGGCGCTTTTTCTCAATTTTGGGGAAATCGACTCAAAGTGCCGCGCCTGAAACCCAACACACACACACACTCACGAAACAAACACGGATTTACGCCATTTAAGACAAACACAGTACAAGACAAACGAAGGGCCAGTCAGCTACTGAAGTTACAGAGAATTTTTGATCGCTTGTATTTGAAATTATCAAATTGATAATTATCATGGTCAATCCTCCTGCAACTAATATATAATCATTAGGGAACACCTTCAAAATTTGAGAAATGGGACCTTGGGGCTACAAGGGTTAACTCTTTCCCATCGTAAAATTTTCAGCGAGTCAGTTCCCTGCAGACGTAGCTAAGGAAAAAGGACATATCTTCCCTGTTGACGTACATTTTTAGGGTAGATTGAATTAATTTTCACAGCCTCCCAAGATAACAACCATAGATAAATTGGGTATCATTGGAAAGAGCATTGAAAGTACTTTTCAAAACTGCGCGTGTTTGTGCATCAGTTTAGTGGGAAGTCGAACCAATTTGATTATTATGCAACAGAACAAACATGGCAGAGCAAAAAATGAGAAACGTGATTTTGGTAGCAACAGTGTAAGCACATGCAACGAAAAACCCAGATTTACTCACCAACATAGCAGGAAAATGTATTCCACAAGCAAAGAAATCACACAAGAGATCTGTCCCTTCTTGAATCACAATTTTACAAGCTAAAAATCATTGTTGAAACCGCGCTTGTGAGGATCGAACAAGCTCATTGTTGGAGACGATCCAAGGCACGTTGTCGGCTGCTTTGGCCTTGTTCCGAGGCATGACAGGTCGCTGGTACTTAACATGCATCACTAAATAAGGCGTCTGTTACTGTGACGCTGTGACGCATAAGTGTCCATGCATTTCCAGCATGCCGATACAACGTAAGGCCCCTACCTTGTCACCAGATGTCAGTGTTTACATCTGCCACTGATAAGGTATATCCACGGTCTAGACAACATGTAATAAGTGACATCGAATATGATCATTGTGTCTGTGTTGTGTCTCGTACACGATCGGATGGAAGTACCAGTGTTGTAAACACTATACACGTACTACACATGTGACCAATGTGTGTCGTTGGTGTCCACAGAGTCGCCTACAGGTGCAACAAGGTGTGGCATAAAAAAAAAAACCGAAATATCAATTAGAACCTCCGAATTAGCATCGGAATCAAGCTGTAAGTTATTGCTCAAACGGCGATCGCTCCACCGGACACTGCCAACACGTTATGCTGCCACGTGGTAGGTAGGCACACATATCCCAATACATCAAAGCTAGTGGCTTTTGAAACCATGTCTCCAAACACAAAATTGTATCACTCCGAATATCTACACATCCACTCGCCATTCCGACCATAATTCCCACACTAGCGCCGCAAAACTGACCGCATACCGCAGATGAACGTACATGTGCACTGTCAGGACTCTGTTGTGTAAACAGGATGTCAGTGTGAAGGGCGAGGTCACCACACGCGCAGTGAGGCTCGCGCGTCACCGGGCGCACGATACGAAACACCTGACACCGCTGTAGCGGTTTGCCAGGCTGAACGGTATACGAGGCCTTCAACCGCTACAGCGGTTTGCCGGGTTCAAAGGGTTAAGGGAGTTGTAACACAGAGAAAAATGTTGTGATGCTTCATAAAATTCAAGCCCTAGATATATTGAGACATGCCTTCAACAATGTAGATTCCATTGTAAAAATACTAGAAATAGACATCTACAGATGTATTAGAACCAGCAACCATAGATCCTATTGAGTCTGTGCAGCCTGCAGAGAATGTTTGATTGTTAATTATACATTGTTCACTGTAACTAATAAAGCCATTGGTCTGCCACTGTGATAAATTTTTTTTGTCATGTAGTGGATGTTTTTTTCATGCATTGTTAACTGGTGTTTCAGATCTGGGTTTCCAGAATTCGTCAGCCATGGGTCCCCCTCGCAACCCTGGCATCAACTCTCTCGCCTCACTTAGCATGCAAGTGGCCACCAGACCACAAGGACCACCTAACGAACGACTCGGAAACAGAACAGGTGAGAAATGGCAAGCTGCACAGGATTTAGATATACTGGTCTGTGATTTTAGACCTTACAGCTGAAGCTATAAGTAAGGTCCAAAATCACAGACCAAACTTTTTTTGCTTTTTTCAAGCTTACATCACAGAGATGTTTTTCCTGTGACAACAGTATGTCATATTCTTATTTATGTCTCTGCGGTCAAGGATTATGGGATACTATTAGTCCATGGACCGTTTTCAGTCATTTCAATTTTTGGCACCGTCGCCCATGCCATGCTGAATTTTTTATCCCTTTGACTGCTACTGACAGTACCACTCATCGCAAAAGCTGCATAACTACACATTTTATTTTCTCAAAATCATTACCAACGGCATTACTACTAGGAATGCTTCGCTTAGCTTAGCAATTTTAGCCAAAAAAATCTCGTGTACCTCACGACCGGGGAGGCGACTTGCCCAGATACCCCGAGTAGCCTCCCCTGTCTCCCTATCTGGTGGCACGCTCACCGTTTCCGGCCAGTCTCTTCGCTTAGCTCACCAAGACGGGCCGTGTGCATCTCGGGTCCTCCGGCTGTGGATGGTGGGATTACCGTTGTGTGCACTGGATTTACGTTGGATTACTTGTGTTACGTTGGATATTTTGTGGACGTGTGGTGCTTTGTGTAGTGTGGGGATTGGATTACCTACATTTCTGTGGATTACTTGGTGTTGGGTCTCTGTGGGATTTCTGGTCTCGAGCCATGACAAGTGCTCAGGTTCGGACCTGCACCAAGTGTGGTGGCTTCCAGTGGCCTAGTGACGTCCATGATGTCTGCCTACCCTGCTCAGGCTGCTCCTCCGGTCGGACATGCGACAAGTGCGCAACTTGGGAGGAAGAGCGATGGTTGCAGCTGTGGGCGTTTTACCAGAGGGAAAGACCGGCGCCACTCAGACAGCCGACCACTACGGCAGCCACGACAGCCATGAAGGGCTTGCAGAGAAAGGCAGTTTCAGACATCGTGGGCTTGTCGGCGGGTAAAAGGGACCTTCTGCCCCCGCCGGTGCCTCGGACAGTGCTGCTTCGCCCTGAGCGGATAAAAGAGCCTATTAGCAGCAAACAGGACTTGCCCCCAGTCAAGCCTTGGCACCAAGAGCTCCACCCCGCCTCTCCGAGGCCTGAGATATGCAAGACTGCCCACGACGGGATTCGTCCCCTCGGCATGTGTTGGCATACGGAGTTTGGTCCCCCCGCAGTAAGGATGTTAGGCAAGTTATTCACCCTCCAGGTGAAAGAGAGCCCAGGCAGCAGAAGCGGGGGAACCCCCCCCCACCCCCCCGAGAGGTTAGTGCCCGCCAGCTGTAGGCCGGACCAGCGCCGTCACCGGGCCACATCTAGGACGCGCTTCTCAGGGAGGGAGAGGAAAGCTAGCCGCCGAACGGACAGGCCACAGCAGACCCATGTTTCGGGGACATGGGGCAGAGAACGAACATACAGGCAAGATATGGTTCTCCAACAGGACAATGATATTGGGACCAAAGACCACCCCCACCCCCCCACCCCCCCCTCCCCCCCCCCCACCCCAGTCAGGACGGACGTTCGGTCAACCGATCCAGCCGACGGGACGTGCTTCCCCGTCGTGATCAGACCCCCAGAACACCTTTTCCGCCTTAGGAGCTCGGAGAGGGACACCCAGCGGTCTCAGCCCCCTCGATGCTCGGGGGCGGAAGCGGCGCGACCAACTAGATCTCCCCTACAGGACGGTAGGGATGGAACCTTACGCAGACGAGATGAACGTCTGCCACAGAGTCGGCGCGCAGCAGACACCACTCGCGACAGGAGGACTTGTCTTCCCTCTCCTCTTCCACGAACCGCCGGACAGGATCAGGTATTCGGCAGTGGTGGACCGTTTCGCAACATCGGGCTACTGCACCCTCCAGGACCAGCCCTTTGTCCGTCCGGGTTAACCAGGGATGTGCCTACGTCGTGGCCTCGGCACCCTCGAAGCCGACGCAGGCGCCACTCAGGTAGCAGCCATGGTACGCAAGCATCTCGACGCTTACCCGGCCCCCTCGGCGGTCTTCGACTGTTACCAGATATCCGTCAGTCCTCTCTGTGCAGTCGACGTATAGGCCTCCGGCTCCTCCTCTTAAGCGGGCCCCGACGGACGATGAGGAGGTGCTCAGTCTTCACCCAGAGGATTCAGTGTCAGCATTGGGTGTAGGCGACGTTCCCCCATCCTTCACCCAGCAACCCTCCGTCTCTTGCCTAGGCATGTTCACCACTCCTTGGATGAGGCGTCCGGGCTCATCGCATCCTTCCTTCCCCTGGAGTGCTGCCCCCCCGTCTCCGCCCCCTAAGAGGAAGGCTTCGGCGATGGTCGATGCGCCCCGGCAACCCAAGCGATTCAAGTCCCTGCCTCAACCTCCGGGCTTCAGGGACCTAGCAGAGGCTTTCTCAGCGCGCCTGCAACAGGATGACTTCGGGAGTCAGGGCTTCTTCTCGGACTCCCGGTGGCCGACGGGGATGGATATCGGCTTTCGCCAGGATTGGTATGCAGGTCACTCCCAGGCGTTTTCCTGTCCTCTTCCGGCTGTGGACAAGGAGGCGTTGGCACAGACAGGGACACTCCGCGGCCATCGGACGCAGGTATCAAGAGCCTTGGACAAGACGGCGTGCGCGGGGTTCCTCGAGATGGCGACGCAATCCGTAGTCAAGTTCCTGGAGAACACCTGGGATCTCTCCGCTTCGGCACAGGTGCAAGATGTGCATGCGGTGCTAGTGGCGACGAATAGGGCAGCGTACCACTCCTCGGCTAACTCCATGGCGGCGGCGGTCAACTGCAACCTCCTGCATCGAGACGACCTGCTCGGGCATTGCCCCGCACTCCCAGCTTTGGTGAAAACGCAACTGCGCCAGGCACGCTTCGGTGGGGAGCTGTTCGGACCGACGTGGCAAAAGGTGAAGGAATCGACAAAGGAGCTCTGGCCAGCCTCAGCAGGATCGCTTTCAGTTGGCCTGCAGAGCCGTGGGTCGCGCTCTGCGTTTCGCTAGACCCTCCGCCTAGCGGCCCCCTAGGGGCCATGGTGGCTCTCGTTCGCTTCCCACACGCTCACGCACTTTTCCCGCACCCTCCCCTACCTGGGCCAGCGGCACCCAGAAGCGAGGGCGCGGCCGGGCTCGCTGACCCACCACTCACCCTCCCGCCGACTCCTGTAGGGTTTCCTGTCAGCAGGAGACTAGCCCTCTACAGCAGTGCATGGCACCAGCCGTTTCAGGACAACCCTTGGATTCTATCGACCATCACGGAAGGGGCTAAGGATCTTCTTCCAGTCTCCCCCTCCTTTGCGACACTCCTCCCCCCCCTGCGGACTCGGGTGCCGGGGGATCGCGACAAGGCGGCAGCGCTGCACGACGAGGTGTTGGCCCTTCTACAGAAGGAGGCCACAGAGGTGGTCGACCGACAAGACACCCCATCCTTCTACAGTCTGCTCTTCCTCGTTCCCGCCCACTAGGCACGGCCTGCAATGGCCTGCACGGCCGTTGTGCGTCGGCTGGAGACCCGCCAACAGTTGCACTTTCCCTTGTTGGGCTCGGTTTCGGGCGGTGACCCCTGGGGGATGAATATCTCTACTATTATAATATGGAAAATACAAAAAAAACTTGCACAGAAGCGGCACCTAGCCACCAACATTGAACATGACAGTGACTCAGACTGTGAGGAAGCGACGCCTCGGACGTCGGCCGTATGGCCTCGCTTCCTCATTGTCCACCAAGGTGAAGGAGAAACCTGTTTCCAAGCTACATCCTTTTCTGGTGGGGGGAAGACCCTCAGGAGCCGTGTTGGCAGGCCTGATGCCCAGCACCTCAGATCTGGTGAATTGCTGGTAGAGTGCCGTACCCGGGCACACTCCAGCGGGCAACTGGGGCTCTCTTCCATCGGAGACACTCCAGTGGAGGTCACACCCCACAAAACTATGAATTCATCAAGAGGCATAATCAATGATCAAGCTTTGGCAGAACTGTCAGAAGATGAACTTGTACGGAACCTCAAGTCTCAGGGGGTGACTTACGTCAGGCGCTTCGCTTCCAAGCGAGGTGGTGGGGAGATCCGTCTCCCTACCATCATCCTGATGTTTGGCATCCCCACCCCTCCTACTACCATCTGGGGAGGTTACTACTCCTTGAAAGTGAAGAAGTACGTCCCTCTCCCCCTCCGGTGCTTTAACCCTTTGAACCCTGAGTAAATAAGAAGTCTATATACCCTTCAGCCCTGACTTTATTTGAGAAATTTCTGTTGGAAATGGGTGTGCACTGTAAAATATTTGTAATACTTTACAACAGACATCCCCATATAGGTATATATGTACAGATTTGCCATTGGATGGACTACCGTTTTATGCATTTGACCACACTGTGTCACATGTGTCGTAATACCTGGTGACAAAAATAGTGACAGGTGACAATAAACTTAAAAACGAATGTCTTTCGTGCATGACAGGTCGCTGGTACTTAACATGCATCATTAAATAGGGCGTCTGTTACTGTGACACATGTGTCCATGCATTTCCAGCATGCCGATACACCGTAAGGCCCCTACCTTGTCACCAGATGTCAATGTTTACACCTGTCACTGATAAGGTATATCCACGGTCTAGACAACATGTAATAAGCGGCGTCGAATGATGATCAGTGTGTGTTGTGTCTCGTACACGATCGGATGGAAGTACCAGTGTTGTAAAGACTATACACGTACTACACATGTGACCAATGTGTGTCGTTAGTGTCCACAGAGTCACCTACAGGTGCACCAAGGTGTGGCATAAAAAAAAAACGGAATATCAATTAGAACCTCCGAATTCAGCATCAGAATCAAGCTGTAAGTAATTGCCGTTGTCAGTGCCTCAAACGGCAATCGCTCCAGCTGACACTGCCAACACGTGGTTATGCTGCCACGCGGTAGGTAGGTACACATGTCCCAATGTGAAGCTGTCTGTTGTTGAAACCATGTCTCCAAACACAAATTGTATCACTCCGAATATCTACACATCCACTCGCCATTCCGACTGTAATTCCCACACTAGCGCTGCAAAACTGACCGCATACCACAGACGAACGTACGTGACCCTGTCAGTGTAAACAGGATGTGTCGGTGTGAAGGGCGAGGTCACCACATGCGCAGGGAGGCTCGCTCGTCACTGGGCGCGCGATACAAAACACCTGACACCGCTGTAGCGGTTTGCCGGGCTGAAGGGTATATGAGGCCGCAAACCGCTACAGCAGTTTGCCGGGTTCAAAGGGTTAAGTGCCAAAAGTATGGCCATGGGCAGAAGACATGCCGCCAGGCAGAGGCTTAATGCGCCCGTTGCACTAAACCCGGACACTCTGCTGAGTCCTGCACAGCCACCCCCCTGTGTGTGAATTGCCAGGGGGCGCATATGGCTTCGGATAAGAAATGCCCTCATTGGATATCCGAGTGCAAGATTCAGCAGGTGCATGTGGAGAAGGGGCTGTCCTTTCTGGATGCCAAAAAACTGGTTAAAGGCCCTGGTGCAGCTGTGGCTGCCCCAACCTCTGTGTATACTTTCAGTGAGCGGTGGCAGGCAAGCGCCCCACCAAAGACTTCTCATGTCAAACCCCAACTTCTTGGTTGGGGGCAGAGCCTCAGCTCCTCTCGCCCCTGGAGAGTAACCCTCCTCCGGTGTTGACGAGGAGCCAGGGAATGCAGAGGGCGGACACTGCCGGTCCGGTAGTGCCGCCTTCTGTTGCCCCTAAGCCTCAGCCCCCACCCAAACATGTTAGTGTGTTAACTCCAAAGGCTTCTGGCTCTGGTCAGCCTTCTAAGTTCGCTAACTCTAGCGGCAGGAACGCTGCCCAGGACCAGAAGTCTAAGAAATCTATGGGACCACTGTGCGCATGGGCCCAGAAGGGGAACACTGATGTCAAAACAAATATGCTGCATTGGAGGAGCGGATGGAGGGAGTGGAAGTTGTCGTTGCTGATGCTGCGGCTGCTCCACCCCCTTCATCTCCGAAGAATCAGAGGAGGCCAGGGAGCCGGCCTCCCTCTGTTTCTTCAACTCCTTCCAAGGCAAAGGAAAAAGAGGGGAAAAACTCTTCACCCCCAGATAAGACATAATTATGTACTCTCTGCTTCAGTGGAATTGTCGTGGTTTTCAAGCTAACTTTGAGGAATTAGGTCTTTTAGTCAAGTTCTATAACCCCTCAGTAATCTCTCTTCAGGAGACTGACCTGAAGACTTCTGACCCTGTGTCCTTTAATGGTTTTAACGTTATACATAAAGGCTCTGATTCGGAGAGGTGCTCGGGTGGAGTGTCTCTTTTCATTAGTAGCCAAATTTTATGTAGCCCCGTTAGCATCAACACCTGTCTTCAGGCTGTCGCAGCTCGGGTCACCTTAAAGAAGACCATAACCATATGCAGTGTTTACCTGCCACCATCCCTGCGGGTCTGTAGTAATGATATTTTTAACTTAGTAGATCAACTGCCCCCTCCCTTTATTCTCATGGGGGATTTTAAAGGTCACGCTCACCTTTGGGGTAGTGACCACTATGATGGCAGAGGTCAGATGTTAGAAGATGTTTTTTCTCACCTTAACCTATGTGTCTTTAACGATGGCTCACCTACGTACTCTAACCCAGGTTCAGGATCTAGTTCTGTTCTAGACCTCAATGTGTGTGATCCTTCTCTCATGCTGGACTTTGACTGGAAGGTTCACGACGACCTGTGTGGTAGTGACCACTTCCCAGTAGTCCTGTCATCGGTCAGCTGTGAGGAGGATTCGCCAGTGTGGCGCTGGAATCTTAAGAAAGCTAACTGGCCTCTGTTCGCCTCCCTCTGTCAGTCTCGTCTTACAGAGGAGGTGGTCATGTCAGCTGAAGAACCTGTTTCTTGTTTTACTTCTATTTTGTTGGACGTAGCAGGTGAAACAAATCCCTAGAACTTCACTCCATCGGAAGCCGAGAGTACCATGGTTCAATGAAGAGTGCCTCAAGGCCCCAAAAATGCGCAAATCAGCTCAGCAACATGCTTTTTGTAATCCGTCGCAAGCGAATATTTTAACATTTAAAAGGCAGCGGGCGAAAACCCGTTACATTTTTAAACATGAACGCCATGCTTCCTGGAGACGCTTCGTCTCATCTTTATCTTCTAGGACTCCATCCGAAAAAGTCTGGAAGGCTGTTCGAAGAATTAGCTATTAGGGGCAGGGGTGGCTCTGCTTCTGTCGGCCATCTTAGAGATGGTGCCAGTTTGGTCACAGATAAAAAGGCTGTGGCCAATTTGCTTGCCTCCACTATTGCCCATAATTCTTCAACAGAGCATTATTCACCTTTCTTCCAGAGAACCCCACCCGGGTCTGCCCTGGGGGACTTGGGTGGGGTTAGGTATTTTTTAGTTCCCAGGGTCACCCTGGTCAGCCCCACAGGGTGGGTTTTTCTCTCTATTCTGGGGCATGTGTTTCTGTCTACCCTTTGTCCATTCACCTGTATTTGCCCTTTTAAAACTCTCCCTACTGTCTGCACTGCCTGTAGCTCTTGATATTGGATGTGTGTTGCTAAATGGTCTTAGCTTTATTTAGCCCCATGTGTTAGGTTTATTTAATGTATTTGACCGGCTGGCGACATACATTCAATGTTCTGTTTTGTTTTTTTTCACAAGCAGTGCAGGCACGTCCTGAGAAAGCCTTGTTGCTGTCGGGACGTTAAGCAATGTACAAACAATTCTTCCAGAGAGTTAAGGGAGAGTCTTGTACTTGTGATTTTATATCGGATAACTCGGAAGGCTATAATGCCCCTTTTACGTTTTTAGAATTGCAGCAAGCCATGCAGAAATGTACCGACTCTGCTGCTGGATTAGATACCATCCACTATCAGCTGCCTGAGGATTCACTCCTTGTACTTCTCAAGGCTTTTAACCATATCTGGATAACTGGTCATTTTCTACAATCTTGGCATCAGGCTGTGGTTGTGTCAATCCCCAAGCCGGGTAAGGATCTTTCCGACCCGGGCAACTACCGGCCAATCGCTTTGACATCATGTTTATGCAAAACTATGGAACGCTTGGTCAACGCCTGCTTGGTGTGGCATCTTGAGTCACAGGGTCTCATCACAGACCTCCAGTGCGGTTTCCAGTGCTTCTGTAGTACAATTGACCATCTAGTCTGGTTGAGTCGTTTATTTGAGATGCTTTTGTCAACAAGCAGCATTCATTCATTCATTCAATCCTCTCTGCGCCGTCTGGTGCTTGAGGCGACGGCAAGGGAGCGCCACTTTTGTCTGTCAGCTGCTATTTTGGGTGCTGTTTGCAGAGTAAGGCCTCTGTTCTTGAGCTCTCGCTCCACGGTTCGGCGCCACGTCTCCTTTGGTCGCCCACGGTTTCTCTTCCCCTGTGGTGTCCATCTCAGTGCCACCCTTGGTAATAAGTCGGGTGACATTCTGCAAACGTGGCCTAGCCATCTCCATCTCAGTGTGGCGATGGTTTCAGCGATGCTGTCTGCGCCTGCTCTCTTCCGTAGTTCCTCGTTTGTAATCATGTTTGGCCAGAAGACCTTCATGATCCGTCGCAGGCACTTGTTCTGGAAGACTTCCAGCTTGCGTTCCGTAGCAGTAGTGGATTTCCAGCACTCTGACCCATAGAGAAGGACACTCAGCACGTTACTCTTAAAAATACGAAGCTTGGTGTGGATGCTCAGGTTTGTGGTCCTCCAGATGGGTTTCAGCATTGCGAAGGCTTGGTTGGCTTTGCTGATTCTTGTGGTGATCTCCCTTGTGCAGTCTCCATCTGTGGTAACCTTGCTGCCCAGGTACGTGAACTCGTCCACCTCTTGCAGAGGTTGGTCATTGATGGTGATTGGGTCGCCCACTATGGTGTTCTTCCTCATGACTTGAGTCTTCCTAATGTTGACCCCGAGACCTATGGAGCTTGCTGACTGTGTCAACTGTTGTGTCTTCTGTTGCATGTCCTGGTTTCTGCTTGCCAGCAGCCCGATATCATCGGCGTAGTCGAGGTCATCCAGCATTGAGGTCAGCGTCCACTGAATTCCCTGCCTCCTTCCCTCTGTGGTGCGGCGCATGATCCAATCAATTGCCATTGAGAAGAGGATCGGCGAAAGAATACATCCTTGTTTCACTCCAGTTTCCACCTTAAACGGTTCGGTGAGCTGGTTGTTGTGGACGACTCTGCACTCAAAATTCTTGTACAGGGACCTGATGACGTTGACAAGTTTCTGGGGAATTCCATAGTATCGCAGGATTTTCCAAAGGGAGTCTCGATGCAGACTGTCGAAGGCCTTCTCAAAGTCCACAAAGACCACATAGAGGGATCCATTCCATTCGTTAGACTGTTCAAGGATCTGTCTCAGGACGAAAATATGGTCAATGCAGGACTTGCCTTTCCTAAAGCCTGCCTGCTCCTGGCGAAGGATGCCATCCACTGCTGTCGTAATGCGTTCAAGGAGAATGCGGCTGAAGATCTTGCTGGTGAGGGATAGTAAGGTGATGCCTCGCCAGTTGTTACAGTTCCCCAGGTCTCCTTTCTTCGGAAGTTTGACGATGGTGCCGGTCTTCCAATCGCTCGGCGCTTCTTCAGTGTCCCAGATCTTTTGAAAAATCTGACAAAGAAGCTGCGGCGTTACCGTATCTTCTACTTTCAGCATCTCGGGGCACACTCCGTCATCGCCAGGTGCCTTCCCGTTCTTCAGCTTTTGAATGGCCTGCTTGACTTCCGCAATAGTAATGTTGCCGAGGTTAATGTCCAGGTCCTCCTCCGCTTCAGGAATGTCAGTGAGGGTTGGTGGGTCTGAGCGGTTCAGGATGGACTCGAAGTGTTGCTTCCATCTCTTCAGCTTCTCTTCCTCTACTGTGACATGAGTTCCATCTTCAGCTCTCACTGGAAGGTCGTGGTACTGTCCGTAATCGCCCTTCAGCTTCTTGGTGTTCTGGTATACTGTCTTCATGTCTCTCTGTTTTGCAGCTGCCTCCGCTTCTTCTGCCAGCCTTTCTGTGTGCATTCTCTTGTCTCTTCTCGCTGATGTCTTCACCGCTTGATCTTTCTCTCTGTATTCTCTTGATATTCTTTCCTTCAGTCTTGGTGATTTGGTGTCCAAAAGTTTCTTCTTGATCTGTCTTCTCTCTTCTATGCGAGCCCACGTGTCTTCTGAGATCCACTCTGTCTTCCTGCTCTTTCTGTATCCTAAAACTTCCCCTCCTGTTTCCTTCATGGCTCTGTTGAAATCTTCAATAGTCAGTGCTGTCTCATCTTCCAAAACACTAAATCTATTCCTGAGGGCCAACCTAAACTCTTCTTTCACTTTTGGGTCTTTCAACTTGGCCACATCGTAGCGCTGATTTCTGGTGTCTCCTATCTTTACTTTCCTAAGCTTCAATGTCACCTTCCCCACCAGAAGACTATGGTCGCTGCCAATGTCAGCATGTCGCATCACTCGCACATCCTGCAGAGAGTGCCTCCAGCGACCGTTAATGATGATGTGGTCGATCTGGTTCTGGGTCTTGCCGTCTGGTGATTTCCATGTGAGTTTGTGGATCTCCCCTATGCGCAAACAGGGTCCCTCCTATGACTAAGTCATTTTCCTCGCAGAAATTGACCAGCCTCTCCCCGTTGTCGTTGATCACACCCGCTCCATGTCGTCCCATGGTCCTCTCTCTGTCTTCATTGTCGCAGCCAACCTTAGCGTTGAAGTCACCGATCAGCATCAGCACGTCATGTCGAGGGATGTCTTCCAAAACAGCTTGGAGGGCGTCGTAGAATGCATCCTTATCCTCTTCTTCCGCGTCGTCTATCGGTGCGTAGCCCACAACAATAGACAGCTTTGCGTATTTGGAATTCATCCTGACGTACAGCAGGCGCTCGTTCACAGGTTTCCACTATAGGACGGTGTTGGCCTTGCTCTTATTGATGATGACAGCAACTCCTTCTCGGTGTTCGTTGTCTGTTCTTCCAGACCAGATGATGACTTCTCCGGAGCTCAACCTCTGTTTGCCAGCACCAGTCCATCTTGCTTCTGTTACTCCCATGAGGGTTAGTTTGTAGCGGTTTAGTTCACTTACTGCTTGCGCCAGCTTTCCAGTCTGGTAGAGCGTTCGAACATTCCAGCATCCAATTCTGATCCATCGTTTTGGCGTCAGGAGTTCCGCTATCGGGGTGGAGACGTCCTTGCGGCTTTGGTCCCCATCCGTCATAAGTCCAGTTTCCTGGTCTGCTTCGCTCCCAGCGCCGGTTGTCGCTTTTTCCCTTGTTGTCGTTTCCGTAGCAAGTTTCTTTTTACAGGGTGGAGTCGCTAGCCCCACGCCTAACCCTCCTCCTTTATCCTGACTTGGGACAGGCAGTTAAGCCACCAAAGGGGCCTCCCTGGTGGAGTTCAACAAGCAGCATGTCTATGCAATTTTCTTCTATCTTGAGATGGCATATGACACTACCTGGAAGTATGGTGTAATGTCTGATTTGTCGGACGTGTTTTAAAGGGTACCTGCCCATTTTTATTCACAATTTCTTGTCTAACCAGTCGTTCCATGTCTGTGTGGGCTCCACCCTCTCCGACTCCTTTGAACAGGAGATGGGTGTCCCGCAGGGCAGCATTTTATCTCTAGTTTTATTTAGCATTAAAATTAATAACATTGTAAAGGCCGTCAAGGATGATTCTGAATGCTCTGTTTGTGGACGACTTTGCTTTGTGTGCACGAGGTCGAGGGCTTGCGTCCCTTGAGAGGTACTTGCAGCTGTGCATTGATCGCATCCAGGGTCCAAACTGGATTACGGCTCTGGTATATGGCTCGGCTTCCAAGTCTGTTCTACAGCGTCGGAAAACAATCCACGATCAAGGTCTGCGCATATGTCTGGGGGCCTTCAGGACATCTCCAGTTCCTAGTCTGTATGCTGAGTCAGGGGAGCCTTCTCTCAAGCTCTGCCGCATCCGCCTCCTGCTCATCTACGTTCTGAAACTGAAGGCCCATCCAGACAATCCTGCCTATGATTGTGTTTTTAACCCGTCGTTTGCAGAGATTTACGATGCCCGTCCGGGAGCTGTCCGTCCACTTTCCTTCCGTGTCCGACCTCATCTGCAGGCGGCTGGAGTGGACCTGGACAAAGTTTCAGAATCTCTGCAACACATCACTCCACCCTGGATATTACCAGTTTCTGACATCTTGCTGGACTTGACAGCCCACAAGAAGGATTGTACTCCACCAGCCATATACCAACAGAGCCTCAATGAACTCCTTTCAAGTTTTCCTGGCTATTGTCGTATTTATACAAATGGGTCCAAGTCTGAGGATGGGAGAGTGGCTGTGGCTGCAGTGTCTTCTCGCCATCCTAGACGCCCATTTAAGCTCCGCCTCCCTGACCATTCCTCTGTATTTAGTGCAGATTTGCAGGCAATTCTGCTGGCACTCAAGCATGCCTATCAGTCTTGGGAAAGGAACTTCCCGATTCTGTCTGACTCTCTTTCTGCCCTGCAGGCCCTTCAGGCCACCCCCTGCTGGTGCAGATTAGAGAGCTTTACGCAGACTACTTGAAGGAATATTATGACATCATTTTTATTTGGGTCACAGGGCATGTGGGCATCGAAGGCAACAGGATCGCAGTTCTGCTGCCAACAGTGTCCGCAATGACCCTGTCCCTGACACACAGACTTTTCATAGTGATTTTAAACCTGTGATTAGTGCGTACATAGCCCGCGAGTGGCAGTCCGAGTGGGACAAAGAGGAAGGGAACAAGCTGCATGAGGCTCTTCCTACGGTGTCCGACAGTCTACCTCATCGCTGCAGCAGCCGCCGTAAGGAGACTGTCCTTACTCGGCTCCACATCGGGCACACGTATGTTACGCACTCTTACTTACTCTAACAGGACGAGCGTCCATGGTGTTTTGCCTGTGACGAGCAGTTTTTTGTTCGACACTTTTTACTGTATTGTGCTGATCTTATTGACACAAGATATAAACACTTCACAGCAGGCTCCTTGAAGGTTTTGTTCTGGGATGTTCCCCCAGAGAGAATGCAATATTTTTAACAAGATCTCAGCATTCATAGACTATGTGAATTTCACTATTTTGCCATTTTTGAGAGTCTGTATACGTTTCTTTTAAAGACTCGTGCGACATTTTAGCCTGCCATATTTTTAAGGTATATTTACATCTTGTCTTAAAACCTTGCTTTTAGTCTGGCTGACCAGATTTTTACCCATCCCGCCTTGAGATAGTCTTAGTCGCCTGCTCAGCGTTAAACACCAATAATCAATCTTCCTCGTTCCCAAGCCTGGACGCAAGTGGCGACCGGTAATAGACCTCTCGGCACTAGACAAGTACATTTTGGCCCCGAGCTTCTGGATGGAGACGGCCAGAGCCCTGCGGTCGGCGGTGCAACCCCAGGATTTCACCGTGAGCCTCGACCTAGCGGACGCGTATTTTCATGTAGCCATACACCCGTCGTCGCGGCGGTATCTGCGCTTCAACTTCCGCGGGGTGGTGTATCAGTTTCGGGCCCTTTCGTTCGGACTCAGCCCGTGGGCCTTCACCAGGATCATTGACGGAGTCGTGTTCAGGTTCCGATGGTTGGCCTCCAGCCCAACCTCCAACTACCTGGACGACCTGCTCCTCCGGAACCAGACGGTGCAAGCGTTGGAGGAAGACAGAGATGGCCTGCTGACACTGCTGCGCCGGCTCAAGTTCCTCATCAACGGAGGCAAGTCCGATCTTACTCCGTCGCACAGGTTAAGGCATGGAATTCTTGACCGATCTCAACCAAGTCCGACTCCCCGAGAAGCGGATCCTGAAGATAGCGGAGGTAGTGCTGCAAGTCCTTTGCACTCAGGCGCTCCCGGCCAGGGTCTCGCTCCAGCTGTTGGGCCTTCTAAGCGCAGTGGCAGATCTATTACCCCTCGACAGGCTCTACACCCGACCGATTCAGCTGCATCTGCTCCTGCACTGGCACCCCTCCTCGGGCGATCTGGCTACCCTGGTTCTGGTGTCGACGCTCGTCAAGTCCCATCTCCAGCGGTGGACGGACAGGTCATGGCTAGCGTCAGGAGTACCCCTTGCCTCCCTCCCCCCCCCCCCCCCCCCCCCCCCCACCCGTCTCGGCTCTCCATCTGTACGGACGCGAGCCTCCCCGGTTAGGGGGCACATCTGCTCCCGGAGTTCTTCACGACCTCGGGCGGTTGAACGCGGAATCAAGCAGACAGACACATCAACTGGTTGGAGATGAAAGCAGTGTGGCTCACGCTCGTCGAGTGGGAGCAGCACCTTGCGTGTCAGGAGATCCTCATACTCTCCGACAACTCAACGGTGGTGGCCTACATACAGAACCAGGGCGGTACGCGCGCGCTCTACCTCTGCATCTTTGTGTACCATTTCCTCCTGTGGTGCAGAGATCCGGGGCATTACGCTACGGGCACGGCACGGCACATCCCGGGCCATCTCATCATCCTCGCGGATTCTCTCTCCCGCCGCGGCCAGCTGCTTCACACAGAGTGGTCTCTGCGCCAAGACATCTTTCTACAAGAAGCTGCCACTATTCGTCTCCCCCATTCCGGACCCGCTAGCCTGGGCCGTAGATGCACTCTCCATTCCGTGGGACGGACTGCTGGCATACGCGTTCCCTCCGACAGTACTGGTACCGAAGGTGCTCCAGAAGCTCAGAGGCAGCAGCTTGATCCTGATCCTGGTGGCCGCTTTCAGCTGGTCCAAGAGATAGACCACCGACCTCCTGAGCCTCGCCACGGATGCTCCGCTGAAGCTTCCCGCGCCGCCGACAATGCTCAAGCAACCCTGACAGCCGCTGTTTCACTCATGGCCGGAACGACTGCTGGTACACGCTTGGAGACTGTTAGGCAAGCCCTCACAGCTAGAGGCTTCTCAGGTGCAGCAGTGGAAGCTATCGCAACAGTGCGGAGGGCCTCTACCCGTAACGTCTATGAGGGGAAGTGGTGAGTACTCCAGGCTTGGTGCGCAGAGGAGCGACTCTCCCCCACGGATTTGACTCGCCCCCAACTGGCCGAGTTCTTCCTGTGGCTTTTCGCCAAACAGAACCTGGCCCCCATTACCATCCAAGGTTACCTAGCAATGGTGGCAGACACATAGCGACACTTGGGCCGCCTGGACCCTGGTGCCTGCAGAGACCTCGCGGATCTTATAGCGCACTTCGATCTGCAACGACTGGTGTCCCGAGTGCTAATTCCGCATTGGAACCTGTCCTGGATGCTCACCTGGCTCAACTCGGACCTGTTCGAGCCTTTGCCACTGGCGCGACTTGGAGACCTAACCAGGAAGACCTGCTTCCTACTCGCCTCAGCCTCGCGAGTCAGCGAGATACACGCCTTCTCGGTTCAACCTTCATGTCTCGACCTTCTACCTGGCGAGTCTACGAGGGAAAATGGCAGGTTATGCAGTCTTGGTGCGGGACTCGTCACCTCTCCTGCACAGATTTGCCTATGCTCCAGCTAGCTGAATTCTTCCTGTGGCTATTCACGGATCAGTTCCTGGCATCCATCACCATTCGGGAATATCTTCCTAATGTGGTGGCTTACACTTACCGTTTTTTGGGCCGGCCAGTTCCCAGGTCTTACCAGGACCTCACCGACCTCATGGCTAGCTTCGACCTCAAGCGACCGCCATTTGGACCAACCAGATCCAGGATCTTGCAAGGATCTCGCCGACCTCATGGCTCAGTTAAACCTCCAGCGAGCAGTGTCACGCCCCCTACTCCCTCGATGGGAACTCGCGTGGGTGTTACCCTGGCTTTACACTGCTCGTTTTGAACCTCTACCCTTGGCGCGGTTCTCTGACTCGATGAGAAGGACGTGCTACTTGCTGGCTCTGGCCACTGCCTCTCGCATAAGTGAACTCCATGCTCTCTCAGTACACCCATCCTGCCTGCAGCTCCGGGCCGACGGCTCTGCCCAACTTCTCACTAGTCCTTTTTTGGCCAAGAACAGGCTCCCATCAGCCACCCCTCAACCGATCACTCTTCGTCCATTGCGGGGCCCCAATACGTCCCAGGACATATGCAAACAGGACCCGGTCAGGGCGTTCAACATTTTCCTCCGCTGGGCGATGCCCCTACGGCGAGGACGTTATGCCTCTTCCTGCCCTTAGCTCCAGGCCGGAATGATATTTCTGCCCAGACAATTTCCGCTTGGTGGCGTGGAATCATAAGATCTGCTTACAAAGACCTCGCGACAGAGGGAGCGAAGAGGCTGCGGATCAGGGCACATGAGGTCAGAGCCATTGCCATGAGCATCGCCTTCGACCGCAACTGCGCTGTGAAGGACATTGTGGCGACCGTGGGCTTACTTACTTATGACTGTCACCTCTCCCAGGGTATAGGCCGTCGACGTGAGACCTCCAGCGACTCCTGTCCTGTGCTTCTTCTTCGATTTTACTCCAGGTGGTTCCCAGTCTCTTGATGTCTGCTTGGAGGTCTCGACGCCAGGTGTTTCTCGGTCTGCCTCTTTTCCTCTTTCCCTGGGGGTTCCATGACAATGCCTGCCTAGTGATACTGGAAACTCGCTTTTTCAGACTGTGACCAATCCATCCCCATCTTCTTCGCCTAATTTCATTCTCTGCTGTTACCTGCTCTGTTCTCTCCCAATCTGGGAGAGACTGTGGGCTGGCGGGCAGAATCAACCTTCACCTGGTTCAACCTCAGAGACCTCTCCGGCCAACGCGAAAACCTGGCCCTACTGGGGGACATCGCGGCGGCACGACACTCCCCGGCGCCGGGGGCGCCATAGGTAACACTTAGCTGAAATCGTCGTGGAGTTTGCACCTAATGGAGGGGGCCTTGCTTAGCTTAACGCAGGGGTAGGACATAGTGGGCGGCACTTTTCTTCCTAATAGTACTGCCATTGGTAAATTTTTTGAAGAAACAAATGTATTTTTTCTCTAAAATGTATTTTTTCGAAAAATACTTGCCATTGGCATTACTCAAAGGGCCCTCCCACCTAGCCCCGCTTGCCACCAGTACGCTAAGAGTAAGACTGGCGTGACTACACTGCTTATGTGAAAAGGAAGGGAGACTAGTCAGGGTTCATGGTAACTGCTTGCTAGAGTTACTTCCCTGATTGTGTAAGAACACACAACGGGTTCTTTGGCTGAAATCGGTAAGCTATGTGTACCTTCCTAATAGTAATGCCATCGGTGAGTACATTTTGGAGAAAAATACATTTAAAAAAAAAAATCAGCCTCAGGATGTAATATGTTAAACTGATGTGTACCTGTATTTTGAGTATTGTGCGCAGGGGCAAGGGTGTGTGTGGATCAGTTATGAATAACTGTCTTGTGTGTGAAGCAACAGCTACTGTTTACCGTACCATTGACTGATCACAAGAGGGTTCATTTTCATATGATATGTCTTTCAATCAACCTGCATGACTTGCAGCTGGCACCACAGGTCCGCCCAGCGACATCTCCAACATCTTCCCCGAGATGCAGCAGTCGTTCAGCAAGGAGGTGGAGGACCGTGCCAACGGATACTTCCAGCAGATCTACAACCAGCCGCCCAACTTAACCATGTCCATTGACCAGGTCCTCGACATGCTCAAGCGATTCAAAGACTCGCAGAACAAAATGGACAAGGTGGGTGTTAACCACTTCTGTTTTAGAGCTAACGGTTGTGGTGTCAGCATAAATCCCTGTATTGGAAATACTGCCAACTGATTCAGTGCCACATCAACTTTTCATCTGTTTCGCTGAGTTAAATCAATTCTGAAAGAAGTTGCACTAGCAGGACATGTGTCACAAATGATAGCTCAAAGGTAGTGCTTGATTTGCAGTATCCTTAACCATTAGTTTTGAGCCACCTCCTGTGATCTGTTATGTCAGAAGGCTCTCATGCAGATGCGTCCACAAATTAAGGCCAGACACTACACCCCAAAAATGAGTTTTTGTCTGTGTAGCATCTGTTTTAAACTGTTGATGTATTTTGATGGGGTTTGGTGAGCTGAGACCAAAAAAGTAGTTTTTGGGTGTGAACAAATCCTCGTTGCCCTGGAAACCAACCAAGATGGCCACTGTATGCACGTTTTAGTACAAAATTCAAAGAAATAGATCTCAAACACTACTGAACTTAGAAACAAAGTTGTTTTTTTTTTTTTTTTTTTTTCTGACTATTCTTTGTCAAACCAACTACATTTTTTCAAGAGGATTTTATTCTGAATCTGTTGGGGGAAAAGTTATTCATGATGAAATATGCTACATGAGCTGAAAGAGGGAAAATGTTGATTTTGGGGAATTGAATTGCCACAACTTTCTTTTCCTTTGTGCAATCACAAAATCCTCTTGACAAAATGCAGCAAAGATGAAAAAAGTGAAAACGAGAAAAACATAGAATATGGCAATCATAAACCTTTACTTTGTCATAATTCAGCTTTGTAGTCATAAATATGTGAATTATGCAGTATAAACATATTTCGCATGAGAAAATGAAAAGCAGAAGGTTTCTCAGTCATGATATGTGATCCTCTCTCACAAAATCAGTCTTAACTCGCATTTTGGATGTTTTGACATATATACATTTCTGAAATCTACAGAGTTTGCTGATTAATTTGATATATAACTGAATGCGGTAGTGCAAATATTGTAGAAGTTATTAGTGTTTAAAGTTGTTAAAGCCTCCAGTGGCCATTTTGAGAAAACAGCCTGCGAAGTTTCTCTGTGCATGTCTTGCACATCTACCTTAGCAACGGGGATTCAAAGTCAACCAATCAACCTGATATTTTACATGGTGGTTCAGTATGTCCATAACCATGTGTAAAACTTCACATTAAGCTGCCAGCTCATCAGGATCTTGTGATAAATAGCCCTTAAAAGTGCCATACCTAATGTAAATATGTCAGATTTTGAAGAAAAAAAATGTATTTTCATATTTTGCTATAAATAAATTTCAACTCTGTTTGAGCATAGAAGTATATTTCTATAACATACGTAAGCAGAACATGTAGGAAAATGCTCTGTAGCACTCTTATTTAGTGGCAAATGTACTCTAAAATTAAACTGCGGACGATTTCAAGGCATGTGAAAACCACCATCACCAAGGCAAAATAAAAACCATCATTACAAAGACTGAATAAAACTTACATCCAGTATATGAATTTTATTTCATTATTTGTCATTCATACCCACTTATAAGTGATTCAAACTGAAAAAGACACTAGACAGATATTATGCTTAAATTATGCAAAACAGAAGTCGGTTGGCTGTCAGTTGTCCCAGACTAAAATGCATACTATTGACTACCACTACCCTGCAAAATGAAGTCACAAAAGCTAAAAACAAATCTACAAACTGATTATTAGTAGTTCCACATTCATATATAAATTAGTAATCATGCAACAACTTTTAAAAAATTTTAAAAATAATCTTTACTTACAGGTTGCAGAAGAAATGTAAAACAGGAAAGTCCTCATGTATTGCAGGCAGCATACCACTTCACCAAATACATCACCTTCATTATCCACTCAAGCACAGCACACTACACCACACCAAGCACAGTAACCAGACACAGTTGTCTTTGCACACTGGAAATAAGCCGCGAGGGAGGAGGGCACACAATGTCACACTTGTTGTCTCGGGCGTAGTCCTGAATGTTTTGAAACGGTTACTGCTGTATGTCTCTGGAAAGTCCTGGAGCTGGTATGATGGCTGACATGCAGGGAAGTTGAGCAACATGGCCAGGAACAGCCAGCACCTTCTCCTCTTTAGTGTTGATGATGGTCATCTAGTAAAACACCTTTCCAGGATGCTGGCGACTGAATCTGAAGTGTCCAGCAGACTTGATCCCATCAAGCTACTCGTTGTCCTAGGCACATTTTCTTATTTTTTTCTGTTTTATGAAGCGCACCATGCGGGCTATGTCGTGGAGCGTCAGGCTGCGGGTGTTGTTCTTTTGACCCCCAGCCTTTTGTCGTGTTGGCATCAGTCCCTCTGCCTGGTAGTGCTTTGAGAGGCGTGTCGGCATTCTTGGCTGATACTGAAAACAGAAACAAAAACAATAATGAAGTCAATGAAAATAAATTGTCACTGCTCACTAGACACAACGCCTAAATGTGCATGATTCTGTTTAGTGCTTAAAATAAGGTATATACATACCCAGGGTTCATGCTGCTCACTTCACTTGCTGCACTCTGTCTTAGGTCCATTCGGTGCGCTCTGTCTTTGGTCCATTCCGCATGCAAACACTTAGCATGCCGGGGATCATCCACTCCTTTGCATCTGAACAAAATAGTATAAACTCATTTTAAACTGTCTGTTTATGTGAGCCATGTCTGTATTGCCATTAGTAGAATAATTAGCTTATTCATCTTGTGTTGACAATTGGTCCACACGCACACACACACACACACACACACACACACTAATGAGCTACATCTGCATTCAGAAATGATGCACATACCTCGATCCATGTGTTAAATTGAGAGTTGAAGACTGTGTGATGCAGCCGTTCATTTCCATGTTCGCTCATGTCTCGATCGGCCAGTTCAAACTCAAAATCATTGTCTGAAAAGCTATCGTCGTGATGAGAATCGGCGATGAAATAATGTGATTAAGTCGCTCAATTCTTCCTGATCTGCAGGCGGTAAATTGCCTGATTTTCAATAGTTTAGTAGATACGCAAGTACAGTCTGGCTTTCATTTTTTGCGTGAGGTTGTAAGCACGAGAAGAGGACGCAATTGAATTCCTTCCCTTAGTCTTCTCTCAGCCAATGGGAATGCGTGTAACGTCATCGTTGCCATGCCGGTAAGAGTTCTACTCTCTGATTGGTCAAAATTGAACATTTGTGTACGCCCTTTTTTCCTTATTTGGGAGATACACAGCGTGTATTTTTAGACGGCATGTGTACAGCGGGAAAGTACTGACAAAGGCCGTTTCAGCAGTATATAGCATGATGGGATTCTGTAGGGGATGCAACGTGTTAAAAATAGGTCGTTTTGCACAAAACAAACGCATAATTGGGGCCAAGCTCAGTCTTTTAAAATCATTTTTAACATATTTAATGGCACTTTTCATGATATAGATTTTAACCATACGATACTTTGGTGTATGTAGAATACATTTCTGCAAAAAAATTGAATGACCCAGATTGACCCCCCCCACCACACATTACTGCGTGTAGCGCTGATCGGCTCGCTGCGAGTTAAGACTGGTTTCGTGAGAGAGGGTCACATATATGCACACTGATGAAGTTTCTACAGGTAAAATGTCAAAGGAAACTGTCATGCACAAAATGTCAGCTGCACTGTGTCACTTCAGATACACCTGAGTGGTGTGTAAAACCAAATTTCATTTATCATTAATAATAATAATACATAGTTTTTATATAGCGCCCTTCCCCACGAACAGCAAGCTCGGAGCGCTTTACAGCACATAGAAAATTAAAAAAAATAAAAATTAAAAAGGAGAAAAATTAGAACGCACTCACTCTTTAAATAAACATCTGCTCGCACCATGTAGGCGCATTCCTAACACGAAACACACACACACACGCGCGCACGCACGCACGCGCGCACACAGCCTATCTATATGGGGAAACGACCAACATTTCCAGGCAGCACATCCAGACTAAGCTAATCTTGATATGCTACCTGGAAAAGATGGGTCTTCAAATTTGTTTTGAAGGTCAACAGGGTAGGGGAAAGACGGACATGCAGTGGAAGTGAGTTCCAGACGTGAGGGGCCTGATAACTGAAAGAACGGGCACCAGCAGTTTTTAGGCTCACTCTGGGCTGAACGAGCAGTTTTTGTGAGCTTGAGCGTAGACTTCTACTAGGATTGTGTGATGCAAGGGAAGAAGACAGATATGCAGGAAGTGTATTGTCATAGTGTTTGTATGCCAAAGTGGCCAGCTTGTACTCTATTCTCTGTTTGACAGGTAGCCAGTGGAGATGCTTTAGCAGTGGTGTGACATGATAAGTGCGTTTTTTGCGAAGGACTAACCGGGCTGCATTATTCTGGATACGCTGAATGCGAGTGAGTTGATCAGATGAGATACCAGCAAGGAGGGAATTACAGTAATCTAGACGGGACAGAATGTGAGAGCATACGAGCTGGGCAGTAGCCTTTTCTGTCAAAAAGCGTCTGATCATGCCTATTCTGCGGAGCTCCAGGTAGGCAGTGCGGCAAAGATGGCTAACCTGTTTTTCCATCATTTACTGCCCAATGCCGACGTCGTTGGCATCTTTCATCAATTCAAGTTTCTTGCGTGTTGCTGATTTCACCTCCGTCTCTCCTAGGCATTTACAGTAGAAGGCTTAACTCTTACCAGTTCACTCCCTTGGCCATCGTATGTATACATACGAAGCCACGTCCATGGAAAATTCCATCGTGTTTACTGAATTAAAACCAATTAATTTTTACTCTCAGTATTATTGTCATAACTTATTGACATTAGAAAGTCACTTTCATATGATAGAATGAAAAAAATATTAATTTTGAGTTTGTTCGTGACCTTTGTTATCGATCGAGTCACTACGTCCGCCATCTTGCTTTCCCTACTGCGTTATTTTCACTGCTTGCGATTTCTCTCTGCGAATATTCCGTCAAAATGAGTTCATCTGAGTCCAAAAGTGAAGAGTATCTCCCTGAAGAGGAATCTTCCAGCAACCAGGCCACTGAAAATGATTCTAGCACCAGCGATGTGGAAAAAACGAAAGAAAACCATCGCAGGTCATTGTGACACTTTCTATTTTGGTCTGACCATGTGCTATCCATGTGAGTCTTTGTTTACCTATTGTCTGGTTCAGAATCGTGAAACTTTATGAAGTATATAAACAAGTTTTATTACTTGCTGTGTATTGCCTCTGTGATATTTTCAGCAAGTCAGAGATTTTCAGAGAAGCACATGTTTGTTGTCTCAGTCATGCCAGGTGTTGACACGCCCACCTTTTCCTGCCCTTGACCGGTGTAGATTATGTTGCGTAACTCTTAGAAATTCAAACACATTTTCTTGAAACTTAACAAAAATGTGTAGAAATGATTTGTCCACACACAGGATTCACATTTTAAACAAAGGGGCAAGAAACAAAAAAAATTTCTTCTTAGTGACTTTCGTGAAAACTGTTTTTGGAAACCGGACACCATTTTTTCTTCGTTGCTAAATAAACAACAACTTCTAAACTACGTTAAGTACAGACTTTTTACTTATCCTGACTGAAAGCTGACTCAATGCACTTTAATATGATGTATAATAAGCCAACTTTTGACCACTAGAAGAGCTTTCAGCAGCATTTTTTCTTGGTCATGTGTGAGGGTAAAAGTCATTTTGTTCACTGGCCTCAAATAGAGCGAACTGGTAAGAGTTAAGAATGTAGAACGTCGAAAATGCGTGATCTGAATGAGCAATTGTCGTATTTAATCGAGTTGTTTGCCATGCATAATGGTGCATTGTGGGATGCTCGGAAAAACCCGGAACCTGGCTGGAAAAGCCCGAAGCCGCCCGGAATACTCGGCGCGCTCTGTTCATTGGTCAGTTTTCAAAAATAGTATTATCTCATTAGCATAACGGACGTACAAGAAAATCTCCAGTCGTTTGTGACGTCAGTTTCGCACCAATAGCTATTTATAGAGCCTTTGTGACCTTCAGCTGGTTTGTGAATGGGAAAGTAGAGACGGAACCGGTTCGAATGGACCCAAACATGGCGGTGTTCGTCGCTCGCAAAGTAGTGTTGTCAGGGTCCAAACATTGGATTTTTGTAGCAAAAGATGTCGTGAATGCTTGAAACCTTGAGCAGGTGCTTCACTTTATTTTTTTACAGCAAATAAAAGGTATTTTGTGATATTTTATGGTTGTGGCCGGGGTCTAGACGGTTCAAACAACACATAAATCCAGTCAACCCAGAAAAACTTTAAACACCAAAATTGTTTGTTTTCCTCGGCTCGTCTCGCCCCTGGAGAGTAACCCTCCTCCGGTGGTGAAGAGGAGGCAGGGAACGCAGAAGGCGGACACTGCCGGTCCGGTAGTGCCGCCTTCTGTTGCCCCTAACCCTCAGCCCCCACCCAAACCTGTTAGTCAGTCAACTCCAAAGGCTTCTGGCTCTGGTCAGCCTTCTAGGTCCGCTAACTCTAGCGGCAGGAACGCTGCCCAGGAGCAGGGGTCTAAGAAATCTATGGGACCGCTGTGCGCACAGGCCCAGAAGGGGAACACTGATGTCCCCCTTCAAAACAAATATGCTGCACTGGAGGAGCGGATGGAGGGAGTGGAAGTTGTCGTTGCTGATGCTGCGGCAGCTCCACCTCCATCTCCGAAGAACCAGAGGAGGCCCGGGAGCCGGCCTCCCTCTGTTTCTTCAACTCGGTAAAGGAAAAGGGGGGTGGGGAAAACTCCTTTCCCCCAGATAAGACTTAATCATGTACTCTTTGCTTCAGTGGAATTGTCGTGGTTTTCAAGCTAACTTTAAGGAAATACGTCTTTTAGTCAAGTTCTATAACCCCTCAGTAATATCTCTTTAGGAGACTTACCTGAAGACTTCTGACCCTGTGTCCTTTAATGGTTTTAATGTTATACATAAAGGCTCTGATTCGGAGAGGCGCTCGGGTGTAGCGGCTCTTCTCATTAGTAGCCAAATTTTATGTAGACCCGTTAGCATCGACACCTGTCTTCAGGCTGTCGCAGCTTGGGTCACCTTAAAGAAGACCATAACGATATGCAGTATTTACCTGCCACCATCAAGCAATGATATTTGTTTCCTCAAAAACATTACCGATGACATTACTGTCTGGAAGTGTCTACTACTTACTCAATTTTAGCCTAAGAACTTGTTGTGTTCCTTCACCACCCGGGAGGCACTCGGGGAACCCTCATTAGGGCTGAGAGTAGCCTCCCGTCCCAGTCCAATCAGGCGTCCACTACGTGGCCCAATCACAAATCAGTCGTTTCTACTTAGCTCTGAAGTTTAGACGTGTTAGCCTATCGCTCCACCGACCGTTGCTAACGGTTTTTCCCTGCTCTTCTTTTTGTGGATTACTGTGTTCCTTCAGACTTGTGTGCTTGGATTTATGTGCCTGTGTGTGTTTTTCAAGGATTGTGCTTCGAGTGAACTGTGTTTTTCTTCGTTCTGGTGATAACGAAAAAAAAAAAAAAAAAAAAAAAAAAAAAAACCAAACAAACAAACAAAGGAAGGTACTCCCTGTGGTGTTTACTGCTCCGGATATGGAGATTCCTCCACCCGTCGCCACGTCGCAGGAGAGGTAAGGTCTTGGCCCCTCCCTCACAAGGCCCCGGCCCGGGTGCCTGTTTCCGTTTGTTTCGTCGGATCGCGCATCGCTTTCGTTCTCGTTTTCGCGCGTTCCGAGTGCTTGCGCCCAGTCGCCTGCTGTTTCTGTTTGTATGTTGCTGTAACCCCGTGCGTACCTGCGACAAGTGTGGATCTTTCCGGTGGCCGTGTGACGATCATGATTTTTGCCTTCCTTGTACGGGATGCAATTCGGACCATACTTGCACCGTCTGCGCCGCCTGGCCCGAGCAGCAATGGTCGCAGCTTTGGAGTTTTTACAGGTGCGAGCGTCCGCATTCGCCTAGTGACAGGGCTTCTTTCCTAGAGCCCACATCAGTGCTTGGCGCTGTTTCCAAACGCGTGGGCGCGGACCGTGAGGATCCACTGAGCCGTCGGCCACTTGAGCTTCGCTCATCTTCCCTCACTTCTCATCGGACACCGCCTGCTGACTCTTACGGGGAGTCCGCCTTAGGGCGCAGCGTTTGCCTTACGGGGGCACGCATACCGCGACTACCCTCGCGTAGTACGTTGTCCAAAATTCATCGAAATTCTGGAGACCGTGAGGATCAGCTGAATCGTTCTCCGCTTGCGATTTCCTCATCCTCCAAACTCTCTAACCGGACACAGCCTGCTGACTCTTACGGGGAGTCCGCCTTAGGGCTTAGCGTTTGCCTTACGGGGGCGCGCATACCGCGACATAATTCGCGTCGTACGTTGTCCGCAACTAGTCGCGTTCTAATGGACCGTGACGATCACCTGCGCTGTCGGCCGCTGCACATTGGCTCATCCACAAAGATTTCTAAACGGACAACGCCTGCTGGCTCTTACGGGGAGTCCGCCTTAGGGCGTAGCGTTTGCCTTCCGGGGGCACGCATTACACGACATGCTTCGCGCAGTCCATTGTCCGAAAATCGTCGTATGCGATCTCATTTACACAAGTCTGCGTGCTCTTACGGAGAGCCGCCTATGCGACAACGTACCCGCCGTACAGAGACTGGCGAGAGATCCCGGTCCCGGCGTCATCGGTTTGATGACCGTGTTTCTCTTTCTCACGTGACCTCCAATACTCCACACACTCACGCGTCGGGTGACTACCGTCAGGAGCATCGTTCTACTGTCCGTTCCGATCGCCGCCGTCCTCGGCATTCATCATCATCTTCCCTTTCATCTCCTTCTCCCGCTTCGGTTCCCCGTTCGGCTTCCAGCTTGTCTCGGTCCGCCCCTCCCCTTCCGTCCCTTCCGTCCCGTCACCCGTCCCCTTCCCCTCCTCGGCCCCGTAGTCGGACCTCCACTGGTAAAGTTCACCGTGACCACCACTCCCGTCATCGCAGCCGCTCCCGTCATCGCAGTCGTTCTCCCCATTCACGTCACACGGTTCCCTCTAGGTCCCCCCCTCCCGTTTATACCTTTCCCCTGCACCTGCTTCGCCATCTTCCCGCGGTACAACGTTCACCGGTGGCTACAATTTCTCATCCGGACGGGCTCCGCGCCGTTTCTCCCTCACAGACCCTCCATCGGATCTCCCTCCCTACACGCAAGGAGGACACCCTTAGTCTACTTCCTGAGGATTCGGTCTCTAATCTCCTCGACTTTGGCGGCCACTCCCTTTCGCCGCGCTCTGATGTATCGGATGCGCCTGTGTCGACTACACTCCCTTCGTCGTCGCGCACGGAAACGCTTCTTTGCATTAATGAAGCGGCTCGTATTGTCGTGGCCGCCCTACCGAAAGACGAGTGTCCTCCGTCCCCCCCCCCCCCCCCCCCGCTCAAACGGAAGGTGTCCGCCTTTGTTGATTCGGACCGGCAACAGAAGAGATTCAAGTCGCTGCCTCAACCGCCTGGATTTCAAGATATGCGGGATTCATTCTCCGCTCATCTACACACGGTTTCACAAGACTCCTCCTTTTTTGCGGATCGCAAGTGGCCGACTGACCTTGACATCGCGTTCCGCCAATCTTGGTACGCGGGCCATTCAGTCTTTTCAGTGCACACTTCCCACGTTGGACCCTCCAGTTGTGGCGCAACTTGGCGGCAACTCTAAGCTACGTTACACTTTCCCGCGTGGTTTGGATAAGACGGCGTCCCTAGTGCGGAACACCTTGGCCTGTGGGGGTTTTCTGGAGCTTATCATGCAAGCTTTTATTCGTCGCATTGAAGACTCACGAGAATCTTCACCTCTTCTTGGTGATCTCCTCACTTTAGCGGTCGCGGCTAACCGGGCAGCTTATCACTCTTCCGTCAACGCGATGGCGGCTGCTGCTAACTGTGATCTCATGCGTCGGGATGCCGTTCTACAAGCCTGTCATGGATTGCCCCCTGATTTGAAGTCTCAACTGCGTCGGGCTCCTCTTGGTGGACGTCTCCTCTTTGGTGAGACTTGGCAGAAAGTAAAGGACGGAAATTTAGACCGCTGGCCCAAAGGCTTTCCCACTTCTCGCTTTCACGCCGCCCGCAAGGCCGTGGGTCGCGCCCTGTGGAACTCAAGACCCTCTTCGACCTTCATTCCCCGTCATTCCAACGTGTCCCGGAGGGCTCCCACTTTCGGCCGCGGTAAACCCGTTCAGACCTCTATCCCCTCCTGGCCCAAGCCTGCCCGCCGCCCTTGTCGAGGCCGCGGCAGGTTTCCATGACTACCTTCCGTTCCAGTTCCCGCCGACCCCTCGGGAGTCTCCGGTCGGCGGGAGACTGGCCCTTTGCAGCGACGTATGGCGGGCGCTGCTACCGGACGACCCTTGGGTCCTTACTACCATCTCCGAGGGTCTCTCGATTTCGTTCCGTTCCCCTCCGCCGTTGAGACGATCTCCGGTATGGACAGATGTTCCATCCGACGAGTTAAGAGCTATCGCCTTGCGCGGAGAGGTGGCCTCCCTTCTACAGAAGGCTGCCACGGAGGTAGTGTCTCGTCTCCACTCCCCGGCATTTTACAGCCGCATATTCGTAGTTCCGAAGCCAGACGGAAAGTGGCGTCCTGTCATCGATCTCTCGGCGCTGAACAAGTTTATACTGGCTCCGACTTTTCGCATGGAGACCACCCGGACGCTCCGGGCCGCTGTGCAACCTATGGATTTTGCAGTCAGCCTCGATCTTTCAGATGCGTATCTCCATGTTCCCATACATCCGGCATCCAGACGGTATCTCCGCTTCACTTTCGAAGGCGTGATCTACCAGTTTCGCGCCCTTCCCTTCGGTCTCAACCTCAGCCCGTGGGTTTTCACTCGCATCATGGATGCAGTCGTCGCCAAGGCTCGACAGTCCTCCTCCAGTCCGATCTCCAACTACTTCGACGACCTTCTCTTGAGGAATGCGTCGGAGTCGGTGCTGCGGATGGACAGGGCCGCTCTACTCCTGCTCTTGTCCCGCTTGGGATTTCTCCTCCATGCCCGCAAGTCGGACCTCTCTCCATCTCGCCGGTTTATTCATCTTGGGATGGAATTTGCGACCGACCTCAACCGTGTGTGTTTACCGGAACCTCGGATCACGAAGTTACTCTCCCTCACTTCTCGGGTTGCCCGGTCGGAATCCGTTCCCGCCAGAGTCTGGCTGCAACTCCTCGGCTTGATGAATGCAGCGGCGGATCTCCTCCCCCTGGGTCGTCTTCACTCCCGCCCACTTCAGTTACACCTGCTTCATTGGAGGCCATCCTCCGGCGACCTCGATGCCCTGGTGCCGGTGTCTCCAATCCTTCACTCTCACCTACGGCGTTGGATGGACACTTCTTGGCTAGCTTCGGGAGTCCCTCTTGCCTCACCGCCCCCTCAGCTCTCGCTCTGTGTGGATGCGAGTCTCGCTGGGTGGGGTGCACACCTGCTTCCGAGTTTCCTTTCGACGTCTGGACACCGGACCTGACAGACAGACACATCAACTGGCTCGAGCTACAAGCAGTGTGGCAGGCGCTCATGGTGTGGGAAGTCCACCTTTGCAACCAGACGCTTCTTGTCCTGTCGGACAACACTACGGTCGTCTCATACATTCAGAAGCAGGGAGGTACACACTCTCCGGATCTTTGCTTTCTCCTCTACCGCCTGATGTGCTGGTGCGAGGACCGCGGCATCTCTCTCCGAGCTCAACATATCCCCGGACGCTTGAACGTCTTGGCCGACTCCCTCTCTCGACGTGGCCAACTTCTCCACACGGAATGGACTCTTCACCCGGACATCTTTCAGATGATCTGCGCTCACTGGGAGACTCCCATGATCGACTTATTTGCCACAAGGTGGAATCATCAACTTCCCCTCTTCGTCTCCCCCATTCCAGACCCTCTCGCCTGGGCGGTCGATGCGCTATCCATTCCGTGGGATGGACTGATTGCGTATGCCTTTCCACCGACGGTTCTCGTCCCCAAAGTCCTACCCTGGCGCATGTAAAGATCTCGCAGACCTGATGGCACATTTTGGACTGCAGCGTCCGGTTCCCCGCTCTCTGATTCCTCGCTGGGACCTACCCTGGGTCTTGACGTGGCTTAATTCGGACAGATTTGAACCCCTTTCCCTGGCTAGCTTCGCGGATGTGACACGGAAGACATGCTTCCTTTTGGCCTTAGCCTCGACGGCCAGGGTAAGCGAACTACACGCTCTGTCAGCGAGTTCTACCTGCCTTCAATTCCGAGCGAATGGTTCTGTACAATTACTCACAGACCAGCCCTTCCTCGCCAAGACCCGGTCTCCTTTGACTGCCCCCCAGGTCATAAATATTCGACCTTTGAAACACGCGACCTTTTCTAAGGAGACGCGCCAACAGGATCCCGTGCGCGCCTTACACATTTCCATACGCGGATCCAAGCCCGTCCGCCGAGGACGATCACGCCTCTTTCTACCTTTGAACCCCAAAAGAAATGACATAACAGCTCAGACAATATCTTCCTGGCTACATTGGGTCATTCGGTCCGCCTATCAGGATCTTTCCCCTGACGGGGCGAGGCGGCTCAGGATCCGCGCACACGAGGTTCGGGCCATGGCCACGAGTGCCACCTTCGATCGCAATTGTGCAGTTCGATTTCTAAACGGACACCGCCTGCTGACTCTTACGGGGAGTCCACCTTAGGGCGTAGCGTTTGCCTTACGGAGGCACGCATACCGCGACATACTTCGCGCAGTAAATTGTCCGAACATCATCATAAGAGATCTCATTTGCAAAAGCCTGCGTACTCTTACGGAGAGACGCTTGTGCGGCAACGTGCCCGCCTTACGGAGGCAGGCGAGAGATCCAGGTCTTGTGGCAGCAGTGGGCTGGCGGGCAGAGTCAACATTCGCCCGCTTCTACCTCAGGGATCTGTCGGGCCAGCAGAGAATCTCGCAATGGTGGGGGACATCGCCGCAGCGCAACACTCCCTCCCGGCGCCGGAAGCGCCGTAGGTATGCACTTAGCTAAAATTGTCGGGAGTTTGGCGAATGGGTGTGGGGCTCTGTCGTCTGCCCTTTCGGATGGTATTTGGGCGCGGCACCCTCCACCTTTTCGCCATTCTTCCAGACAGTAATGTCATCGGTAATGTTTTTGAGGAAACAAATTAATTTTTCTCTAAAATATATTTTTTCGAAAAATACTTACCGATGACATTACTCGAAGGACCCTCCCACCTGCCCCGCTTGCCGCTGGTAAGCTAAGTATCACGACTGATTTGTGATTGGGCCACGTAGTGGACGCCTGATTGGACTGGGACGGGAGGCTACTCTCAGCCCTAATGAGGGTTCCCTGAGTGCCTCCCGGGTGGTGAAGGAACACAACAAGTTCTTAGGCTAAAATTGAGTAAGTAGTAGACACTTCCAGACAGTAATGTCATCGGTAAGTATTTTTCGAAAAAATATATTTTAGAGAAAAATTAATTTTTAACTTAGTAGATCAACTGCCCCCTCCCTTTATTCTCATGGGGGATTTTAACGGTCACGCGCACCTTGGGGTAGTGACCACTATGATGGCAGAGGTCAGATGTTAGATGTTTTTTCTCAACTTAACGGCTATGTGTCTTTAACGATGGCTCACCTACATACTCTAACTCAGGTTCCGGATCTAGTTCTGTTCTAGACCTCACTGTGTGTGATCCTTCTCTCATGCTGGACTTTGACTGGAAGGTTCACGACGACCTGTGTGGTAGTGACCACTTCCCAGTAGTCCTGTCATCGGTCAGCTGTGAGGAGGATTCGCCGGTGGGGCGCTGGAATCTCAAGAAAGCTAACTGGTCTCTGTTCGCCTCTCTCTGTCAGTCTCGTCTTACAGAGGAGGTGGTCATGTCAGCTGAAGAACCTGTTTCTTGTTTTACTTCTATTTTGTTGGAGGTTGCAGGTGAAACCATCAATAGAACTTCCACATCACTCCATCGGAAGCCGAGAGTACCATGGTTCAATGAAGAGTGCCGCAAGGCCCAAACAATGCGCAAATCTACTCAGCGATGTGCTTTTCGTAATCCGTTGCAAGCAAATATTTTAACATTTAAAAGACAGCGAGCAAAAGCCCGTTACATTTTTTAACGCGAACGCCGTGCTTCCTGGAGACGCTTCGTCTCATCTTTATCTTCTAGGACTCCATCCCAAAAAGTCTGGAAGGCTGTTTGAAGAATTAGGGGCAGGGGTGGCTCGGCTTCTGTCGGCCATCTTAGAGATGGTGCCAGTTTGGTCACAGATATAAAGGCTGTGGCCAATTTGCTTGCCTCCACCATTGCCCATAATTCTTCAACAGAGCATTATTTACCTTTCTTCCAGAAAGAGAAGGAGAAGCGAGAATCTTGTACTTGTGATTGTATATCGGATAACTCGGAAGACTATAATGCCCCTTTTACGTTTTTAGAATTGCAGCAAGCCATGCAGAAATGTACTGACTCTGCTGCTGGATTAGATACCATCCACTATCGGCTCCTAACATATCTGCCCGAGGATTCACTCCTTGTACTTCTCAAGGCCTTTAACCATATCTGGATAACCGGTTTTTTTTTTCCGCCATCTTGGCGCCAGGCGGTAGTTGTGCCAATTCCCAAGCCGGGTAAGGATCCTTACGACCCGGGCAACTACCGGCCAATAGCTTTGACATCATGTTTATGTAAAACTATGGAACACTTGGTCAACGCCCGACTGTTGTGGCATCTTGAGTCACAGGGTCTCATCACAGACCTCCAGTGCAGTTTCCGGCGCTTCCGTAGTACAACTGACCATCTAGTCCGCTTTGAATCTTTTATCCGAGATGCTTTTGTCAACAAGCAGCATGTCTATGCAATTTTCTTTGATCTTGAAAAAGCATATGACACTACCTGGAAGCATGGTATAATGTCTGATTTGTCGGACATGGGTTTTAAAGGGCACCTGCCCATTTTTATTTACAATTTTTTGTCTAACAAGTTGTTCCATGTCCGTGTGGGCTCCACCCTCTCCAACTCCTTTGAACAGAAGATGGGTGTCCCGCAGGGCAGTATTCTATCTCCTGTTTTATTTAGTATTAAAATAACATTGTAAAGGCCGTCAAGGATGATTCTGAATGCTCTTTGTTTGTGGACGACTTTGCTTTGTGTGCACGAGGTCAAGGACTTGCGTCCCTTGAGAGGCGCTTGCAGCTGTGCGTTGATCGCATCCAGGGATGGGTGTCTCTCAATGGATTCAGGTTCTCGCCCTCCAAGACAGTGTGTGCATTTTACTAACCAGACGAAATTTTTTCCAGAACCTAGCCTGAGCATTGCTGGAGTGCCAATTAAGGTGGCCGAAGAGGCAAAGTTTTGGGGGGTCATCTTTGACAAAAGATTGACCTTCTGCAACCATGTTAACTACCTTAGAACCTCTTGTCAGAAGGCCCTCGACATTCTTCGTGTCGTTGGTCGTACTGACTGGGGTGCAGACCGCATTGTCTTACTTTGACTGTACCGGGCCCTTATTCGGTCCAAACTGGATTACGGCTCTGTTGAATATGGATCGGCTTCCAAGTCTGTTCTACAGCGTCTGAACACAATTCACCATCAAGGTCTGCGCATATGCTTGGGAGCCTTCAGGACATCTCCAGTTCCTAGTCTGTATGCCGAGGCAGGGGAGCCTTCTCTCAGGCACCGCCGCGTCCGCCTCATGCTCAGCTATGTTCTGAATTTGAAGGCCCATCCAGAAAATCCTGCCTATGATTGTGTTTTTAACCCATCGTTTGCAGAGATTTACGATGCCCATTCGGGATCTGTCCGTCCACTTTCCTTCCGTGTCCGACCTCATCTGCAAGCGGCCGGAGTGGACCTGGACAAAGTTTCGGAATCTCTGCAACACGTCACTCCACCCTGGCTACTACCATTTCCTGACATCTTGCTGGACTTGACCGCCCACAAGAAGGATTGTACTCCACCAGCCATATACCAACAGAGCCTCAATGAACTCCTTTCAATTTTTCCTGGCTATTGTCGTCTTTATACGGATGGGTCCAAGTCTGAGGATGGGAGAGTGGCTGCGGCTGCAGTGTCCTCTCGCCATCCTAGGCGCCCATTTAAGCTCCGTCTACCTGACCATTCCTCTGTATTTAGTGCAGAACTGCAGGCAATTCTGCTGGCACTCAAGCATACCTATCAGTCTCAGGAAAGGAACTTCCTGATTCTGTCTGACTCTCTTTCTGCCCTGCAGGCCCTTCAGGGCGTGGGAACAGACCATCCACTGCTGGTGCAGATTAGAGAGCTCTACGCAGACTAGATGAAGGAATATTATGACATTTTTATTTGGGTCCCGGGCCATGTGGACATCGAAGGCAACAGAATCGCAGATTCTGCTGCCAACAGTGCCTGCAGTGACCCTGTCCCTGACACACAGACTGTTTATAGTGATTTTAAACCTGTGATTAGTGCATACGTAGCCCGCGAGTGGCAGTCCGAGTGGGACAAAGAGGAAGGGAACAAGCTTCATAAAGCTCTTCCTACGGTGTCCGACAGTCTACCTTTCTGCTGCGGCAGCCGCCGTGAGGAGACTGTCCTTGCTCGGCTCCACATCAGGCACACGTATGTTACGCACTCTTACTTACTTAAACAGGATGAGCGTCCATGGTGTTTTGCCTGTGATGAGCAGTTTTCTGTTCGACACTTTTTACTGTATTGTGCTGATCTAATTGACACGAGATATAAACACTTCACAGCAGACTCCTTGAAGGTTTCCCCGGACAAAATCTTCAATTTCTTGAGAGAATGCAATATTTTTAACAAGATCTGAGCATTCATAGAATTTGTGAATATTTTTTATTTACCCTTTTTGAGAGTCTGTATACGTTTTGTTTAAAGACTTGTGCGACATTTTAGCCTGACATTTTAAAGCTATATTTACATCTTGTCTTAAGACCTTGCTTTTACTTTTAGTCTGGCTGACCAGATTTGTACCCATCCCGCCGTGAGATGGCCTTAGTCGCCTGCTCGGCGTTAAACCCAAATAACTAAATAACTTTACATGGGCCGCCGCCCCGCTCCGAAGCTTCCGAGCGGATCCGGCGAGCTACATTGACGTCCCTCCCGCCCCGTAGGTACCAGGCGGGCTAGGCGAGACTTGGGCTCGCGCCCCCCCCCCCCCCCCCCCCATGCTCCGACTTGTCTGAGCAGAGGTCGCGAGCCCAACTAATGCTCCCTCCCCGCTCCGATCTTTCCGACCGGGCCGGGCGATCCTATTTTTGGGCCACCCCCCAGCCCCAAGCTGTCCAGGCGGGCCCGGGGTGACTTAAAATATTCCTCGCAAGACCGGATCAGCCGGGTCGCTGATAAACCCCACCCCCCACCCCCACCCCATCCCCTCCACAGCTTAGAAGACACGGACAGCCCTCCCTTTTCCCTGCGATGCCCTTCCATACAGGCCTCGCGGACAGCTGCTCCTGTTCCGCTCTCACCCCACCCGGGTCTGCCCTGGGGGACTTGGGTGGGGTTAGGTATTTTTTAGTTCCCAGGGTCACCCTGGACAGCCCCACAGGGTGGGTTTTTCTCTCTATTCTGGGCATGTGTTCTGTCTACCCTTTGTCCATTCACCTGTATTTGCCTTTTTAAAACTCTCCCTACTGTCTGCACTGCCTGTAGCTCTTGATATTGGATGTGTGTTGCTAAATGGTCTTAGCTTTATTTATGCCCCATGTTGTAGGTTTATTTAATGTATTGACCGCTGGCGACATACATTCAATTTTCTGTTTAGTTTTTTTTCACAAGCAGTGCAGTCACGTCCTGAGAAAGCCTTGTTGCTGTCGGGACGTTAAGCAATGTACAATCAATCAATCCTGTTCCGCTCTCACGCCGTGGCCATTCTCCTTCGGCGGACTGGCTCCCTCGCTGCCGGTCGCCCCTCCGTGTGGCTTCGCGTGATAGACGGGCGATCGACTTAGACCCGGACGTTATTAGTCTACATCCAGCGGATTCGGCATCAGTCCTCTTGGAGGATTCGCCTTCCGGCTCCCACGCCCCCTGCTCGGCTGGTTCGTCCATCTCCGATTCCGGTGATGACGACCCTCTGATCGGCGCCCAGACATTTCGTTCCCTCCACCTGACTTCTGTCCATGGTAGATGCACTTAGACCTGCTAAGCATCGCAAGTCTTTCCCTCAGCCGTCCGGCTTCCGGGATCTAGCAGAAGCGTTTTCCTCACAGCTCCGCCAGGACTCCTTCGGCGATTTGTTTTTCTCCTATTCACGATGGCCAGCGGGTATCAACATGAGTTTCCGACGGGCCTGGTACGCTGGGCACTCCCAAGCCTTCGCCATCCCTCTTCCCTCGGACTCGGTAGCCATTGACCAGGCGGGCGGTCGCAGGATAGTTTTGAACTCTTGGCCGCGCCCGCTAGACAGGATCGCTTCCTTGATACGGAACTCCCTTGCTTGTTCCGGTTTCCTGGAGTTAGCTACACAAGTGGTTCTGCGCTGTCTGGAAGATACGTGGGACCTGGAGGCCTCGTACCCGCTCCGCGACGTGCAGTCCATCCTGGTAGCTGCTAACCGGGCCGCCTACCATTTCTCGACTAATGCCATGGCGGCAGCAGCCAACTATGACCTGGCGCGGGACAATCTCCTGCGTTTCTGCTCAGATCTCCCCAAGTTGGTGAAGACTCAGCTCCGTTAGGTCCCGCTCGGAGGTGCCTACCCGGCACCGGCCTCCATGTGGCGTGGGTGGGTAGTCCACTCGGTCCCTGACTGAGTGGGCTAGCAGACGGGTGCCATCTTTGTCCAGGATTAGGACTTGATGATGTCAGCAGATATGTTGTTCAGTCTTTTTCACTGGTCCAGTTTTTAAGGAGCTGTGCTTACCCAGGTCTTACCATGTTGGATTGGTCCTTAAAAATACGCGTGGGCTTTTGGCTTAACGGCTATGTGTCTTTAACGATGGTTCACCTACATACTCTAACCCAGGTTCAGGATCTAGTTCTGTTCTAGACCTCACTGTGTGTGATCCTTCTCTCATGCTGGACTTTGACTGGAAGGTTCACGATGACCTGTGTGGTAGTGACCACTTCCCAGTAGTCCTGTCATCGTTCAGCTGTGGGGAGGATCCGCCGGTGGGGCGCTGGAATCTTAAGAAAGCTAACTGGCCTCTGTTCGCCTCCCTCTGTCAGTCTCGTATTACAGAGGAGGTGGTCATGTCATCTGAAGAACCTATTTCTTCTTTTACTACTATTTTGTTGGACGTAGCGGGTGAAACCATCCCTAAAACTTCCACATCAGTCCCTCAAAAGCCGAGAGTACCATGTTTCAACGAAGAGTGCCGCAAGGCCCAAATAGCGCGCAAATCTGCTCAGCGACGTGCTTTCCGTAATCCGTCGCAAGTGAATATTTTAACCTTTAAAAGACAGAGGGCGAAAGCCCGTTACATTTTTAAACGTGAACGCCGTGCTTCCTGGAGACGCTTCGTCTCATCTTTAACTTCTCGGACTCCGTCCCAGAAAGTATGGAAGGCTGTTCGGAGAATTAGGGGCAGAGGTGGCTCGGCTTCTGTTGGCCATCTTAGAGATGGTGCCAGTTTGGTTACAGATAAAAAAGCTGTGGCCAATTTGCTTGCCTCCACCATTGCCCATAATTCTTCAACGGAGCATTATTCACCTTTCTTCCAGAGAGAGAAGGAGAAACGAGAGTCTCGTATTTGTGATTTTGAGTCCGATAACTCAGAAGACTATAATGTCCCGTTTACATTATCAGAATTGCAGCAAGCTTTGCAGAAATATAATGACTCTGCTGCTGGCCTAGATACCGTCCACTATCAATTCCTAACGCATCTGCCTGAGAGGTCACTCCTTGTACTTCTCAAGGCCTTTAACCATATCTGGAGAACTGGTCATTTTCCGCCGTCTTGGCGCCAGGCTGTGGTTGTACCGATCCCCAAGCCGGGTAAGGATCCTTCCGACCCAGGCAACTACCGGCCTATCGCTTTGACATCATGTTTATGTAAAACTATGGAGCGCCTGGTCAACGCCCGCCTGGTGTGGCATCTTCACAGACCTCCAGTGCGGTTTCCGGCGCTTCCGTAGTACAACTGACCATTTAGTCCGCTTTGAATCATTTATTCGAGATTCTTTTGTCAACAAGCAGCATGTCTATGCAATTTTCTTCGATCTTGAGAAGGCGTATGACACTACCTGGAAGTATGGCATAATGTCTGACTTGTTGGACATGGGTTTTAAAGGGCACCTGCCCGTTTTTATTCACAATTTTTTGACTAACCGGTCGTTGTAACATTGTAAAGGCCGTCAAGGATGATTCTGAATGCTCTTTGTTTGTTGACGACTTTGCTTTGTGCGCACGTGGTCGAGGACTTGCGTCCCTTGAGAGGCGCTTGCAGCTGTGCGTTGATCGCATCCAGCGGTGGGTGTCTCTGAATGGATTCAAGTTCTCACCCTCCAAGACTGTTTGTGTGCATTTTACTAACCAGACGAAATTTTTTCCAGAACCTAGCCTGAGCATTGCTGGAGTGCCAATTAAGGTGGCCGAGGAGGCAAAGTTTCTGGGGGTCATTTTTGACAAAAGACTTACCTTCCGCAACCATATTAATTACCTTAGAACCTCTTGTCAGAAGGCTCTCGACATTCTTCGTGTCGTCGGTCGTACTGACTGGGGTGCGGACCGTACTGTCTGTCTTCGTCTGTACCGGGCCCTTGTTCGGTCCAAACTGGATTACGGCTCTGTGGTGTATGGCTCAGCTTCCAAGTCTGTGCTACAGCGTCTGAACACAATTCACCATCAGGGTCTGCGGATATGTCTTGGGGCCTTCAGGACGTCTCCAGTTCCTAGTCTGTATGCCGAGGCAGGGGAGCCTTCTCTCAAGCTCCGCCGCATCCGCCTCATGCTCAGCTACGTTCTGAAACTGAAGGCCCATCCAGACAATCCTGCTTATGATTGTGTTTTTAAACCATCGTTTGCAGAGATTTACGATGCCCATCCGGGAGCTGTCCGTCCACTTTCTTTCCGTGTCCGACCTCATCTGCAGGCGGCCGGATTGGACCTGGACAGAGTTTCGGAATCCCTGCAACACATCACTCCACCTTGGCTCTTACCAGTTCTGACATCTTGCTGGACTTGACTGCCCACAAGAAAGACTCTACTCCACCAGCCATATACCAACAGAGCCTCAATGAACTGCTTTCAATTTTTCCTGGCTATTGTCGCATCTATACCGATGGGTCAAAGTCTGAGGATGGGAGAGTGGCTGCGGCCGCAGTGTCCTCTCGCCATCCTAGACGCCCATTTAAGCACCGCCTCCCAGACCACTCATCTGTATTTAGTGCGGAACTGCAGGCGGTTCTGCTGGCACTCAGGCATGCTTATCGATCTAGAGAAAGGAACTTCCTGATTCTGTCTGACTCTTTCTGCCCTGCAGGCCCTTCAGGGCACGGGAAATGACCACCCACTGTTGGTGCAGATCAGAGAGCTCCACGCGGACTTGATGATGAAGGAATATTATGATATCATTTTTATTTGGGTGCCAGGACATGTGGGCATCGAAGGCAACAGGATCGCAGATTATGCTGCCAACGATGCCCGCAATGACCCTGTCCCTGACACACAGACTGTTTATAGTGATTTTAGACATGTGGCTAGTGCGTACATAGCCCGTGAGTGGCAGTCCGAGTGGGACAAAGCTGCATGAAGCCCTTCCTAAGTTGTCCGACGGTCTACCTTATCGCTGCGGCAGCCGCCGTGAGGAGACTGTCCTGGCTCGGCTCCACATCGGCCACACGTATGTTACGCACTCTTATTTACTTAAACAGGAGGAGCGTCCATGGTGTTATGCCTGCGACGAGCAGTACTCTGTTCAACACTTTTTGTTGTCTTGTGCTAATCTAATCGACACAAGGTATAAACATTTCACAGCAGACTCCTTGAAGGTTTTGTTCCGGGATGTGCCTCCAGACAAGATCTTCAGTTTTCTGAGAGAGTGCCATATTTTTAATAAGATTTGAGCGTTTATAGATTATGATGTTTCTATTATTTTGACCTTTTTGAGAGTCTTCCGACGTTTTCTTTAAAGACCTGTGCGACATTTTAGCCTGACATATTTTTAAGGTATATTTACATCATGTCTTAAGACCTTTCTTTTAGTCTGGCTGACCAGATTTTTACCCTTCCCGCCGTGAGATGGCCTTAGTTGCCTGCTCGGCGTTAAACCCAAATAACTAACTAACTCTTGTCAGAAGGCTCTCGACATTCTTCGTGTCATCGGTCGTACTGACTGGGGTGCGGACCGTACTGTCTTACTTCATCTGTACCGGGCCCTTGTTCGGTCCAAACTGGATTACGGCTCTGTGGTGTATGGCTCAGCTTCCAAGTCTGTGCTACAGCGTCTGAACACAATTCACCATCAGGGTCTGCTGATATATGTCTTGGGGCCTTCAGGACGTCTCCGGTTCCTAGTCTGTATGCCGAGGCAGGGGAGCCTTCTCTCAAGCTCCGCCGCATCCGTCTCATGCTCAGCTACGTTCTGAAACTGAAGGCCCATCCAGACAATCCTGCCTATGATTGTGTTTTTAAACTATCGTTTGCAGAGATTTACGATGCCCATCCGGAGCTGTCCGTCCACTTTCTTTCCGTGTCCGACCTCATCTGCAGGCGGCCGGATTGGACCTGGACAGAGTTTCGGAATCCCTGCAACACATCACTCTGCCTTGGCTCTTACCAGTTCCTGACATCTTGCTGGACTTGACTGCCCACAAGAAAGACTCTACTCCACCAGCCATATACCAACAGAGCCTCAATGAACTGCTTTCAATTTTTCCTGGCTATTGTCGCATCTATACCGATGGGTCAAAGTCTGAGGATGGGAGAGTGGCTGCGGCCGCAGTGTCCTCTCGCCATCCTAGACGCCCATTTAAGCACCGCCTCCCTGACCACTCATCTGTATTTAGTGCGGAACTGCAGGTGGTTCTGCTGGAACTCAGGCATGCTTATCGATCTAGAGAAAGGAACTTTCTGATTCTGTCTGACTCTCTCTCTGCCCTGCAGGCCCTTCAGGGCACGGGAAATGACCACCCACTGCTGGTGCAGATCAGAGAGCTCCACGCGGACTTGAAGGAATATTATGATATCATTTTTATTTGGGTGCCAGGGCATGTGGGCATTGAAGGCAACGGGATCGCAGATTCTGCTGCCAACGATGCCCCGCAATGACCCTGTCCCTGACACACAGACTGTTTATAGTGATTTTAGACATGTGGCTGATAGAGATACAAAGACTGTCTCAAGAAGTCACTTAGTGCCTGCCAAATCGACCACCACCAGTGGTCTTCGCTTGCTGCGGACCGTGACACTGGCGCTCACCATTTACAGGCAGCTGTCTCCTTGAGGACTCTCACAGAGCTAGCCTTAAGGACAAGCGCTCAGGAGAAAAACAGAGATGCCGCAGCTCAGAACCTGGCCATACCTTCCCTGCAGCCACTGCGGTCGAACCTGCTGTCTCGGATGGCCTCCGCAGCACGAACAAGCCTGCAGACGTCGTGGCAACTCCTATAAAATCTTCGTTCGCGAAGTCAAGCCAAGAGAGAGACATGTGGCTAGTGCGTACATAGCCCGTGAGTGGCAGTCCGAGTGGGACAAAGAGGAAGCTAACAAGCTGCATGAAGCCCTTCCTAAGTTGTCCGACGGTCTACCTTATCGCTGCGGCAGCCGCCATGAGGAGACTGTCCTGGCTCGGCTCCACATCGGGCACACGTATGTTACGCAACTCTTATTTACTTAAACAAGAGGAGCGTCCATGGTGTTATGCCTGCGACGAGCAGTACTCTGTTCAACACTTTTTGTTGTCTTGTGCTGATCTAATCGACACAAGGTATAAACATTTCACCGCAGACTCCTTGAAGGTTTTGTTCCGGGATGCGCCCCCGGACAAGATCTTCAGTTTTCTGAGAGAGTGCCATATTTTTAATAAGATTTGAGCGTTTATAGATTATGATGTTTCTATTATTTTGACCTTTTTGAGAGTCTTTCGACGTTTTCTAAAGACCTGTGCGACATTTTAGCCTGACATATTTTTAAGGTATATTTACATCATGTCTTAAGACCTTTCTTTTAGTCTGGCTGACCAGATTTTTACCCTTCCCGCCGTGAGATGGCCTTAGTTGCCTGCTCGGTGTTAAACCCAAATAACTAACTAACCCGCTCGGAGGTTCGCAACTGTTCAGGGAAACGTGGCAGAAGGTTAAGGAAGCTTCTAAAGACCTTTGGCCCTGTCCGACCTCCACCCCCTCGTCGGCTCGCTTTCGTGCTAACCGCTCGGCCGGGGGTCGCGCCCTGCGGTTGTCCAGGCCCTCCTCGCTTCCAGTCGGTGGCGCTCTCGGTAGAGCTTGCCCCGTCAGGCCCCACCATCCTTCCCCGCCTCCAGCCCCTCCTGGTCCCGTGGCGCCCGTAAGTCAGGGCGCGGTCGGGCCTGCTGACTTGGCCTCCCTTCCGCCCCCGCTGACAGCTCTTGGGTCTCCAGTCGGCAGGCGGCTGGCCCTCTACAGCGACCAGTGGAGATCGCTGTTCCCAGACGACCCATGGATCATCTCGACTGTTTCCTCAGGCCTGCAACTGTCCTTCTGCAGGTCCCCCTTGTGGACCCAGGCTCCAAGCGACCAGCTCAAGGTAGAAGCTCTGCTCTGAGAAGTGTTGGCCTTGCTCAGCAAAGCAGCGACGGAAGTAGTCTCCCGACAAGATACACCGGCGTTCTACAGCCGCCTCTTTGTTGTCCCCAAACCAGGGGGCAAGTGGTTACCGGTCATCGACCTTTCGGCGCTAAACAAGTTCATTTTGGCGCCTCATTTTCGGATGGAGACAGCCAGGACTCTCCGCGCGGGCGTCCGGCTGATTGATTTCGCTGTGAGCCTCGATTTTTCCGACGCTTATCATCATGTGCCAGTTCATCCGTCTTCTCGCCGGTATCTATGTTTTGCCTTTGGCGGGATTGTCTACCAGTTCTGAGCCCTCCCCTTCGGCCTCAACATCAGTCCTTGGGTTTTCACGAGGCTCCTCGACGCGGTGATGGCCAGTTTCCGCCAGAGTCCGGCCTCCAACTATCTGGACGATTTGCTGCTGCGCAACCTGATCGCCTCGGCTCTCGAAGACGACAGAGACGCCCTGCTTTCTCTCCTTCGTCGCCTCGGGTTCTTAGTCAATCCAGGCAAGTCGGATCTCATCCCTTCGCGCCGATTCCTGCACCTAGGGATGGAATTCCTGACCGACCTCAACCTGGTCTTGCCTGCCCTTGCGTCGGTGGCAGAACATCGCCGAACTCGCTTGCCAGATGGTGCTAGGGGTCTCCTTCGCGGCCAGGGTCTGGCTGCAGCTCCTGGGACTGCTCAGCGCGGCAGCGGAATTCTTACCCCTCGGCAGCCTCTATGCTCGGCCGCTGCAGCTCCACCTTCTCCTACACTGGCGCCCCTCCTCTGGCTCCCTGACGGATCCTCTTCCGGTTACCCCGCTGGCCCGCCCCCACCTCCAGAGGTGGACGGATCTCATGTGGCTTGCTACAGGTGTGCCTCTGCACTCCCTTCCGCCCCTTTGGTCACTTCACCGACGCGAGCCTTTCCGGTTTTCACCTGTTACCGGACTTTGTCTCGGCCTTGGGCCTTTGGCCTCGGGACGTCGCGGACAAACACATCAACTGGCTGGAGTTGAAGGCGGTTTGAATGGCCCTCGACACCTGGCAGGAGACGCTGTCCAACCAGGAGGTCCTCGTTCTATCGGACGACTCAACGGTGGTGGCCTATATTCAGAACCAGGGGGGCACTCGCTCGCCCTCCCTGTGCATTCTCCTTTACCATCTCCTACTTTGGTGAAGGGAACAGGGCATCGCCCTTCGAGCCCGCCATATCCCGGGCCACCTAAATGTGGTCGCAGACTCTCTGTCCTGCCGCAGACAGCTTCTCCACACCGAGTGGTCCCTGCGCCCAGACATCTTTCGACCGATCTGCTGACGGTGGGAGACGCCGCTAGTCGACCTTTTTGCCACCAGATGGAACAGCCAGCTTCCGCTCTTTGTCTCTCCAGTCCCGGACCCCCTCGCATGGGCGGTGGACGCGCTCTCCATTCCCTGGGACGGGCTGATCGCTTATGCCTCTACCCCCCGTCGGTGCTGGTGCCGAAGATCCTGCGGAAACTTCTTGGATGCTCCATGGTTCTCTTTCTGGTGGCCCCCTTCAATTGGACCAAGAGCTGGACCACGGACCTGCTCGCTCTAGCAACGGACCCATCCCTGAAACTCCCCTCCCCGCCCACGATGCTCAAGCAGCCCCGCCAGGCTCTCTTCCACCCGTGCCCGGAGCGCCTCCTCTTTCACGCCTGGAGGTTGTCCGGCAAGCCCTCGCCGCAAGAGGTTTCTCGGATGCGGCGGTGGCGGCAATTGCAACAGCCCACAGACTGTCTACCAGGAATGTGTACGAAGGCAAGTGGAGGGTCTTCCAGTCTTGGTGCGCCGCCCAGCGGCTCCCCTCCACGAATCTAACTACCCCCCAACTGGCGGATTTTTTTCCTTTGGCTCTTCGACAACCAAGGCCTAGCTCCTCACCATCAAGGGTTATCGCGCCATGATCGCAGACACTTAACGCCACCTGGGCCTCCCGGATCCGGGCGCTTGCAAAGACCTTTGGACCTGTTGGCTCATTTTGACCTCCGACGTTCTGTCTCCCGTTCTCTCATACCTCGGTGGGATCTTGCCTGGGTACTTACTTACTTACTTACGCCTGTCACCCCTACCCGGGTATAGGCCGTCGACGAGAGACCTCCAGCAACTCCTGTCCTGTGCTTCTCCTTCGATTCTACTCCAGGTGGTTCCCAGTCTCTTGATGTCTGCTTGGAGGTATCGACGCCAGGAGTTTCTCGGCCTACCTCTTTTCCTCTTTCCCTGGGGGTTCCATGACAATGCCTGCCTAGTGATACTGGATGCCTGGGTACTGACACGGCTAAATACAGACCGCTTCGAACCCCTGCCCTTGGCACGGTTCGCCGACCTGACCCGGAAAACGTGTTTCCTCCTGGCCCTCGCCACAGCTTCCCGCGTGAGCGAGCTTCATGTGCTCTTGGTACGCCTCACGTGCTTGCAGTTTCGAGCCGATGGCTCTGCGCAGCTTCTCACCGACCCGTCCTTTCTGGCCAAGAACCGGCTTCCCTCAGCCACGCCCCATATACTGACCGTGCATCCGCTTAGAGGGACGGACCAATCCCACAGGTCGCGTCAACAGGACCCGGTCCGGGCACTGAAGACTTACCTGCGTCTCGCAAAGCCGCGCCGTCTCGGGCGCTCCCGCCTCTTCCTACCACTGTCGCCCGGCAGGCCGGATATCTCGGCCCAGACAGTTTCATCCTGGCTGCGGTGGGTGATTCGGTCGGCCTACCAGGACCTCTCCCCTGATGGGGATAGACGTTTGCAGATCCGGGCGCATGAGGTCCGAGCATTTGCCTCCAGCGTGGCCCTTGACCGCAACTGCTCGGTTAAAGACATTGTTACGGTGGTAGGCTGGCATACAGACTCCACCTTCGCCCGCTTCTACCTCCGAGACCTATCCGACCGGCATGACCAGGGGGCCATGGTGGGCGACATCTCCGCGGCTCAGTATTCCCTCCGCGTGCCGCAGGCGCCGTAGGTACGTCTTAACTGAAATCGTCGGGAGTGCTCATTTGTAGGCCTGCGGGGGGGGTCTTATGTATAGGGGTTTTTGTGTCGGCACCCTCCTCCTCTTCACTATTCTTCCATATAGTAATGCCATCGGTTATGTATTTTGAGAAAACAAATGAATTTTTTTCTAAATGTATTTTTTTGAAAAATACTTACCGATGGCATTACTCAAATAGCCCTCCCTTCTGCCCCGCTTGCCTCTGTTTGCTAAGTGTGAAACTGCCGGGCTTTCGCCCTATGCATGCCGGGATAGGGTGGTGAGGGGAGGCCACCCGGGTCTCAGATGTATGTATCCCCGGTGTCTCCTCCCCAGTTGTGTAGGGGACACAACTTTGGGCTGAAATCGATAGGCTATAGAGTGTATTCCATATAGTAATGCTATCGGTAAGTAGTTTTCAGAAAAACACATTTTAGAAAAAAATTCATTTTTGCGTACCGTTTCTGGCCTTAATCTTCTTAGGTTTGGTGAAATTTAAGATAACGGTATTTGTCCGTAAAAACATTGTAAATGTGTCTACTTACAGTACTACATATCTTGCATTTGTGTGGTTCTTTATGTTTCAGGATGTGTTTTCGTGTATGTTGCGTAACCTGTTTGAGGAGTACCGCTTCTTCCCCCAGTATCCTGATCGTGAGCTGCAGATCACTGCAGTTCTCTTTGGGGGCATCATTGACCAGGGCATCGTCACGTATGTTGCTTGGAATTCTTTCTAGATTGTTTGGGGGATGTAGAATAGGTTCCTGAGTAGCACAAAAATGCTTGCTAGATTACACGGCTTTTCTTTTGAGCAGGAACTCCCCAATGTGCAAAAGGCCATCAGGCTGACATCGGCTGCTGTTGGCCCGTGCACGGTAGTGTGTGGGCCAATGGCCTTTGCGCATTGGTTCATTGCTAAGAAGACTTGGTGAACTATAAAGTGGGGCAACTCAGCTAGCGGTTATGCTTGCTTGCTACTGTTTTGCTGTTAACTCATTCGAGACTTGCCGCCTCTGGATATGCGGCTTTAAGCATACAAGATAGTATACAAGATGCGGCAACATTTTTGGAAAAAACAATCCTCCACATTAAAACTGCAGTGGCAATAAAGCCAGATTCTGAAAATGGTCTGCCGTATCATTTCAGTATCTAGTAAAATTATTCAGCGTTGTTACAGCAACATTAAATGCATTTTATTAATGTAAGTGCTGCTGTTTTTGGGTGTGATTTCATGGAAATTGATTGCTTATGTAAAGTTTTCCTGCTTGCATTGCCAATCTTGCATTGCCAGTAGTCCGTAGCGACATGCACTCTTTGCGCGCAGCACTCTTGCGCTAGTAAGTGTTCTTCTAGTTTAGTGGAACTGGTTTCTCTCATGTAATGTTTGTGGTAATTTATCGTTTATGGAAGATAACAGTTCTTAGTTTTACTGACTTCCACAAGTGTGAGACATTCATTTAACATCACCACAATTTATACAATTTCCATGGGTGACAGTTTTCAGTCCTGGAAGCTGATTCAGCTTTTTCAAAATCCCAGAATGCTGAATTTCTGTCTTTTTGTTCAGACAGAACTGTCCTTCAGCCTTCTTGTTCTATCTGCAAGAGGCATAAATTCTCATGAGCCCCTCCATCTGCAGGGGCTCATGAGAATTTGTCTCTTGCTGGCCTTGGATTGTGGGACATTGTTAATCTGTGGACCATTTTCAATCATTTCAGTTTTTCACCGCATCAACCATGAATTTCTGATAAATATCTGGTGAAACTTCAGATTGGTTACAACTTCATTATGTGGTACACAGTCTTAGTTGGTACTGGTTTCTGCTGTGATTTTTGTTGGGAGCAACATTTGCCAACATGCATGTGCTTTAACTGTTGTAGGTTTCCATGCTATCGGCAGCTGTATTTGTATGGTTATGTGTGTACAGATATTGGACTCTGGGGATAGCCTTGCGGTACATCCTGGAGGCACTACGCAAACCACACAACAGCAAGATGTACTGTTTCGGCATCACCGCCCTCGACAGGTTCAAAACCAGGTAGGGCACACTTCTAGTTTTCACAAAGAAACAGGAAAATTTTATATTGCGTTACATTCAGATTCACATTCCTCTAGTTGAACTTAGACTTGGCTTTGTCATTCATGATAACTTGCGGTTCGGCATGAAATTTATTGTAAATTTGTGTCAGTGTGAATGATTACTGTATTGAAGAACTTTGTTGAAAAGAGTCTAGGTTTTGTCTTGTATGTTTTGTATTACTCATTATAAGCTGACGAGCAAAAAGAAATGCGACATTTTTGGAATCGTGCAAAATGCAGTATTTGTTTAATCATTGGAACACTTTAGTGTTTCTGCGAAATGCAACATTTTTAAATAAAAAAATTAATTAAAAAATGTCGCATTTCTTTTGTTCATCTCTATATGTCATGATTTCCTTGTGTTGACTGCATAACCAACTTCAGCAAACTGAAGACTTTTGTTAGGACACAATGTGCATCTTGTTTGTTTTATTTTCCAACCGTCCCTAACGGATCTCCTCTTTTTGAATAGCAGAGATGGGGTTTACAACAGGAACGTATCTTGAGAAATCAGTAGCAGCTTTCCTCACAAGTCCCCCACCTGGGTCTGCCCTGGGGGACTTGGGTGGGGTTAACTACCTTTTAGTTCCTAGGTCACCCTGGTCAGTCCCACAGGGTGGGTTTTCCCCTCTATTCTGGGGCATGTGTTTCTGTCTACCCCTGGTCCATTCACTTGTATTTTCCTTTTTTTAAAACTCTCTACTGTCTGCGCTGCCTGTAGCTCATGATATTAGGTGTGTGTTGCTAAATGATCTTGGGTTTATTTAGCGTATTAGACCGGCTGGCAGCATACATTCAATATTCTCTTTATTTTTTTCACAAGCAGTGCAGGCATGTCCTGTGTAAGTCTTGTTGCTGTCGGGACGTTAAGCAATGTACAACCAACCAATCCTCACAAGTTTTCACCCCCGTCAAAACCCGTCTTTCTCAGATGCTGCTTTCATTATGACAGCACTACCTGAGAAAGACTCCAGGATGGGGTTGAAAGCTTATCAGGAAATCTAGTTCAGATTGTACAAAATTCCTTTGTAAATTATTATACACAATGGTAGTAGAATCAGTACACAATAACAATACTCCTGTCATGATATTTTGTGTCTGTTTTCCTTTTGCAGACTGAAAGAGTACCCACAGTACTGTCAGCATCTTGCAGCCATCCCTCACTTCAGTCAATTCCCACAGGTTATCATTGAGGTGAGTTCACAGCTAAATTCAGCTTTCTTCAGGTACCAGTAAAATTCAGCACACGTTAACTCATTCGCGGCCAGCCGCATCCAGATGCAGCTTGCCACAAATGTGTTAAGGGTAATGCCAAAATGTATGGGAGGCTCAAAATATAGCCAAGCTATTCTGGTACTACACCTGAACTGCTGTAATCGGAGCCATATCCTGTTTGTTTCCTCAAAATAGCCTACCGATGGCATTACTATTAGGAAGATACGCCTAGCTTATCGATTACAGCCTAAGAACTCTCGTGTATTACTACACAAAGGGAGCAACTTTTGTGAGTTGCTAGCTCACCACCTGAGTGGCCTCCCTTACCTGAGTGACCTCCCCTCTTTCCATATAATTGCGCATGCGCAATACCGCATCGCCAGTCTCACACTTAGCTTCCGTCAGATAACGGTTACTCAGCCTTCAGTGTGCTTTTGTGTTTGGTGTTTTTTCGTGTTTTGTTTAGATTTCCCTTTCTCCAATGATGAGGTAAGGCCTCGGGTACTGTCTCCTGCTGGCTTGGAAGAGCTGCCAGTCTTCAACATTGCCCGGGGAATTTTATTCTTTGAAACTTTTGCAGTAGCGGTGCGACCGGACACTTCGTTGCAACTGTTTGTACACTTGTGATTCTCACTTTTACTTGACCCTTTCTTCTCTTGCGGTATGCAAGGTCGGACCTGCCGGCGCTGTGGCGATTTTCAATGGCCCAGCGATGCACATTCCATGTGTTTGCCTTGTTCCAGTTGCTCTTCCATGAAGACTTGTGCCACCTAGCAGGAGGAACTGTGGTCCCAGTTGTGGCACTTGTATCGGCGGGAGCGCCCTCCTGGTGCCCGTGACCTGCCTGTTCAGGCGTTGGGTGGTCCGGTGGCGGAGAATCCCCCTCCCTCTCCCGGGTCTCCGGTCGCCCCCAGAACCCGACGTGCGGCTTAAGAGATTTTGGTTCCTTCCTCTCTCTGCACCCAGTCGGTCCTGCCGTCCACACCAGCAGGCCCTTTCATCTCTCACCCTACCATTCTCAGCCGCTTGTCAGAGCGTGATGGGCGGAGGCTGCTGACGTGCCCTCCCCCTCCCCCTTCCCCTGGTGTGTGGGGACCTCTCACAGCTCTAGACGGCGTTCGACACATAAATCTTTTCCTGCCCGCTTAGCGTTTAGGGTGGAGGTTGCTGATGCCTCCCCCCCCCCCCCCCCCCCCCCTCCCCAAGCAATAGCCTCTCACAGCTCTCAGCGGAGGTCGAGATGTGATTGCCGTCGCTCAAAGCGCTCCTTACCCTCACGTGCTTCTTCCAGGCTGAGGGCACGTTCGCACCGCCGTGTCCCCTCACCCTCTCCGATCCGCTGCCATTCCCGACCCGCTCTGGTGCCTACTTCCCCTGCGGGGTCGCAGTACCGCTTCTCTGAACATGTTCTTTCTGCTCGCTCCCGCGACCGTCTCGCTGGCTATCGGTGGCTCTCCATCTCCCCACACAATCGCCGCCATGACTCCCGCCATCGGACAGATATGCGTGATGTCATCTCTCTATATCAAGCACCGGAACAGTTAGAGATGCGTCACCCTCACTTCCAGCGGACTTTGCATCCAGCCGCTTACTCACGGTGCCGCCACACTGCTCCCCGTTCGCCCCCCGGGGCAGTTCGTCTCACCAGAAATCGCCCAACGGTTACCTCAGTCATACCGCCGCGGAGGACATCCTTAGCATCCATCTGGAGGACTCAGCCTCTACCCTTTGTGCATGGGACTCCCGTCCGTTTGTCGACCTCAGACACCTCGGATTTGCGCTCTCCTCGCTCAGTGTCGTCCCACGCCTCCCGCTCTCGGCTGGGTGCTCGGTCTGTTAGCACCCCTTCTCTTCTGTCCGCCCTCAGCGTCCCGGGAAGAGATTCAGCTTGGAACCGCGATGAGGCCGCTCGTCTGATCTCCCGTATCTTGCCTCGGGTCGTGTGTCCACCATCCCCGCCGCTCAAGAGAAAACCTTTGGCCCTGGTGGACGCTCACCATCAACCCAAGCGTTTCAAATCTCTCAGCCCCCCGGGGTTAAGGACCTCTCAGAGGCTTTCAACGATCAGTAGTGCAAGATTTATCTGATGCGCAGCCCGAGCACGGAAGGCAGCGCAAATGTGAATCCGACGGCCACTGGAAGGTGCCGCAGGAGGTACACGTTCTTAGTTGACGACTGCAACAAATCATGCCAACAGAGGAGAACCGCGCAGCGTCGGGGCCACGAAGGCCAAGAGTACGACCGTTGTAACGACCGATCACGAAGTCCAAAGAAGAGGCCAAAACGCCGTAATTCCATGGAAATTGCCCCAGTAAGCAGTAAACGCCGGGCGAGAGAATGTCCGAGGCCTTACCTGGCCATCGGGGATGTTCGAGACCAACCAAAACGAATGATAAATACAAAAAAACACGGAGACTGAAAATAACGAAACCGACAAAATGGCAGTTAAGTATGAACTTGGAAATAACGTCCTCTCGCGAGATCAGGAAGGGAGGCTATCCGGAGGAAAGGGAAGCCACTCATAGGATGGGGTAGCTGCTAGCTAATTACGTCCCTGGTTGTGTAGCAACACACAACAATTTTGGAGGCTGAAATTGACAGGCTAAGTATATCTTCCTATCAGTAATACCATCGGTAAGTATTTTTCGAAAAAATTTATTTTAAGAAAAATACATTTTTCTTTAAAATGTATTTTTTCGAAAATACCTACCGATGGCATTACTCGGAGGACCTTCCCACCTGCCCCGCTTACCGCTAGTAAGCTAAGAGTAAGACTGGCGAGGCAGTACTGCGCATGTGCAATTATATGGGAGGAGGGGAGGCCACTCAGGTAAGGGAGGCCACTCAGGTGGTGAGCTAGCACCTCACAAGAGTTGCTCCCCTTGTTGCGTAGGTATACGCATGGGGCCTTATTCTTAGGCTGAAATCGATAAGCTAGGTGTATCTTCCTAATAGTAATGCTATCGGTAGGTAAGTGCAAGGATTGTGTTTGTGACTGCCTGTGTAGGTGGACACACTCAGTTTTCATGTTTGCAGTATTATTTCTTTGTTTCCAGAGGATAAAAGTTGCTGTGCTTGGGCCGAAGATAATTTGCTTGTAACATGTCCCTAAAAATGGTTGTCGTTTCTCAGTGTTCTGACTGAGGTCAACAGATGGCAGCAAACCTTTGCCTGAGGCAGCTGTTATGGTGTGTGAGGGTTGAGTGGGTTTGTCAGGTTTATTTCAAGGTGTTGGGGTTAACCCATTTAGCCCTACAGCCGTATTTCTCAAATTTTCGAGGTGTTACCTAATGACTATGTACCACTTACAGAGATGGGCAGACCATGATAATTGAAGGTTAGTGCCAGCTTAGCGCCAAGCTAATCTGGCACTAACCTTGAGTTATCATGGTCAGTACATCTGCTGTAGGGTGATGGGGCGAAATGGGTTAATAAAAGAAAACTAAAAGAGTTTACATTGAAATTTTGTTTTTGTGCTTGTTTTTGCAGTACATTGAGTATGGGACGCGCTCGCAAGACCCACCTGCCATGCCTGATGCCTCTCGCAGCCACACCCCTGCTATCTCTGTGACATCCAGCGGCGGACCCCCGCCCATCAACCCCCCACGCAGCACCCCCATGGACCTGGGTCTGGGCCCCTCCCTGGGCATGCCTTCCAGCTTCAGCAGCAGCAGCAGCATGTCTCTGTCCGTCCCAGCCCCACCCCCCATACAGGCCCCAGCCACACAGGCTCCACCCCCACCGCCCCCTGCCCCCGCCCCAGCTCCTTCGTCCTCGTCTGGCGGTGGCACTAACGCTGGGAGACCCACCTTCCCAAAAGTAAGTCAAAAGATTGTTGTGAATTAGTAGGTACTCCAAGCCTTCTTTGCATGACTAAGCGTGACCTAAAGTTCACTCATTTTCTATCACTGATGTTAACCAAAATATGCTGCATATATCAATAAAATGTATACTGGGTTGTAGTATGGCGTCTACTCTTTGTGTTCATGTGTGTTTCTGTGCTTATTTTTTACACATTTAGTACTTTATGTGTGTTTTACTGGCGTATCTATCGTTTATGGCTTGCCGCGGCGGCACAGCGCGCGCGTTGTTCACAGCACACATCGGCTTTTCAATTGCCTCGCGAGTCATGTCGAAGTGACACAGGCTAAAAATAGCTAGCCAGTTAGGTAGAGCAGAGCTAGCCCTTTTCGTATAATTTATTTTTGCATAAGATCTCGGGAACGTATTCAAATTTCAAGTTAAAAAACTTCAACGTAATATTCACACTCTTCTACAAAACAGACACGAGCGAAAAATATATGCGTGACGGTGTAAATGTTATGCACAAACCATAACGGTTTTTCGCCAATTACACCCAAACGAATTCTTTTGAGGGGGGGGGGGGGGGGGGGGCATGTATTTTCAACTTATCATTGGAATTAGAAAAATGAGTCCTATCTGAAAAACATATTTACAAATGTGATCATGTAACTTAAAAAATTACTTTGGAGTACCTAAAATAAGGTGTTAACGCCTGTTGTGCATGCAGCCAACGGTCCTGTTAGCACTACCAATGGCTGCATACTTTTTGGGTGTTTGTAGTGAATTTGGTTGAGATGATTCCTTCAGAAATCGCCTTGACCAGAATCGCTACTAACTCCCAAAGGTCAAGTCCTAACTTTTCAAAGACGTGGGAAACAATAAGCTACAGGCATCAGATTTTCGGCGATTTTCAGATTTTCCTGGCCCCCGTTTAATAACACTTTTGACTTCTTATGTGCCAGGAAATGGCTTTAAATAACTCTACAATTCTTCAAAATTGCCGTTTTCAGATTTTTTTGGGGTGAACAGTTCTGATGCCTGAGCTAGTAAAAACAAAATTTACCAGCTCAGAAGGAGAGTAGCTGAGGTAGATGTTCTATGACCATGACAGACAAGAGTAAAAGATAACACTCGTTTACACTCAATCCTGAGTTAACTGCATCAGTACTGCAAACTGTGCCATTGGTTGGATGCACAAGAGGTTTAAAGTAACATTGTTTCTTCAAAAGCATTACCGATGGCATTACTATTGTGAAGGTACACTTAGCTTACCGATTTCAGCCTAAAAACTTGTGTGTTGCTACACAACCAGGAAAGTAACTCTCGCAAATAGTTACCCCGTCCCCTGAGTAGTCTCCCTGTCCCCCGAGTGGCCTCCCATCCTCATCACGTGAGTGGTGCCTTCCCATCAGTCTTATGCTTAGCTTCCTGCGCTTCCTGAGCATGGTACTGGACCCACCCGCTCTGCGGAGCGTAGACGATGTACCGGCCCCACCCGCTCTGCGGAGCGTACACAATCGGAGGAGTGGGGCCGACGGACCAGGCCCTACCGCTCTGGGGAGCGTGATAGACAGTCTGGGCACACCCGCTGTGCGGAGCATGTAAGACGGTAATCGAAGTCGCCCTGCGTGGCGGCGACGCACCACCGTGAACACTTTGCGCCCAGCCGCTCTGATGAATGTAGCCGTCAGTGGCGGGATCCTCCTAGAACTCTGGAGTCAAGGGGAAACACGAAGAGGAGAGCCGCAGCAGCAGTCCTTACAGCCGCTCGCCAAGCAGTAGCCAGGCTACACACCGGAGTGACAGCCCTCCTCCATGGACCCCGACACTGTTTTAACCACCCCGGCACCCTAGCACCTTACACCAGGGGCTCCGGCCCTCTGTCTCCTTGGTCGGATTTCGGGACCATCGTGTTTTCCACCCGTCGGCCTTGACGAGTCCCAGTTCCTCTAGCCCTGTCCCGCACGGCAGTCCTCCTTTTTCAGAAAATTTGTTTTCACTCCGATCAGCTGCTGCTAAGCCGGACGACGCTCTCAGTCTTCATCCAGAGGACTCTGTGTCGGCCCTGTTTCAGGTTGACTGGCGCCCTTTGCCACCCAGCTCCACTCGTTCGCCGCGCACACCACGATCCACCACGGAGACCCTACGCTCCTTGGAGGAAGCCGCACGCCTCATCTCGGAGATTCTACTGCCAGAGGTTTGCCCCAGAGCCCCACCGCTAAAGAGGAAGGCATCAGGCCAAGAGATTGAAGTCCCTACCTCAGCCACCTGGCCTCCGAGATCTTTCGGATGCGTTCTCCATTCAGCTGCAGGGACCTTGGATGGGCTCGGGGTTTTTCGTCGACAACAAGTGGCCGGCTAGAATTGACATCAAGTTCCGCCAACACTGGTATACAGGACACTCCCAATCCTTCACCTGCCCCCTCCCTTCGATCGACGTCACAGCAGAAATGCAGGCAGCAGGACCCAACGCGCTGCAGCACCTGATCCCTCGCGGTCTGGAAATTCCTGGACTTGACTACACAGTCGGTCATCAGATGGCTGGAGGACACCTGGGACCTGGATTCTTCTCCCCAGCTGCGCGAAGTACACTCCTTGGCGGTCGTGGTGAATCGGGCAGCTTACCACTCCGCGGTTAACGCCTTGGCAGCAGCGGCCAACTGCAACATGATGCGGCGTGACGTTCTTGCTGGCTGCCCCCGGATACCCACTTCGCTGAAGTCATAGTTGCGCCAGGCTCCGCTCGGTGGCACTCTCCTGTTTGGCCTTACCTGGCAGTTGGTTAAGGAAGTGAATAAGGACCTCTGGCCCAGCCCCGCGGGAATGACTTCCACTCGCTTTCAAGCTGCCTGCAAGGCCGTGGGTCGCACTGTGGACATACAGATCCTTACCCCGCCCTTCCAGAGGCTCCCGTGGCTCTGCTCGCCCCCCCCCCCCCCCCCCCCCCCCCCCACACCGGCCGGTCGCTCCCACTCCTTCCCGGCCCACACCCCCGCCTGGCCCCAGACCGCCCAGAGACCCGAGCGGGGAAGGGCCCACTGACTCACTGACGTGGTGCCCCCACCGAACTCTGTAGGGTCTCCAGTCGGTGGGAGGCTGGCTCTACACAGCAACGTTTGGCGTTCTCTGTTTCCGGACGACCCTTGGATCCTGTCTACCATCCCCGAGGGTCTGCAGATCTCCTTTCGGCCCCCCACCTCCTCTGCAGTGCTACCCTCTCTGGACCCAGGTTCCGGGTGACAGGTCAAGGCTCAGGCGCTGCAAGGAGAAGTGGACTCCCTGCTCCAGAAGGCCGCCACGGAGGTGGTCGCATGTCCCGACTCGCCGGCCTTCTACAGTCGTCTCTTCGTGGTGCCAAAGCCGGACGGCGGGTGGCAGCCAGTCATAGATCTCTCGGTGCTGAACAAGTTCATTACCGCTTAGACCTTCCGGATGGAAACCACCAAAGCATTGAGAGCGGCGGTCATGCCCATGGATTTCGCCGTCAGCCTCGACTTGTCCAACACGTACCTACATGTGCATATGCACCCTGCAGCTTGGCAGTACCTGCACTTCGCCTACCGAGGGTTGGTTTACCACTTCCGGGCCCTACCCTTTGGCCTCAACCTCGGCCCCTGGGTCTTCATCCGGATTATTGACGCAGTGGTTGCCAGGGCCCGGCGGTCGTCTTCAAGTCCGACCTCCAACTATCTCAACGACCTGCTCCTCAGGAACCAGGACGCGACTGCTCTTTTTATGCGACAGGGACGCCTTACTCTCTCTTCTGCAACAACTCGGCTTCCTGGTCAACTTGGGAAAGTCGGACCTCACACCCTCCCGGTTTACACATCTCGGCATGGAGTTCCTGACAGACCTCAACATGGTGAGACTACCCGAGGCGCGTGTCCAGAAGTTGGCGGGACTAGCCCTGCAGGTGTCCCGCGCCGAAGTGGTTCCGGTCAGTGTTTGGCTACAGTTCCTGGGGCTCATCAGCGCAGCGGCGGACCTTTTACCTCTAGGCAGGCTCTACTCGCGGCCACTCCAGCTGCATCTGCTGCTTTATTGGTGCCCGTTCTCGGACGACCTCGAGGCCTCGGTTCCAGTGTCACACCTAGTCCGGCTGCAACTTCAGAAATGGATGGACCCAGTGTGGCTCGCTTCTGGAGTTCCCCTCTACTCCCCCCTACCCAGCCTGTCACTCTGCTCGGACGCGAGCCTGATAGGATGCTCACCTCCTCCCGGACTTCTGCGCTGTCGCCGGCAAGTGGCAACCGGACCTGGTCGGGAAGCATATCAACTGGCTGGAGTTGAAGGCGGTGTGACTCGCCTTTGTCACCTCGGAGACTTGCCTCAGACGTCAGGAGGTTCTGATTCTCTCCGACAACACGACGGTCATGTCCTACATCCAGAAGCAGGGTGGGACTCGCTTGTCTTCGCTCTTCATCCTCCTGTATCAAGTGCTCTTGTGGTGCAAGGACCGCAGCTTTTTGCTTCGAGCGCGACACATCCCCGGCCACATGAACGTCCTGGTGGACTCCCTCTTGCGGCAAGGCCAAATACTCCACACCGAGTGGACCCTCCGCCCCGACCTCTTCCGGATGATAGCACGCACTGGGAGACGCTCATGATCGACCTGTTCGCGATGAGGTGGAACAGGCAGCTTCCCCTATTCGTTTCGCCAGTGCCGGACCCACTCACCTAGGCTGTGGACGCCCTCTCCATCCCCTGGGACGGCCTCCTGGCTTACGCATACCCCCCGTCCATGCTGGTGCCCAAGTTCCTCCAAAAGCTCAAGGGCTGCAATACAGTATTTTTCCTGGTGGCCCCGTTCAGTTAGAACAGGAGCTGGATCACCAATCTCCTGAGCCCAGCCACAGACCCTCCCCTAAGACTCCCCACGCAACGCACGATGCTGAAGCAGCCCCGGCAGGATCTCTTTTACCCTTGCCCAGAGAGACTCCTATTACACGCCTGGAGATTGTGCGGCGTGCCCTCACCGCTAGAGGCTTCTCGGGTGCGGCGGTGGAGGCTATCGCTGCAGCACACAGTCCTTCAACCCGGAAAGTCTACGAGGGGAAGTGGAGGGTCTTGCAGTCCTGTTGCGGCATCAAGCACTTCTCCCCCACAGATCTGACAATGCCCCAGCTCGCCGAGTTCTTCCTGTGGCTCTTCGCGGAGCAGAAGTTGGCACCTATCACCATCCAGGGCTACCTGTCTATGGTGGCTCACACTTACCGGCACTTGGGCCGGACAGACCCGGGGGCTTGCAAGGACCTTGCCGACCTGATGGCGCATTTTGAGTTCCAGCGGCCGGTGACCCGCTCGCTGATACCAAGATGGGACCTACCGTGGGTGTTAACTTGGCTGACCGTTTTTAACCTCTGCCCTTTGCACGGTTCGCCGATTTCACCAGGTAGACATGCTTCCTGCTGGCTCTCTCCACAGCGTCAAGAGTGAGCAAGCTACATGCACTCTCAGTGCACCCCTCCTGTCTGCAGCTCAGGGCCGATGGCTCAGTTCAGCTTCTCACCAGCCAGAGATTTTTGGCAAAAAATAGACCCCTCTCAGCTGCTCCTCAGCCGATAACTCTTTGGCCACTAAGAGGCGGTGACCAGTCCTGGGAATCCCGACAGCAGGACCCGGTCAGGGCGTTGAAGATCTACCTTCGCCGGTCAAAGCCCCGCAGGAGGAGACGTTACCGCCTCTTCCTGCCCTTGGCACTGGGCAGGGAAGACATCTCAGCCCAGACTATCTCTGCATGGCTACACAGAGTTGGTGGTTCTACCTCCGAGATCTCTCTGACCAACGAGCAAACCTGGCACTAGTGGGGGACATTGCTGTGGCGCAACACTCCCTCCCGGCACCGAAGGTAACGCTTGGCTGAAATCGTTGGGAGTTTGTGCCTAAGGGGCCTTGGCTAAGCGTTAACGCTGGGGTAGGAACTAGTGGGCAGCACCCTCCTCCTCTTTGCTATTCTTCCTAATAGTAATTCCATCGGTAATTTTTTGAAGAAACAAATGTATTTTTCTCTAAATTGTATTTTTTCGAAAAATACTTACCGATGGCATTACTCAAAGTGCCCTCCCACCTACCCCGCTTGCCGCCAGTCGCTAAGAGTAAGACTGATGGGAAGGCATTACTCACGTGATGAGGATGGGACTCGGGGGGGGGGGGGGGGGGGGGGGGGGGGGGAGACAAGGAGACTACTCAGGGGATGGGGTAACTACTTGCAAGAATTACTTCCCTGGTTGTGTAGCAACACGCGAGTTTAGGGTGAAATCGGTAAGCTAAGTGTACCTTCCTAATAGTAATGCCGTCGGTAAGTATTTTCGAAAAAATACATTTTAGAGAAAAATACATGTTAATCATGAGTTCTCAGTAATGCATTATGGCAGGTCCTGTTGTACTTACAATAACCATCATAATTTTGTTTGAAGTCCCAGGATTTTTTTTTATATGCATCTGAGCGTTTGTAGTATGACTTTTGCTCTTCAGTTATTATCCGCTTTTCAAATCAAGCTTCAGTGTAAGCGAAACCTTTGATTTCATGAATACAAGAGAATCTCTTCCTGTACAAGCCAGTGGCTTCTTGTTTTAAACATTGATATGTTGCCAAGTAGAAAATAAACATCACAGTTCATCAAATAAATCCATTTAGCTGCGGACGGATAAGGGCTTGAATCCATTACATCCTGAAGCTGATTTTTTAAATTTGCTTATTGCCCTATAAAGGCTACATATCAGATTAGGAGTTATCTTGACCATTTTAGTTCAAGGGTGGTGCTATTCTGGCACTATCAGTCAAATTTATTTTAGGCAGTAGTGCATCAGTGTGAAAAGGGTTAACCTTTTTTTGGTGTGTACAACGCATGTGACTATTTGATGCGTCCTACCAAGGGCATCATTATGATGTCCATCTTTTCATGCTGTCCCCTGTACCGACAGAAAGATTAAATTCTTTTATAAAGCCTGATTCGTTACAGCCGTCAATAGCTACTGCAACAAACATCGACACACTGTTGGCGGGCCAGGGGAAGGAGGAGATTTCAGTGCCACCAGAATCCCTGCAAGACAAAGTCTTCTTCATCTTCAACAACCTCTCTCTTGCAAACATGAATCAGAAGGTAAGATATATATAAATTATATTTAAATGCACTCAATGAGAGATGAAGATTTTCGCTGTCATAAAGTGGCAATTCTTGACCCATTTAGCCCCAAGGAAGTGTTGCCAACATTTTGGATTGTCACTTAAAGACTATCAGTTGCAGGAGATGGATCAACCATGGTAATTTAAGGGTAGTGCCAGCTTAGCTTGGCACCTGGGATACGAACTCGCTGTTCTTTTAAAATGTCCTTACCCTTAACCTATTTAACCCCTTGGCCACATTTTATAAATTTTGGAAGTGTCACCTAATGGTTATGTGCCCATTGCAGGAGATGGATCGACCATGATAATTTAAGGCTAGTGCCAGATTAGCTTGGCGCCTGATGGTGCCAAGCTAATCTGGCACTACCCTTGAATTTCCATAGTCAGTCCACCTCTTGCTGTAGGGCTAAATGGGTTCATGGCACTGTGGGTATGGAGGGTGGATTTAGAAGTGTATCTGGGCTCAAAGGTGTGAGCTCTGCGCAACATCAGCAATCATGAATACCCCCAACTTTGAAATACAAGGGTTGTCTCAAAGTGTATGCATGTATGTAGACACCAGGGTCTAGTTGCACATAATTTTTAATAGTCGGTACATGCCTGCCATAGTCCTAATGACTTTATGTGAGCCATTTTTGGCCCCATGCGAAAAATTGGTCGGCAGTTGCTCGCAACTGGTGGCAGATATATACACACAAAAATGCAGTGACCACTCAGACTGTCCTGGGTTTCATGTACTCCATTGATAGAATATACATTATGTTCATATCTATACAGTATATGCACATTCATTTTCCTGTGCTAGGGTGAGGAGCTGAAGGAACATGTGGGCGAGGAGTACGTGCCCTGGGTGTCGCAGTACCTGGTGATGAAACGCGCCAGCATTGAGCCTAACTTCCACACCCTCTACTCCTGCTTTGTCGATGTCCTCAAGATCTCCGCCCTCACACAGATGGTCATCAAGGAGACCTACCGCAACATCAAGGTAGGTCAAGGGCAGTGCCAGAATAGCTTGGCGCCTATTGGAGCCAAGCTATCCTGGCACTACCCTTAAAGTATCGGTGAACTTTGGGGACCAAAAATAATTGTTTGTTGTAATACTGAAAGTTTGCCAATTAACCCATATCATGGTGAGGCTAAAAGCTTCAAATTTGTACACTGCCATATGGTCACGAGTACGACTGGGTGTCTCGTGGTAAAATCTACACCCTCCCTCACAAAACCTGCTACAAAATTATCGGAAGTGGTCAGATCAAACTAAGGCATATATCATGTTGTAGGGAAATGGATGAGGTTTCCAGTGATACATAATCGGGGGTTCTTTCTCCGGGTACTCCGGCTCTTCCTCCCCCACGACTTTGGTATCAGTTTCAGCCCACTTAATCAAATTTCAAATACAAACGATTTTGAATTTCCAAAACTTCAGTAGCTCGCTTGAACTTGCCCTTAGCACCACGTGAATGTTGTGTTTGTGTACAGTGTGTGTGAGTGAATGCGTGTGATTCACGTGAGCGTGCTTGTTGGGTTCAGTTCGCGGCGGCGCTTTGAGCTGATTTTCAATTAGGATAAAGCGCCTATTTAATGCCCTTATTATTATTATTATTATTATTTATGCGTGACCACAGAAGAGTTTGGGACATTATCACAGTTATTTTTTACCAAATTCAAATCCGAATTATAACTTGAGAACAAAGCGTGACACATTTTACACATGCTCCACGGAACTCAGATTTTCAAAGGCATGCTGCATTATGAAAAACCACTGTCACTGTCAGAAGATGTTTGCAATGTTGGCCTAAATCACCATTAGTTGATGATTTTCTAGTGTAAGTTGCTTTTGCATAATTCAGCATAATATGAGAGCCTGCTTGAACATAACACGTGTTGTAAATTTTGTCAGCAGAAATCATACTACTATAATACATTTTAAAAAATGGTCAATTATTAAAACTTATGTGTTATTATGTAGAGTATGTACTTAATCAAATGATCCAGTTTTGAAGATTTATTCTCAGAATGGTGTAAATATTGAGTTATGTTCAAACAGTCTAGGCACTCGTTTATCTCTACTAATCATCTGTTTTTGCTGAAGACAACTGGTGTAGTGATTTATATCAAGGTTTTGAAGAGGATGCATGGGTGATAGATGAAAAAACCCCTTAATGAGGTTTACAGTATGCATCCAAATTTTGGGTGTAAATTGTTCAAGCAGTCCAGCAAACTTTATAGATATATTGTTTTCTTTTCACTTATTCTGCAATAAAACTATAGTAGGACTATACTTAATTTGCCCCAAAACACCTAATTTTGTTAAGTTGAAATAATTGTATTTTCCTCTGCGTGCTGGCATGTAAAGGTTATGTTCAAACCAGTATACACATTATTTTTGTTAAAGGGTATATTTTGTTGCAAATCATGTAACAGATGATGCCAACACATAAAAATAGTTATGCACATGCTGGTACACAACATATTTGATACTCTTAACAATTTTTCCTTGTGAACATAACTTGACAAAACTTAGTGGGATGTAAAGTTACGTTCAAACATATATCACCTAAATCCAAGAATCACTTTATGTAAAAAAAATACCAACAGCTGAAAAGATACTGTTTAATTTTTTGCCTCACGTGCGCAGCAAAAGTGAGTGTGTTCTGGGCCAGTGGTCATCCGGCCGGCGGCATCCATGGTAAACTTCAACGTTGGCATTTTCTCGGAGACTATTCAAGCTACAGTCTTCAAACTTGGCCCAAGGATACTTTGTGGCAAGACCTTTCTAAACATGCCAATTTCAGTGACCTCTCACAAAGGTCAAGGTCACAGCAGCTCAGGAAATATATGAAAAATAGCTATTTTGTCAATTTCTTTTTTCTCAAATACTATTGACAACTTCAAACCCAAACTCTTTACATAGATACCTGATGGTAAGACCTTTATATGCACACTAATTTGGTTGATCCCTCGGAAAGGTCAACCCCCACCCGGGTCTGCCCTGGGGGACTTGGGTGGGGTTAGGTACTTTTTAGTTCCCTGGTCAGCCCCACAGGGTGGGTTTCCTTTCTATTCTGGGCATGTGTTTCTGTCTACCTTTGGTCCATTCACTGTACCCCACCCGGGTCTGCCTGGGGACTTGGGTGGGGTTAGGTATTTTTTAGTTCCCAGGGTCACCCTGGTCAGCCCCACAGGGTGGGTTTTTCCTCTTCTATTACTGGGGGCATTGTGTTTTCTGTCTACCCTTTGGTCCATTCACCCTGTATTTGTCTATTTAAAACTCTCCCAACTGTCTGCACTGCCTGTAGCTCTTGATATTGGATGTGTGTTGCTAAATGGTCTTAGCTTTATTTAGGCCCCATGTTGTAGGTTTATTTAACGTATTTGACCGGCTGGCGACATACATTCAATTTTCTGTATATTTTTTTTTTTCACAAGCAGTGCAGGCACGTCCTGAGAAAGCCTTGTTGCTGTCGGGACGTTAAGCAATGTACAATCAATCAATCGGAAAGGTCAAGTGTCACAAGAGGTAAAGAAATAGGTCCAAAATGATCATATTTTTACCCAAAAAAAAGTGTTTTCGCTAATACAATTCACAATTTCAAACCCGAACTTGCTACAGAGATACCTGATGGTAAGACCTATCTATGCATACTGATTTGCATGACCCCTTGGAAAGGTCAAGGGTCACAAGAGCTCAGGAAATAGGTAAAAAATAACCATATTTTGACAAGAAACGTTATGTCAGACGTGTTGATCGATCGAAACATGTGAGCCATATGGGCTTTGTCCTTTTTGTTTATGATAATAAAGCATGTGACACATTCTAGAATAAACATTTCTTTGTTTTTCGTTTGTACATAACTTTAAACCATCAGTACATCACATGCACAGCATAAAGTTAGGAACAAACACCATTGTTTTTTCAAAATACATGCCGATGGCATTACTATGTGGAATATACCTTTTAGCTTACAGATTTCAACCTAAGAGCCCTTTGTGTGTACCCTTACAAGGGCCTTAACTCTAGAGAGTTGTAACCAAGTACCTGGGTAGTCTCCCTTCCCTGGGTAGTCTCCCTTCCCTCCAGCCGGGTATATAAACAGTGTGTTCCCGCCAGTCCTATCCTTAGCTCTCCAGAAGTAAGGTTCACAGGCTTCAGCCTCAAACCGTTACATTGGAATTCTTTCGGATTCTAGCGTGGCAAGTTGTACTACTGGTTATGAAGATGGCGAGGCAAGGCCTCCGGTTGCGCCTACGGATTCCGTCTGCTAAAAAAGACAGTGGAGTTGGCGCAACCCGTGGAAATTGACCAATTGAAGAAACGGACCAGTTTAGAGCCACCCTTGGTTATTGTAGTGAGTAGGTTCACGGGGTCGGTCGTTAGTGGCCCTGTGAGGTCGCTCTTATAGCTGCACTTTTTGTTGCAATATGTGTCTTCCTTGCAAACCCGCCAGCTGCCTCTGCACCACCAAGCCCCACAGTCCCGCTCATATGAGTGACGCAAGAAAAGGTAGGCCCTCCTTCTAAGATGCAGTACCCACTCCCTGTAGTTGGCCCTCACGTAGCGAGGGCCGGGATGGCCTGCGCAGTCTCAGTTGGTCCTCCAACAGGGACAACCGAGACTTTATCCCCCACTGGGGATGGCCGAGACGCAGACCACACCGAAGAAGACAGCCCATGAGTCAAGATGTCATGTCCGGCCTTGCCCAGCACTCGCCGCTCCCACTGCTCTCGGTCTGAGGCTAGCTCAGGACGCCACAAGCGCAGGGATAGCTACAGTCTGTCGTCAGCTCGTCCGTCACTACATACCCGGGCAATGGGATCCCGCGCACGTTCGCGGAGTAGCTCACACGCTCGAGAACGTCGCCCGTCTCGGAGTCGATCACTTTCTCGGAGCAGGTCGTATGGAGACCGACGGACTGACTCTCCTCTCCGCCGCTCGAGATCCCCGGCGTGACTTTTCGCCCGCAATGGAGCATAGCAAGACCCGATACTCCACTCTCGACCACCGAGCAAAGCAGGCCCACGCTACCACAAGTACCAGGCACTCAGAGCATTCCTGAGGCCTTCCTTCCATTCGGTCCTCCCCGCCCCATCGCTCTCCACGTGGGCACACGGCACCTTCCTGGGACAAGCGCTTTGGGACTCCGCCGGACTGGCTTCCGACGGGTGGCGACGTTTTCCGTCCGGACTCGCCAGAGGCTTCGATTTATGACACAGATGCCCTCAGTCTTCAGCCGGAGGATTCCACGTCGTCTCTGTTGGTTCTAGACTCCTTTCCCAACCCCCGCTTCCGACACAGCAGAAGAGGCGCCTTTGTCTTCCGCGACCATCCGGGCCTTAGATGAAGCGGCGCGGATCATCTCCTCCATCCTTCCGTTGGACGTGTGTCCTCCGTCGCCACCGCTTAAGAGGAAGGCCGCAGCTTCAGTGGACGCTCCTTTCCAAATGAAGCGGTTTAAGTCTCTTCCTCAGCCTTCAGGTTTTCGAGACCTGTCCGACACATTTAACGAGCACCTGCGACAAGGCAGGCTGAGGTATAACGGTTTTTTCACTGACTCATGGTGGCCTAAGGACATGGACATCAAGTTACGGCAGAAGTGGTATACGGGTCACTCTCAAGCCTTCGGTTGTCCCCTCCCTGCGGTGGATCTGGAGGCGGAACTACAGGCTGGCAGTGCGGGACCGGTTCGACGCTTCATCCCCCCCAGGCTTGAGCTTACAGCAAGTTTAATCCAGGAATTCCATTGCGTGTTCAGGCTTCCTCGATATGGCTACACAGGCTGTGGTTAGGGGAGTGGAGGAGTTTTGGGAGTGGCCAAATGAGTCTGGGTTGCGGGACATCCACGCCCTAGCGGTGACGGCGAATCGCGCAGTACACCACTGGGCGACCAAAGCTCTCGCTGCGGCGGCTAACTGCGACTTGATGAGGCGGGACGCCGTCCTGAGAAGTTGCTCCAGCATCCCCGCAACCTTCAACGCTCAGCTTCACAGGGCTCCGTTGGGCGGTTTGCTCCTCTTCGGACCCACCTGGCAAGTGGTGAAGACTGCGGCCAAGGACCTGTGGCCTATCGTCCCCAGAATGGAGTACACCAGGTTTCTGACCTCCAGCAAGGATGAGGGTTGCGGAACTTCAGACCCACGTCTCGTCATAAGACGCCCTCTCAGGACCGGTCGTCAGGTACCATTCGGGCAGGGACGCTCCCTCCCGATTCATGCCCCCACCCGGACCAGCTCCGCCCAGAGACACGGGCGGGGGAGGGCCCAGTGACTCTCTTCCATATGCGCCCCCGCCGATTCCTGCAGGGTCTCCAGTCGGGGGAGGCTCGGCAGACACAGCGACGAATGGCGGTCGCTGTTGCCGTAGACCCTTGGATCCTCGACACGATCTCTTACGGCTTACAGATCTCGTTCCGGACGGCCCCCACCCCCACCCCTCTGAGGCGGACTCCACTTTGGAGGCGTGTGCCTGCGGACCAGTGCAAGGCAGACGCTCTGGAAGGGGAAATCGCCACCCTTCTCCTGAAGGCCGCCACGGAGATAGTAACCCGCCATGACTCCCTGGCTATCTACAGGACAGCAATTGGCGCCCGGTTATAGACCTCTCAGCGTTGAATCGTCGCTCCCCCCTTCCGCATGGAAACGGCAAGGGCCTCGGTGCAGCCGATGGACTACGCCATAAGTCTCGATCTCGCAGACGCATACCTACAAGTCCCCATACGCCCGGCCTCCCGTCGTTCCTGCACTTAGCCTTCCACGGAGTCGTCTATCAGTTTCGTGCCCTTCCCTTCGGCCTCAACTTCAGCCCGTGGGTTTTTACGAGGATCACGGACGCGGTGGTGGCCAGAGCCAGAAGGGTCTCCGCCAGCCCGACCTCCAATTATCTCGACGACCTGCTGCTCAGGTACCAGGAGGCGGCTTCCCTAGAGGCAGACAGGGATGCGCTCCTCGAGCTTCTACACCGTCTCAGGTTCATGGTCAACGGCGGTAAGTCGGACCTCACTCCGTCCTGCAGGTTCCTTCACCTGGGTATGGAGTTTCTGACAGACCTCAACAGGGTACGGCTACCGCAGGCGCGGATCCTGAAGTTGGCATCCCTAGCTCAACAAGTAGCTCTAGCGGACACAGTTTCGGCCAAAACTTGGCTCCAGCTCTTGGGCCTGATCATCACGGGGCAGACCTGTTACACCTCGGCAGGCTCTACTTGCGACCACTTCAACTGCATCTGCTGCTCCACTGGTGTCTGGCCTCAAGAGATCTTGCAGCCAAGATCCCAGTCCCGTTGTTGATCCATCCTCATCTTTTTTTTTTTTTTTTTCCATATTATTTCTACGAGTGAATGATGATGGCATGTGTTGTAAGGGCAGACAGTGAATTTCCCCGTGAGGGATTAATAAAGTATTATTGTATCAACACAGGTGGACAGACCAGGCGTGGTTGGCGACAGGAGTCCCACTACTCCTCCCCCCTTCCCCCCTCCCCCTTCCTCCCCCCCCCCCCCCCCCCCTCCCCCCTACAGTGGTAACCTACATCCAGAAGCAAGGTGGCACTCGCTCCCCGTCCCTCTGCATGCTTCTTTACCAGATCCTACTTCTTCTTCTTCTTCTCGAACGCCGTCACACTTGGAGTTTGGCTCTCAAAATGAAATCTGTGGTCTTCTGTAGCGCCTCCACAGGCCCGTACAGTTTCTCTTGTAGAGTGGCGGGCTTCGGCCATATCTCCTCCCTCAGCGGCTGGTGGTTCCCACAGTCCTGGAGGATGTGCTCTGCGGTCTGCTCTGCTTCTCCACAAGGGCACAGGGGAGATGGCACAAGGTGGAAGCGTCTGTGCAGGTGGAAATTGAGTCGGTTGTGCCCGGTCCTCAGACGAAAGATGGTCATCTGCTCTTGTCTGGACAGCTGATGGTAACTGTCTAGGGGCTGTTGTGGTGGTCTGTACACAGACTTAATGATGGTCTTCATCTCTGTGAAGCTGACTCCATTTTCATCTTGTTCTTTCTCTGCGCCCACTTTTGCCATTCTGTCAGCTTCTTCATTGCCGTAGATGCCACAGTGTGAAGGGATCCACTGCAGCACCAGTCTGGTGCACTTGATGTTTTGCAGTGCCTCTTGTAGACGTGGCAGTTTGCTTGCTGTTGCTGCCTCAAGGACAGACATGGCATCAGTAAGAAAGACAATCTGGGCATCAGGGTCTGCAGTGCCACTAAGGGTGTTAGCTGCGCACCAGATCCTACTGTGGGGCAGAGATTGGGGGATCTCTCTTCAAGCGTGACACATTCCGGGCCACCTGAATGTTCTTGCGGACTCCCTTTCGCAGGCAGGGACATCTCCTCCACACCGAATGGTCCCTCTGACCGGACATCTTCCAGATGATCTGTTCATGCTGGGAGACGCCCATGCTGGACCTTTTAACGACCAGGTGGAACCGGCAGCTCCCTCTGTCTCGCCCTTCCCGGACCCGCTCACCTGGGCAGTGGATGCTCTGTCGGTCTCGTGGGGTGGCCTACACCTATCCACCCTCAGTACTGGTACCCAAGGTCATTTTGAAGCTGCGGGGAAGCAACACGATCCTACTCCACGTCGCCCCGTTCACCTGAAACAGGAGTTGGACAACCGACCTCTTGAGCCTGGCCATGGACCCTCCTTTCCGGCTCCCCACTCTGCGCACATTGCTCAAGCAACCCAGGCAGAATCTATTCTATCCTTGCCCGGAGAGGCTTCTTCTTCACGCCTGGAGGTTGTGCAGCAGGCCCTCTCAGCATGAGGTTTCTCAGATGCAACAGTCCACCCACTCGCCCGCCAGGTGTACGAAGGCAAGTGTATGGTCCTACAGACCTGGTGCGAGTCCAAGCGCCTCTTCCCCTACGGCACTGACTACACCGCAGCTCGCCAAGTTCTTCTTGTGGTTGTTTAGAGAGCAGATCTGGGCCCCGATCACCATCAGAGGCTACCTCTCCATGGTGGGGGACACTTATCGACACGTGGGCCGGCCAGATCCGGGAGCGTGCAAGGTCCTCGCTGACCTGATGTCCCACTTCGACCTCCAGCACCCGGTCGCTCGCTCCCTCCTTCCATGCTGGGATCTCCCGTGGGTGTTAACCTGGCATAATTCCAGTCGATTCAAGCCTCTACCTTTGGCCCACCTCGCGGACATGACCAGGAAGACCTGCTTTCTCTTGGCTCTCACCACATGCACAGCAGCTAGAGTCGGCGAGCTACACGACCTGTCCATGGACCCACTGTGCATACAGTCTAGGTCCGATGGGGCTGTACATCTCCTGCCCAACCCCTCATTCTTGGCCAAGAATAGACTCCCCTCAGCCACGCCACAGGTGATGAGTATTCATCCTCTCACAGGGTTTGACCGGTCCCAGACGTCTCGACTGCAGGACCCGGTGCGAGCTTTAACTCTTTCCCAATGTAACATTTTCAGTGAGTCAGTTCCCTGCAGTGTTGCAGGGAAAAGGATGTTTGTTCCCTGGTGACGTACGTTTTTGGGGTATATTGAATTAATTTTGACAGCCTCGTAAGCTAACAACCATAGAAAAACTAGGTATCTTACATTGGAAAGAGCATTCAAAGTACTTTTCAAAAATGTTTATCAGTTTAGTGGGAAGTTGAACCAATTTGAGTATTATGCAACAGAACAAAAATGAAAAAAGCAGTTTTAGTAGCAACAGTGTACTCACCAACATGGCAGAAATTTGTATTTCCCAACTGGCACAAGCACAGAAATCAAACTAAATTGTATTCCACTGGCACACTCACAGAAATCACACACAGTGATGATAACAACACTGACTGAGTAACTCAAACCGTCTTTTCAGCTGATGGCCAAAAAAAATAAAAAAATGCAGGGCCAAAAGTCTTCAGCCACACCCACCACCTTGAAGTTGAAGAGATATCCAAAACAGTTAGATAACCACTTTCACAAGTTTTTTCAAAAAAGTCTTCAGCCACACACACTGAAAGTTAATCTTGAAGACATGATTGTACACATCCAAACTGTGATGTGTGAAAAAACTTGTGAAAGTGGTTAGAAAACTATCTGCAGAACACTTCACACATCTGAGACTGCAGCATACTGCATTATTTGGTGTAATCTTCCACAGTTTGAAATATGGGTCTACATACAAGGGTGTCTTGCAGTCCGGACACCAATAGCATGTCTGCTTCCGATGCGACTTCGCAGTCTGGACATCGTGCCCTGCAGCACCCAACGTGTCAAAGCACACAGTTTCTATAACTGCTGAGGACTCCAGGCAGAGGGATGCCTTCTGGGAAACGGTCCTTTCGGGCAACAAGTTGAACCATCTTTTTGGCTGGCTCAGTCGCAGCTGCTTCCAATGGCTGAATGTCTGTCAGCAGCAAGTCCAAGCACACAGCTTTCACCACATCCTCCAATGACATCCGCTTTCGGCGATGTGCAGCCCGATGTTTGTTGAGGATCACCGTGGTCTGGATCATAATCAGAGTCAGCAAATGGAAGAAAGGCTTCTTTTACCATTTAAGTGTTTTTCTATGCATTGGGAAATACGCGATCATCTGGTCTGACTGATCAACTCCAGCCATGTTTGCAATGTACTGTATCACTGCCAGAGGCTTCCGTTTCAGCACATACTGAGCTTGCGAGAGCTGAAGCTTTGGCTTGTGCATGGTCGACAGCACATACACGTCCTTCTTGTCTCTCCATCTGACTGCCACAACATTCTTATGTCGACGAAAATCAATCATTCCAGGCTGCAGCTTGGCAGTGGTCAACTCCTTTGGCATGCTGACACGATTGCTCCTCACCATACCAAAGACCATGTTGTCACACTACGCAAGGTACTGGCATATCATTGGTTCACAATAATAGTTGTCAATATATAGATGGTGACATTTCGACAGCAGTGGTTGTATCAGGCGGCAGACATCAAAGGGCTTGTTGCTGAGATGAGGGTCCAAGCAGAACATTTCAAAACGATACACATATCCTGAGCCACTCTCGCACAGCTCATAAAATTTGAAACCCCATTTTGTTGGCTTGTCCTTCATGTACACCCTGAAGCAGCTCCTACCCTTGAATGGACACATGGTCTCGTCGATGCAAATGTTGCGCTGTGGGTAGTAGACGGCCTCAAAAAGAGTCTGAAGGTGCGTGACAAAGGGCCTAATCTTGTGTATCGGGTCATGTCGTGGCTGTCCGCGTGGAACAAACTCATCGTCAGCAACATGAAGGAACATCATGATCGCGATGTATCTGTCCCTAGACATCAAGCTGGCTGCATAGGATGTATGGAGCACCGGATGTTTGGACCAGTAGTCCGTCAACTGAGGTTTCTTGACCATGCCTATGTGGATAGTAATGGCCAAGAAAGTCCGCATCTCTTCAATGGTGACAGGCTGCCAGGTGACATACACACTCTGTTTTGAGAGCTGCTGTCCTGAAGCTTCGGCTTCTCGAGTCTTCCTGTCAATCTCGCTTCGAGCATACCTGCAGGTACAATTACAGACATGACATTAGCAAAACAAATTTCAGCTTTAACTATTTTGAGACGTGCTGTAATCAGATTCGTGGCATAAAGGTGCTACTTCTCCTGTAACACTGCATTTGCCTTCGAACATTGTTCCTTTGAACTAGCACACGTAACACTTACGCTACCAAGCAAGCCAGTACAGTTCTTCATTCTCTACCGGCCCCCTCCTAACTGCAAAAACAAGCTGACTGATGCCATGTTCCTTGATCAGTTTTCTGATTTACTTGAATACAGCAACTCACTCCCAGGTAACCTTGCTATTTTGGGAGACTTCAACTTCTACTTTGACTGCCCGCAGAACTCTAGTACTATGAAACTAATGGATCTTTTGAGTGTTTTTGACCTTGAACAGTCTGTTCGTCAGCCAACTCACAAGCATGGTCATACTCTTGATTGGCTACTACACCGACCAAGTGATAATTTCGTTCAGTCTACTTATGTGTCATATGCACTTGAGTCTGATCATTAATGCGTGATTGCTGATCTAGTTGTTTCAGTGCCACCCTTTCAGCCTGTATTTGTGCAAAAACGAAACATTCGTGCTATTGATCGCCTGGCTTTCAAAGCTGATTTGCATGAATATCTTAGCAAACACCCTGATCCCTCTGCGGGACAGTTGAACTCGGGTCTGAGATCACTACTTGACAAGCATGCTCCATCTGCTCGCCGTAAAGTGTCATGTCGGACATCCTCACCATGGTTCAGCGCCGTGGGAGGCAAGCTTCTCGCTGCAAAGAGAGAGCGACGACAAGCTGAGAGACTATGGCTGTCCACTGGACTTACCGTACACAAGCAGATTTTCAGCGCTGCTAAGAAATATGTAACTCGTCTGGTACTCGTGGCGAAGACAGCTTTCTTCAATGCCAAGATTGCAGCGTGCACCACCAGCAAGCAGCTATATAATGTAACCAACAAACTGACTGCTAGAAGGGATCCATCTCCACTCCCGACCATTTTCTCACCATTAGAGCTGCCTGATCAGTTCTCAAATTTCTTTAATGAAAAGGTTCAGAACATTCGTGATAGACTTGATGGACTTATTTCACAGTCTCCATCACAGTATGACGTTCCCTTTTCTGGTCAGTGTCTCTCGTCCTTCAGACCTGTCAGTGAACAGGAACTTCATGCTGTGCTGAAGAGAACTGCACAAAAAACTTGTAGTTTAGACCCACTTCCTACTACATTGCTGTACGAGTGTATTGATGTTGTGCTTCCAGTCATGACCAACATTGTCAACGAGTCCCTGAGGTCTGGTATTTTTCCGTCGGATTTCAAGTCCGCCATTGTTAAACCTTTGCTAAAAAAGCCCTCTCTAGACCCTAACAATCTACAGAATTACCGCCCTGTCTCAAACCTCCCTTTTCTCTCTAAGATCGTTGAGAAGGTTGTGTTGTCGCAACTTCTCGACCATCTGAACCTGAATCATCTTCTTAGTCCCAATCAGTCTGCTTACCGTGCAGGTCATTCCACTGAAACTGCGCTTGCAAAAATTCTTAATGACCTCCTCGAGGCTCTTGATGATGGCAAAGTATCTGTTGTGTTCTCGCACTATTAGACCTATCTGCTGCCTTTGATACGATTGACCATGACATTTTGCTACAACGTCTCTATTCTGTGTATGGCATTCATGAAACTGCTTTATCGTGGTTTAGATCATATCTGACGGACAGAACTCAGTGCATAGTTGTTAATGATAAACTATCCAGCCCATCCACGGTGCGCTTTGTCGTCCCACAAGGTTCAGTTCTTGGACCAGTCCTCTTTACCCTGTATGTTCAGCCACTGGCCAGTGTCTTTAACCGTTTCTCTATATCACATCATGCATTTGCAGATGATACTCAACTCCATGACTCATGTTCACCTGATCAGATTATGGACACAATCGAGATCCTTCAGGAGTGCGTCTTGGATACTAAGATGTGGATGACTTCAAACAAATTACAGTTGAATGACGGAAAAACTGAGGCCATGATAATTGCTTCCCCGAGGTTGACGAAGACGCTGACACTCCCCCAGTCATTACAAATCTGTGGTGCCACTGTCCCCTTCTCCCCCCATGTAAAAAATCTGGGTGTCACACTTGATAGTAGCCTGTCCATGCGCCTTCATGTGAACAACGTTTGCAGATCCGCCTATACTGAACTGCGACGTATTGCTTCAGTCCGCCACTATCTGACACCTGAAGCAACTAAAGTACTTGTCTGCGCTTTTGTTTTGTCTAAATTAGACTATTGCAATGCTCTTTTGGCTGGCTGTTCCCAGTGTCTGATTGGCAAACTCCAGAAAATTCAAAACTCAGCTGCCAGGTTGATTCTTAGAGTCCCTAGATCAGATCATATCACACCCCATCTGTCTGCCCTACACTGGTTACCTGTTACAGCTAGGATTCAGTACAAAATTTCATGCATGACTCACAGTTGTATTACCTGTTCCTGCCCACACTACCTTGCCTCTCTTCTCCAGCTGTATACGCCCTTGAGACAGAATTTGCGCTCTGCTGCCGACTCTCGAGTTTTACGTATCCCTCTTGTCAAAACAAAGTCGTTTGGTGAGAGGTCATTCAGATACCAGAGCCCAGTTGTTTGGAATGATCTCCCACGCGAACTGAGATACGTGGATTCGAGAGAGGCATTCAAGCGTGCCCTAAAGACCCATATGTTTTCTGTCAGCTACAAATGACTTTGTCACACACCTGTCATGTTAAAGTCATCTCTATCTATTTATAGAAGTAGTGTGTGTGTGGGTGTGTGTGTGAATGCCAGTATGAGTCCATGAGCGTAGCACTTTTGAATGGTGACTTTATAGCTTGTTTACAGAGTGCGTTGTATTTTGTTTTTGTACTTTTTGTAAATTCCATTTTTGTAATTAGTTATTTTTTGTACATTAGTTTTTGTTAAGCGCCTAGAGCTCTAATCTGAGGTTAGGCGCTATACAAGTACTCATTATTATTATTATTATTATTATTATTAGATGCGACACGTCTCAAATGTGTGTGTGCAGCGATAGTGAAAGAAAACTTGATTTCAAAAGGAATAAATTATGTTTCATACTTATATCTCAGAGAACAGGTTATAACATTAATTTCTTGTGAAAGAGAATAATCATAAAAGAAAAACTGACTTATTATGATCATATTTATCACCGTATCTCTACCATAACAAACATTTTCAGAAAGGGCTAGATTTAAGTATATTTTATTATTCTCTGCTGGAAATCATCTATTTCTGCATTCACATGTCTTTAATTTTACATGCCCACATGCGAGATACATCAAAACTAACCAGTGCCTAAAATAAGCCTATTTTTAAGACAACTAAGTTGGTTGTTACTTTGGACATTTCTGTTGGTTGTTACTTTTGGCACAAACGACCTTTTGTCACAGGCTCATATACAAACGCAAGAAATTGTTTACAGCCTGTGTTTGTTGTGATTTTTGTTAAATGTGTGATGTTGTAAATGTTATGTTCAAACTTTAAACTTCAAAGTTCAATAACAACCAAAATGCAAATAACATAAAAAATTTACTTGGTGTTTATGTATGCAAAGGTACATCGGATTTATATGAAATATTAAATTTATTTTGCTTCTGAAAATGCAGGGTGCTTGTCACACCTTTCGGACACTCAGTCATACTTGACCATATGCAAGCTATATTGTAGTACTTACAGATAAGGATATAGACCAATGGCTTTAGGTCAAGGGTGGTGCTAGAATAGCTTGGCGCCTAGAGGCGCCAAGCTATTCTGGCACCACCTTTGAACTATTTTAGTCAAACTTATTTCACACACTGGTGTATTCCGAAATGAGGGTTAATTGACATTAAAAGGCATTGTCAGGATCTGGGTTGAATGTTATATTCACCTATCATTATATCTGGACTTCAAAATAAAAATAAAAAAAAGTGTATGGGATTTTGTTTACAATTATTGAACAAAGGTGCAGATGGGGAAACAGCACTTATGAAAAAAATAATACACAAACATATTACATGAGCCCCAAGGCTAAAATTCCTTATTTGGAATTTTCTTCCAATAACTGCAGTTAAGGAAGCAGATTCAGTAGTGCAAAATTGGTGCCAGAATTGCTTGGGGCCTACACGAAGGGTCAAGGTAACAAAGTTCAGATCAGAAGGGTTTTATCATTCTTGTTGGTATGTACATATGGGGATCAGTTTGGGGATCTCTGCAGTAGCGTCCCTTGTTTGTCCCTCGACAACCGGTCCACTTGAGGGAACAGGGGTCAGTTGCACAAGTGAGCTTGGTCCTGCACCAGCCACTAAGCAAGGTGCTCCGCTATAGCGGAGCACCTTGCTTAGTGGCTGGCACAGGCCTCTGCTCACTCATGCAACGCACCCCAGGTGAGTGTGGTCAGATTGTTTGATATTGGTGATATATTTCAGGTGTTGTTGAGGAGCGACAAAGGAGTGGCCAACTTCTCTGACCGCACGCTCCTTAAGAACCTCGGCCACTGGCTGGGTATGCTCACTCTGGCCAAGAATAAACCTATCCTTAAAAATGTAAGTTGAGTTGTGGTTTTTTTCTGTACACATATTTTTTGCCATTCTTGCCTACTAAAATTTTTTGTATATACCAGGGTTTGTACGCGCCCTTGAAGTCCTGGAAAACCCAGGAATTCTGAGATGCCCATTTCAAGGCCTTGAATACCCTTGAAATTTACTAATTTCTCAAATACCCTTGAAAAACCCTTGACAATCAAGCATGGGCTCAAAATATTAATGATAATGAAGTTAAGAAAATAAAACCAAAAGACAGTTTTAAAAAACATGATAAAAACAACTTTTGAAAGGTATTTCAATTATTTAAAAAAGCCAATACAGCGACGAAAATGTCGTCTGCTCGTCAAGGGACATAATCACCACAGAACGTTGAGACAGAGTTATCAAGTACCACCGGAAGTCGTTCTGTGTTCGAGAAAAATTGTGCATCGAAGATTCAAGATGCCGAACGGAAAATTGTGAATGCCATGGTTTCTGTGTTCCATGCCCCAGGAATTTTCACAAAATGGCCCTTGAAAGCCCTTGTAATGTCCTGGAATTTTGTGCTCAAAAGTCTCTATGAATCCTAATATACCCACTCCATAAAATTTCCCCTTCTTTGACACATGAACTGATATGTTGTATAACAAGCAAATTAATATTCATGAACTTGCAGACCTGCCAACCACTATGATTTGGCCATATTTTCCTAAGCCAACATTCCCAATACTATGCTACTACGATCATTAATGAAATTCTACGCTGAAGAAAAAAATAAATCCAGAAAAAATTGGTGTTGTTTTCGGTTTGTAGTTGGTAAGAACATGCGGTTTGGGGCCAATGGATGAGAACGAGCGGAGCGAACTTCGGTTTTCCCAGCGTGCATCCTTTCATTCACAAAGTGCGTCAGATAAACAACGGTCTGAACCATTCCAAAGAGAAAGCAGACCGAATCGATAAGCGCACCGGCTGAAAAGAAGAAAGTTTGTACCAGACAGCAAAAGTTGCGATTGCTATATTATGTATATACTGAGAAATTTCCATGCATCAAGTGTTTGGCGTTAAGCGAACAGCAACTTATGTGCTAAACTACTCTTGACATCTCCAAAAACTACTACCATTTGTCCAAAATGCTACTACCATAGCTATGTAAGGGTTGGCAGGTCTGAACTTGCTTGATATACTTTTCTTCCCATAATCCCTTAAAGACCAGAAAGATTCAATCTTGATGCTTGAATCTGTCAAAACAAAAACGCTAAATATGCTCATACTGTCACGTGAACAAGCTCCTTATGTGCACTAGTAATGAAATACTTCTTAGTGTGTACATATGTTCGAAATTTCCTTTCCATACATAAATGGAGAACAGACTGCAGCAAAAACGTGAAACGAATTACTATAGGCCTACTACTGAGATTGACACCATTGATGTGCGCTAGCGATAGTGGCAACCTTAGAAAAGGACTAAATAAACAGACCTGCTGTCATTTTTTCATAATTTTCTGTGTTCTAATTACAAGTAGACTATACTCATTACAAGTAGACTATACCCAACAGCATGCGCGACTATAAAGAGCACTGATGTCTCCACAGTCTAACGACCACAGTCTAACGAAATCTCCGCGCTGAGTCAGTCGACAGTTTCGCTATGTGGCACACAACATAGGTCAACATATGGACAGAGACAAACACACATTGGAAGTACCACACCCGGGTTCATTAATTGATATAGTTATTTATGTCTGTGATCACATCTTAGGCTACGTTCATGCTAAGCCCGGCAAGTTGCCGTCAGCCAGTTGCCGTCTGCAAATTGCCGTCACCAGTGTTCACGGTAGAGCCCGAAGTTGCTGTCCGGCGAATTGCTGCCACTCTATACAAAGATGGAGCTTTCCAGGCGGAAGAGACGCATACTCTTGTGGTATATTTTACAAAACAGATTATTAAAACGGAATTTGCGCAAATATAGCGCGCACCCAATTCACCGCAGTCGCAGAGTGCATGGAGAATACCATCATTTGATTCCGCAAGTGATGAACGATACCCAGAAATGTGTAGAATACATACGGATGCGACCAGAGACTTTTCAGGATCTGCTTAACCAATGCCGTGAAGATTTGACAAAGCAGTCTACAAATTTTCAAATGCCTATTTCGCCAGCGGAGCGCTTGATTGTAACACTGAGGTAAAGTATTTTGCTGTATATAACAGTTACATGAATGAGAGAAAGACATATCTGACAAAAGGGAACATTGCAACGAGAGAGAGAGAGAGAGAAAGTGAGGGAGTGAGAGAGAGAAGGGTTATATGTCAATCCAACACATGCATGAACATACACACACACACACGCACACACACACACACACACACACACACACACACACACACACAGAAAGGAAAAAAAAGAGAGAGGGTGCACAAATAAATTGATTGATTGCGAATCAAGTGCATTCACTCTGTCGGTATGGTGGGAAATTACTTCCCTTCGACCAGCCAGCCGTTTTTTTTGTAACAAGCGACAAAGCATTTTGCTGGCTGACGGCAGCCGACGGCAACTGGCTGGCAGCGTGAACGTGCATCGCCGGCTTTCATGGTGGGAAAGAAGAAAAGGGCATGACCACAGATTCCAACCAGTTGCCGGCGGCAGCCGACGTCAAATTGCCGGGTTTAGCATGAACGTACCCTAAGGCAGCATAATCGCCTGTTTTCTCCAACATCGCAGGCGTTCGAGAGGAATTTGTGTGATGAAACATGTTCAGGTGTGTCAGATTTGCTGGGTTCTGTATGTTTGAAGCATACATTTGGTGTTGGATGGTAAAGTTCCTTTGCGCCTATGTATATGTAAACTTTACGTCATGTCACCTCCTTTTGCAACATTTCTGACTTGAAATCCAGACTATGCGGGCTCTAGACTGTGAGGTCAAAGAGTTTTGTGGTGACACATGTAGTTTACACAGTGCCACTAACAGTGTCGTTGAAGGGGTAAAGTTCACTATGTTTCAGCGCAAATCTTTTTTTTAAAAATGAAAATACCCAGTGAATATCTATGTATCTATATCCCGTAGTCTTGCCGACCGTTGGGGCACCACTGATGACTTGGCTACCAGCTCCCTCCATTCCTCTCTGTTCTCTGCCATTCTCAGCGTATCGCCCAGCTTCAGTCCTGTCCACTCTGAGATATTGTCCTCCCATCTTTTCCTCTGTCTTCCTCTCCTTCGTCCTCCTTGCACAGTGCCTTACAGGGTTGTTTTGGCAAGCCCTGCTGAACGCGTGACATGCCCATACCACTTCAGTTTGCGTTTTCTCACAATGGCTAATAAGTCTTCATAGGGCCCGATGGCTTGCCTGATTCTGCTTCCCACTTCCTCGTTTGTGATGTGATCTCTGTATGAGATGCCAAGCAGCCTTCGAAAACATCTCATTTCAGTGGCTTGTATCCTCCTTTCAAGGTCTGCTGTGAGGGTCCATGACTCGCAGGCATACAAGAACACCGAGGTGACTAAAGAGCGCATCAGTCTGATCTTGGAGCAGAGTGTGATGTTTCTGTCCTTCCATATGGTCTTCAATCTTGTCAGTGCTGTTGTTGTCTGCGCAATCCTGGACAGTATTTCTGGTTTTGATCCCTCATCTGTCACAATGGGTCCTAAGTATTTGAATTTCTTAACTGTTTCCAGTTTTTGGCCTCCAACCATGATTTCAGTTCCAATGCCACTGGCGTTATTGGTCATCAGTTTAGTCTTCTCTGCACTGATTTCCATCCCATATGCAATGGCTGTACTATCCAGCTTTTCCACCAGCTGAGCTAGCTCCTTCTCTGTTCCTGCAAGGCCATCAATGTCGTCCGCAAAGCGCAAGTTCGTGATTGTTCTGCCTCCAATACTGACAGTTCCTTCATGATCTTTCAGAGCGTCCGTCATGATTTTTTTCCAGGAAGATGTTGAAAAGAGTAGGTGAGAGCAAGCAGCCTTGTCTGACTTCAACTGTAGTCCTAAACCAGTTTCCTATTTTGCCGTTGAAGCAGACTGCGCTAGTGGCCTTGTTGTAAAGGTTTGCTATGACTTTGATCAGGTTGGCATTGATGTTATATAGCTTCATGGTGGACCAAAGGGCTACATGCCACACCCTGTCAAACGCTTTCTTAAAATCCACAGACACGATAAAGGTGCTGCTGGTGCTGGAGGTATCTCTCACACAGAACTCTCAGGTTGTGCTGCGCCCTGGTCTGAAACCTGCCTGTTCCTCAGCTATGATTTCCTCTGCCTGTGGCTTCAGCCTGTTCAGTAGGATCTTTAACATGACTTTGCTTGGGTGAGATATAAGACTGATCGTGCGATAGTTTTGGCATTGATGTAAGTTGCCTTTTTTTGGGAGAGTTATTATAAGTGATTGGGTCCATGGTGTGGGCCAATCCCCCGACTGCCAGATCTTATTGCAGATTGTTAGTAAGGCGCTTATCGTGTCTTCTCCCCCTTGGACTAGCTCTGCAGGGATGTTGTCTGCTCCTGCTGCCTTCCCTTTTTTCAGTGACTTCACTGCAGCCTCTACTTCTTCTCGGAGGATGGGATAGTTGCCATTGTAGGTCACGGGTGGGTTGACAAGTATGCCTGGGTCCCCTGCAGCTCGGTGGTTGTACAAATCTGAGCAGTACTCTGTCCATCTCTTCAGTATGTCTTGGTCTTCCGTAAGACAGTTCCCTTCACTATCTTGAATGATCGAGGAGCGTCCTTGTTTTACACTGGTCAGGTCTTTCACCAGTTGGTATGCTTTTTTGCTATTATTTTTGTTCAGATTTTCTTCTACGTGTTTACACTGATCTTCAATCCACTTATTCTTTGCCTTTTTCATGCAAAATCTACACGGCTTGAATCAACCTGGGTGTAAATCTACCCAGTGTAAATTTGTGCTGTCGCTGTTTCATTGAGATATTTTTTTATTTGAGTAAATTCAAGCCTTTGTCGATTTATCCTGGGCGGAATCATGCTGTGAAGATTCACGCCAAGTTTATTTAGTTCTAAAAATAAATAGAAAATCTGAGAAACACATATGCACTGGGTAGATATGCGCGGAGTACAATTCGGCGGGTAGTGTCAAGCTGGGTTTTATGTCCAAACATAGTGAAATTGACCACTTCAGTACCAATGGCGGTAATCAGAAGGACTCGGGTGAAGTTTTCTTTTTGGACTGGGTACATAAATTATATTGAGTAACAGTTTGTTTGATATAGTGCCGATAACAGACAGATGTGAGTCCTTGACCCGAATCAAAATGTCCTCATCTGACTGACATTTTGATTTGGGTCTCGTAATCACATCTGACTGTTGTTCACTTATTGGCATTATATGAAACAAAATGTTGCTCAATATAATATAATATCAACAAGTGTTGATGTAATGGTTGTGGTCTTTGTCAGTCTCGGTTTGAAAACGTTTTATGTATGGGAAATTCAGTTTTTCAAAATCCCATATAGCTGAATTTCAGCTTGTTTTGTTCAGACAGAACAATCTTTCAGCCAGTATGTTCCATCTGCAAGGCCTACCCGGCACCGGCCTCCACGTGGCGTGGGTGGGTAGTTCACTCGGTCCCTGACTGAGTGGGCTAGCAGACGGGTGCCATCTTTGTCCAGGATTAGGACTTGATGTCAGCAGATATGTTGTTCAGTCTTTTTCACTGGTCCGGTTTTTAAGGAGCTGTGCTTACCCAGGTCTTACCATGTTGGATTGGTCCTTAAAAATACGTGTGAGCTTTTGGTCCTTTGGATCCCAAGTGTTTGCCGTGCTTGGAGACCCGTGTCAGGGGAGAAGAGGATCCTGGTGGCTGAAACACTCCACTTTGGCCTTGACTTCTGCCTAAACGGGAGGCTAGTCGTACCGGCCTAGTCAATCGGCTCTTGTCACGTCGAGCCCTATCCCCCTGTTGACATGCGGGTTGTTATACGGAGCACCATGCTATAGCCTCTGATGCTGATTGGGTGCTTTACGCCAGTATTCCCCTGTATTCAACAGTGTGATAGAAGGCGGTGGCTCAAACGGTTCAATCGGGCTTACCCCCTTGAGTATATCTTTCGGGCAGTCTCCATTGTGCGTCGGCTGGAGACCCGCCGACAATTGCACTTTCCCTTGTTGGGCTCGGTGGCGGGCGGGGACCCCCGGGGGATGAATATCTATCATACTATAATATGGAAAATATCAAAAAACCAAAACTGGCACCAAAGCGGCACATAGCCACTGACATTGACCTTGAAAATGATAGTGACTCTGATTGTGGGGAAGCGACGCCTCAGGTTTCGGCCGTCTGGCCTCGCTTTCTCATTATCCACAGCAAAGTTAAAGAGAAGCCTGTTTCCAAGCTGCACCCTTTCCTGGTGGGGGAGACCCTCAGGAGCCGTGTTGGCAGGCCTGAGGCCCAGCGCCTCAGGTCTGGTGACTTGTTGGTAGAGTGCCGTACCCGGGCACACTCCAATGGGCTACTGAGGCTCTCCTCCATCGGAGACACTCCAGTGGAGGTCACTCCCCACAAAACAACGAATTCCTCTAGAGGAGTGATTAAAGATCAAGCATTGGCCAAACTGTCTGAAGATGAACTTGTACGGAACCTTAAGTCACAGGGGGTGACCTACGTCAGGCGCTTCATTTCCAAACGAGGTGGTAGGGAGATCCGTCTCCCTACCATCATCCTGACGTTTGGCACCCCCACAGCTCCTACTACCATCAGGGGAGGTTACTACTCCCTAAAAGTGAAAAAGTACGTCCCTCTCCCCCTTCGGTGCTTTAAGTGCCAAAAGTATGGCCATGGGCAGAAGACATGCCGCCAGGCAGAGGCCCTATGCGCCCGTTGCACTAAGCCCGGACACTCTGCTGAGTCCTGCACAGCCATCCCCCTGTGTGTGAATTGCCAGGGGGCGCATATGGCTTCGGACAAGAAGTGCCCTCGTTGGATCTCCGAGTGCAGGATTCAGCAGGTGCGTGTGGAGAAGGGGCTGTCCTTTGCGGACGCAAAAAAACTGGTTGACGGTCCTGGTGCAGCTGAGGCGGCGCCAAACTCAAATAACAACTTTGTGTATACTTTCAGTGCTGCGGTGGCAGGCAAGCGCCCCACCAAAGACTTCTCTTGTCAAACCCCAACTTCTTGGTTGGGGGCGGAGCCTCGGATCCTCTCACCCCTGGAGAGTAATCCTCCTCCGGTGGTGACGAGGAACCAGGGAACGCAGAGGGCGGATGCTACCGGTCCGGTGGCACCGCCTTCTGCTGCCCCTAAGCCTCAGCCCCCACCCAAACCTGCTAGTTTGTCAACACCAAAGGTTTCTGGCTCTGGTCAGCCTTCTAAGGCCGCTAACTCTAGCGGCAGGAACGCTGCCCAGGACCAGAAGTCAAAGAAATCTATGGGACCGCCGTGCGCACGGGCCCAGAAGGGGAACATTGATGTCCCCCTTCAAAACAAATATGCTGCGTTGGAGGAGCAGATGGAGGGAGTGGAAGTTGTCGATGCTGCGGCAGCTCCACCCCCTTCATCTCCTAGGAACCAGAGGAGGCCCGGGAGCCGGCCCCCCCCTGTTTCTCCGACTCCTTCCAAGGCAAAGGACAAAGGGGGGAAAAACTCCGCACCCCCAGATAAGACATAATCATGGACTCTCTGCTTCAGTGGAATTGTCGTGGTTTTCAAGCTAACTTTGAGGAATTACGTCTTTTAGTCAAGTGCTATAACCCCTCAGTAATATCTCTTCAGGAGACTTACCTGAAGACTTCTGACCCTCACCCTGTGTCCTTTAATGGTTTTAACGCTATACATAAAGGCTCTGATTCGGAGAGGCGCTCGGGTGGAGTGGCTCTTCTCATTAGTAGCCAAATTTTATGTAGCCCCGTTAGCATCGACACATGTCTTCAGGCTGTCGCAGCTCGGGTTACCTTGAAGAAGACCATAACTATATGCAGTATTTACCTGCCACCATCCCTGCGGGTCTGTAGTAATGATTTTTTTTAATTTAGTTGATCAACTGCCCCCTCCCTTTATTCTCATGGGGGATTTTAACGGTCACGCTCACCTTTGGGGTAGTGACCACTATGATGGCAGAGGTCAGATGTTAGAAGATGTTTTTTCTCAACTTAATCTATGTGTCTTTAACGATGGTTCACCTACATACTCTAACCCAGGTTCAGGAGCTAGTTCTGTTCTAGACCTCACTGTGTGTGACCCTTCTCTCATGCTGGACTTTGACTGGAAGGTTCACGATGACCTGTGTGGTAGTGACCACTTCCCAGTAGTCCTGTCATCGGTCAGCTGTGGGGAGGATCCGCCGGTGGGGCGCTGGAATCTTAAGAAAGCTAACTGGCCTCTGTTCGCCTCCCTCTGTCAGTCTCGTCTTACAGAGGAGGTGGTCATGTCATCTGAAGAACCTATTTCTTCTTTTACTACTATTTTGTTGGACGTAGCGGGTGAAACCATCCCTAAAACTTCCGCATCAGTCCCTCGAAAGCCGAGAGTACCATGGTTCAACGAAGAGTGCCGCAAGGCCCAAATAGCGCGCAAATCTGCTCAGCGACGTGCTTTCCGTAATCCGTCGCAAGTAAATATTTTAACCTTTAAAAGACAGAGGGCGAAAGCCCGTTACATTTTTAAACGTGAACGCCGTGCTTCCTGGAGACGCTTCGTCTCATCTTTAACTTCTCGGACTCCGTCCCAGAAAGTATGGAAGGCTGTTCGGAGAATTAGGGGCAGAGGTGGCTCAGCTTCTGTTGGCCATCTTAGAGATGGTGTCAGTTTGGTTACAGATAAAAAAGCTGTGGCCAATTTGCTTGCCTCCACCATTGCCCATAATTCTTCAACGGAGCATTATTCACCTTTCTTCCAGAGAGAGAAGGAGAAACGAGAGTCTCGTATTTGTGATTTTGAGTCCGATAACTCAGAAGACTATAATGTCCCGTTTACATTATCAGAATTGCAGCAAGCTTTGCAGAAATGTAATGACTCTGCTGCTGGCCTAGATACCGTCCACTATCAATTCCTAACGCATCTGCCTGAGAGGTCACTCCTTGTACTTCTCAAGGCCTTTAACCATATCTGGAGAACTGGTCATTTTCCGCCGTCTTGGCACCAGGCTGTGGTTGTACCGATCCCCAAGCCGGGTAAGGATCCTTCCGACCCGGGCAACTACCGGCCTATCGCTTTGACATCATGTTTATGTAAAACTATGGAGCGCCTGGTCAACGCCCGCCTGGTGTGGCATCTTGAGTCACAGGGTCTCCTCACAGATCTCCAGTGCGGTTTCCGGCGCTTCCGTAGTACAACTGACCATTTAGTCCGCTTTGAATCGTTTATTCGAGATTCTTTTGTCAACAAGCAGCATGTCTATGCAATTTTTTTCGATCTTGAGAAGGCGTATGACACTACCTGGAAGTATGGCATAATGTCTGACTTGTTGGACATGGGTTTTAAAGGGCACCTGCCCGTTTTTATTCACAATTTTTTGACTAACCGGTCGTTCCATGTCCGTGTGGGCTCCACCATCTCCGACTCCTTTGAACAGGAGATGGGTGTCCCACAGGGCAGCATTCTATCTCCTGTTTTATTTAGTATTAAAATTAATAACATTGTAAAGGCCGTCAAGGATGATTCTGAATGCTCTTTGTTTGTTGACGACTTTGCTTTGTGCGCACGTGGTCGAGGACTTGCGTCCCTTGAGAGGCGCTTGCAGCTGTGCGTTGATCGCATCCAGCGGTGGGTGTCTCTCAATGGATTCAAGTTCTCGCCCTCCAAGACTGTTTGTGTGCATTTTACTAACCAGACGAAATTTTTTCCAGAACCTAGCCTGAGCATTGCTGGAGTGCCAATTAAGGTGGCCGAGGAGGCAAAGTTTCTGGGGGTCATTTTTGACAAAAGACTTACCTTCCGCAACCATATTAATTACCTTAGAACCTCTTGTCAGAAGGCTCTCGACATTCTTCGTGTCGTCGGTCGTACTGACTGGGGTGCGGACCGTACTGTCTTACTTCGTCTGTACCGGGCCCTTGTTCGGTCCAAACTGGATTACGGCTCTGTGGTGTATGGCTCAGCTTCCAAGTCTGTGCTACAGCGTCTGAACACAATTCACCATCAGGGTCTGCGGATATGTCTTGGGGCCTTCAGGACGTCTCCAGTTCCTAGTCTGTATGCCGAGGCAGGGGAGCCTTCTCTCAAGCTCCGCCGCATCCGCCTCATGCTCAGCTACGTTCTGAAACTGAAGGCCCATCCAGACAATCCTGCCTATGATTGTGTTTTTAAACCATCGTTTGCAGAGATTTACGATACCCATCCGGGAGCTGTCCGTCCACTTTCTTTCCGTGTCCGACCTCATCTGCAGGCGGCCGGATTGGACCTGGACAGAGTTTCGGAATCCCTGCAACACATCACTCCACCTTGGCTCTTAACAGTTCCTGACATCTTGCTGGACTTGACTGCCCACAAGAAAGACTCTACTCCACCAGCCATATACCAACAGAGCCTCAATGAACTGCTTTCAATTTTTCCTGGCTATTGTCGCATCTATACCGATGGGTCAAAGTCTGAGGATGGGAGAGTGGCTGCGGCCGCAGTATCCTCTCGCCATCCTAGACGCCCATTTAAGCACCGCCTCCCAGACCACTCATCTGTATTTAGTGCGGAACTGCAGGCGGTTCTGCTGGCACTCAAGCATGCTTATCGATCTAGAGAAAGGAACTTCCTGATTCTGTCTGACTCTTTCTGCCCTGCAGGCCCTTCAGGGCACGGGAAATGACCACCCACTGCTGGTGCAGATCAGAGAGCTCCACGCGGACTTGATGAAGGAATATTATGATATCATTTTTATTTGGGTGCCAGGGCATGTGGGCATCGAAGGCAACAGGATCGCAGATTCTGCTGCCAACGATGCCCGCAATGACCCTGTCCCTGACACACAGACTGTTTATAGTGATTTTAGACATGTGGCTAGTGCGTACATAGCCCGTGAGTGGCAGTCCGAGTGGGACAAAGAGGAAGCTAACAAGCTGCATGAAGCCCTTCCTAAGTTGTCCGACGGTCTACCTTATCGCTGCGGCAGCCGCCGTGAGGAGACTGTCCTGGCTCGTCTCCACATCGGCCACACGTATGTTACGCACTCTTATTTACTTAAACAGGAGGAGCGTCCATGGTGTTATGCCTGCGACGAGCAGTACTCTGTTCAACACTTTTTGTTGTCTTGTGCTGATCTAATCGACACAAGGTATAAACATTTCACAGCAGACTCCTTGAAGGTTTTGTTCCGTGATGTGCCCCCGGACAAGATCTTCAGTTTTCTGAGAGAGTGCCATATTTTTAATAAGATTTGAGCATTTATAGATTATGATGTTTCTATTATTTTGACCTTTTTGAGAGTCTTCCGACGTTTTCTTTAAAGACCTGTGCGACATTTTAGCCTGACATATTTTTAAGGTATATTTACATCATGTCTTAAGACCTTTCTTTTAGTCTGGCTGACCAGATTTTTACCCTTCCCGCCGTGAGATGGCCTTAGTTGCCTGCTCGGCGTTAAACCCAAATAACTAACTAACTCCATCTGCAAGAGGCATGCATAATTTCTCATGTGACCCTGCTGAGGCTCATGAGAATTTGTTTCTTGCTGGCCATGGATCATAGTTTGTCCGTGGACCATTTTCAGATATTTTGCACTGCGTTATGAATGAGCAGTGAGTTGTGAAACTGCATGGAAATCCAGAGAGAGCCTGTCACGTATGAAAATACAAGAGAATGCTCCAAATAGCCAACAGAGAAAGAAACACATGGGCAAAACAAGGTCCTAACAGTAATAACCGAACAAAAGGACACGCTTCTGCATAAGGAGAAAACAGCAACTGTTATATCCTTTTTCTGTAGAAGCATGTTTTCCTTGTTTAGCTCATTTCATCTTGAGGATGACATCAATTTGTTTTATCTATCCTTTGAGGTCTACATCTGCAGGCACATTGACCATGATAGTTCAAGGGTGGTGTTGGAATACATGTGCCAAGCTATTCCAACACCAGCCTTGAACTATCATGGTCGATCCACATCCTGTTTGTCAGGGTTGAAGAGGTTAATTATTACTGCTTTATCCTGGTTTCCATTAAGGTGACTGCCAAGCCTGTAAAATGCAAAGATATTCAGTCCCAGCAGAGAAAGACGCACGCTTGCTGCTTTTGTCTGTTGTAAGCATGTTTCTCTCTTTGTCGTGAATTTCCTTATATATTCTTTCTTCATTGTCTTTTTCTGCGTATGAGTGAGCTTGAAGGTGCATTTTGTGCTGGTCTGTGCAGGACATAGATCTGAAGTCACTGGTGTATGAAGCGTACCAGAAAGGAGCCCAGGAGTTGCTGTACGTCGTGCCTTTCACAGCCAAAGTCCTGGAGTCAGCGGCCAAAAGCAAGGTAAACACAGCTGTTAGTTCATTGACTGCTGCTGACGATACCGTTTGTTGGAAAAGATGTGTAAGTTCGCATATTTTCCGCTGAACAGTGTCTTCGGTAGCACTTACTGGGTTAACTCCTACAGAATGGAAATCATTTAGTTCTGGGAGTTGAAGAGTTAAAGGAAAATCTCTCTTTTGAATTGTATTGTAGGCTGAAGAGGTCAGCTCCCAAATAAAACCTGGCGTGTTGACCCCTTGACTGCTACTGACAATACGGCTCAGCTTTTCACTAAGTGAAAGCTCAGCTCAGCTTTCCTCATCAGTAGCATTCAGTAGTAGTGTCGTTTGTGACTTTCACAGAGAGTGAATGCTGGCGAACCTTTACTGTGCTTCCATCATTTCGAGCACCAAGTGTGGGAGCTGGTTCGACCATGATAGCTCATGTAGGTTCTGATTATTGTCTAGTTAGTGCCGCACATGAGTCGAGTATCGTACCAAAATATTTTGTGGATACTTGGGCATTGGTTGGGATAGGTGTACAGCAGACAGACATGGCAGCATAACTGAGCGTTCAGGATTCATGCACTGAAATCTAGTATATGTACAAAGTGAATCGCTAAACACTGGAAAGAAACCTGAAAAGTTAGATCCTTTTACCCCTTCCGTATGGCACTTAATCACCAGCCCACAACAAGACAAAATGTGTTTAACTTGGGAATGGTTTTGTTATGTGTTTTTCAGTTTTATGTGAGCGTAGATTAAATTTTTTAAAGGTAGTGAGATTCTGCAGACATCAATTTTTTTTTTTATATAACGGGCTTAGAGCCCACTGCTCCTGGGGATTCAGCGTGATATAAATGTTCTTTATTATTATTATTACATAAAGTGTGCAGCAGTTAAAACTGAATAAACACACAAAGAAGCGATCACACCCCTTTCGAAGGGATGTGTTCGCTTCTTTGCATGTTCGTTTAAGCTTTGTGTGATTCCCCTTGTTGTGTTTACTGTATCTGTCAGTGCTTGCGCAATGCAATGTATGATGCGAGTGAACACTGTATGTTTAGGTGATGCTGACTGATTTTGTGTTTCTTGTATAGATTTTCAAGGTGCCGAACCCATGGACGATGGCGCTGATGAATGTACTGGCAGAGCTTCACACAGAACAAGAGCTGAAGCTGAACCTCAAGTTTGAGATTGAGGTGCTGTGCAAGACCCTTGGCCTTGACGTTAATGAGCTCAAGCCAACCACCTTTCTCAAGGACCCCACGCACATGGCGCACATGGAAATCCAGGTAAACCACACACACTTTTAGTGTTCGGAAAGCATCTTCTGTCATTTACTTTGCAGTTGCGGGAGCTGGATTGACCATGGTCAGTCCAGCTCCTGCAACTGCAATGTAAATCATTTGTGTGTGATGCCAGATTTTTTCCCCTCATTGTGCATGCAGCCACAGGCACTGTTTAGAGTACCGGTGGCTGCTTGTTCAAGGGGGTTAATACATTTTATCATGATGCATTTCAGAGGAAAAAGAAACGGCACTTTAGTTCCACTTGATCTATCATACAGGTCAGCCTCAGTATATAGCAGTACCCAGGGGGTCATGAAGTCGGATCAAACTGTTGTGGAGCTGAATTTGTAAAGAAATTGCCACGTTTTAAGCAAAAAGTCCTTGGGCCGATGTCAGTCTTAACTGGCCCGCGCACAACTGTGCGTGGGCCAGCTAAGGCCGACATTGGCCCGAGGACTTCTTGGTCACCGCGCATTCTCGTGGGAGGCATAAACCTGTGTGCGTTATATGCGATATTGCTGTATACTGGAGCATTTAATACGGAGGCTGACCTGTAGTTGAAGCATCTGGAAGCACCATGCTGATCAGACCTACGTTCGGTCAAGTTTGGCTAATCCAGCCTGTACTCTTGACACTGGAAATAATAGTTTAGGAAGCATTTAGTTTGTGATGCTAGTTTAGGAAGTGTTCAGTTTGTCAAGAAATAACTGATTTAACCCATATCATACTGAGGCGAAAAGCTTCAAATGTGTACACTGCCATACATGCAAGCTACATTATAGTACTTACAGATAAGGATATAGACCACTGGCTTTGGTTCAACGGTGGTGCCAGAATAGCTTGGCACCTAGAGGCGCCAAGTTATTCTGGCACTACTCTTGAACTATTTTAGTCAAACTTATTTCACACACTGGTGTATTCCGAATGATAAGGGTTAAAATAAAAGAAATCATGCTTTTATTAAGTGGGATAAAACAAGTTACTTCATTTTGAAGTAAAAATTCCTCTTTTGAAGCGGACAGACAAGACAAAGGACAAAGAGCTGATTATTTTCAATGAACCCTTTGGTTGTCAGCACCTTTTATCGAGGTAATTCCAGCAGGAGTCGCCTTAACAACATGGGCTGCCAACAGCTAAAGGGTTGGATGGTAATGTAACATCTGAAAGAAGAGAAGTAGCTACCTATGGATGGACCTCTGTAAACCTTTGAATGGATTTGACAGAATGATGGGTGTACTTGGCATACAGTAATTGATGAATATTCATGTGCAGTACCTGTCACGGCCCCAGATGGCCGCACCACAACCCAAGGACAATGTGATGCCACCCGAGGAACCTCTTGTCCCTCCCCCACCACCCAGCATCGGCATGCCTTTTCCCATGAACCAGGTACAGGCAGCCTTGTTCACTCTTGTGTGTCGTTGGTGTTAGTCTATTATTTGCAAGATCTCACAGTCAATTAATTCTTTGGCTGTCTGTATTGCATTTTGTCAAGATGATTCCTACAAGAATCACCTGGATGAAAAGCGCTATTGACAGTCAAAGGGTTGTGTTTGTGCACACGCACAATCATGCATGTAGGTTCGATTGCATGGGCAGATTCATGAGAGTGATGTTGAATTATGCCAAATTTGTACGAAAGCATCCTGGACTTTAGTTTCAGCACTTGCCTCCAGTTTGCACAAAGTCCATGATCTTGGCAATATTTATTATAATTTGTTGAAAAATATCTCACACTTCAGTTCAAGATTTGTTTTCTGATTTGCACGAAGATGTCTTTATTGTAAACATTTATTTTAACCCATTGTGCCCCAGGATTGAAATCCCCAAATTTTGGAGTTGCCGTTTGCAGACTGTGTTACAATATGAAAGATAGATCGACCAAGATAGTTCAAGGGTGGTGCCAGAATAGCTTGGTGCCCATGAATGCAAAGCTATTCTGGCACCACCCTTGCACTATCTTGGTCGACCCATATCTTGATGTGGCATGACAGGGCTAAAAGAGTTAATTAGTAGGCCAGTATACCAGAGTTTAGTGTCAACATTCAGATTTCATTGTTTTGTGCTGTAGTGAAAACATGCACTGAGATGACTGAAGTCGTGAAATTATTGCATTGCAAAGAGCAGCCATATACTGATGGTGTTGTATGCAGTGTTATCTTCCCCTGTACCAGGTGCCCGTGTCGATGCCGCCGCCGGTGCCCATGCCTCCGATGCCCCCGACAGTGGGCACCCCCAACATGCCACCACCACCCCCTCCCCACCCCTTCCCCAGCTTCGACTCCATTAGCATCAACATGGCTAACCTGGCGCAGCAGATTGTCTTCAATGAAAACGTGAGTTTCACATTTGATTTCTATGCTAACTTGTATGAAATTGTAATAGCCCTTTGCAGTTGCAGGCGTTTATGAGGAGTGATGTCTCAAGCTGACCTCATTCATATCCAGTGAACATTAACCCCTGCAGGGGCTCATGAGGAACAGTGTCACTTGCATGTGAATGATGTTCATTTTTTCTTGGCAATGAAGGGGGTTAAATAATTTTAGAAACTTGATTTTGTTAAATCGTGTATGCTTTCTTTCCAGCATCCACTGTTCATGGTTTTTATTTTTTCTTTACAGCATCCACTGTTCCAAACCAACCCCATGTTGAAACAGCTTGTGCGCCCAACCATCGAGCGCACAATCACAGAGCTGATCCCTCCTGTAGTGGACCGATCTATCAAGATCGCACTCACTACCTGCGAGCAGATTGTGAAAAAGGTGAGACCAGTCAATATTACCACATTATAGATTTGAGAGATCAAGTCTGCTGAGGCAGATATGTGAAAAATGTTTCTACAGAAGCCTAGGCTCAAATTGAAAAGCTAAGTATTCCTTCCTATCAGTAATGCCATCGTTAAAGAGTTTTTCGAAAAAAATACTTGTTTTCTCAAAACTATTACCGATGGCATGACTAATAGGAAGGTATACTTAGCATACCGATTTAGCCTAAGCATCCGTTGTGTACACTACACAACTAAGGAGGCGACTTCAGGGAGTCGTTACCAAGAAACCCTGAGTGGCCTCCCTTACCTCCATATCCGGTGACGTGTTTCCCGCCAGTCTTTTTATGCTTAGCTCACCGGAACAGGTGTGTTTAGCCTAGGTGGAATTTCTTCGACGGGTTTCGTCGTTTTATCAGTGTGATTGTGGGACTTCTACTCGCAGTGTGTCTTTTCTTGGATTCCTTTCGGATTGTGTCTTGTTTGGCAAGAATTCCTCACGGATTAATTAAAGAAAAGCGCTGCTATGGCAAGGTAAGGCCTCGGTTAATGCCATGTGGCCGGCAAGATGGAGGTCCAGACTGTGGCACTCTCCGTGGACTTCTGCTCGAATTTTTGTGAACTCTGTTAAAGGGGGAATAGCTCGAAATTTTCGTGAATTCGGTTAACGTGGTCTCCGACTTTCCCTCGGCGGAAATAACGTGAATGTTCGTGAATTAGGATAGTGTGGCCTCGGGGGGTTGGGGGGGGGGGGGGATAACCGCGATGGTGCAGCGGTACATTGCCTTCTCGGTACGCAGATAACGGGTTCGTTCACCGCAGAAGGCGATGTTTTTAAGGTGGCCACGCAACGTCGCCGTTTATGTTGGCTTGTGTTGCAGCTCAGCGGAATTAACTCGAATGTTCGTGAATTACGATAGCCTGACCTCGGGGGATAACCACGATAGTGCAGCGGTACAATCCTTTCTCGGCACGCAGGTAACCCGGGGAGTTGACTTCTCGTTGGGCCCATGTACTACCTTCAGGTCCTTGGACCCTGCCCTCCTCTGGTCCAATCTTGCCCTCTCGGACCTTGTCCGCTGATCCATGGTGGAGCGCGGCTGACAGCGACCTTGGTTAAACCTTCTTGGGCCCGGACACGTCCTCTAGGACTTTGTCCGCCCGCTCCATGGCGGAGCGCGGCCAGCAGCGGCTTTGGTCGCCCCGCATCGTGGTGAACAACAGCTCCCCTAGTCTTTATGTAGCCTCTAAGGCATCCTCAACACACAGCAATCCCCCACTCGCTGGAGCCACGAGACCGGGAGGCGCGACGTAGCACTAAGCACAGCCCCCGGTCTCTCACACATTCAGGCTCTCGCTTTGCCAGTTTGCCACTCCAAGGAAAAAGACAGCTTCACCGCGTTGGCGCTCATCAGCACGGGACGGTTTTGGGAATCCTCTTCTGTGGACGCGTGCACCAGGACCCAGCGGGCTGATCCACACGGACGCAGTCATTCCCCTGTCGTCGCCGGTCCTCTCACCGCAGTGTTCAGTCAGTCTGTCGCATTCGAGGGAGCATTCTTTTTGGATTCTCAGCCCCCCCACCTCGTCGGAACAGCCCTCAGGTGAGCCACCTTTCTTCCCCACTGAATGCAGAACATCGGTCGCGTGCTGCAAGGCTCTTCCCAAGCCCGCTCTTGTGATGTACACATGCAACCCTACAGCAGTTTTCCTTCCTTGGCGGGTATGCAGCTTCCCTCCCAGCGGTCGGCATCTCTTGACGATGAGGAGGCCCTGAGTCTACTGCCAGAGGATTCTGTCTCGGCCCTGCTTTCCGATGATCATCGGTCAGCGACTCTAGTCGCGCAGATTTATGGCAGCGCCTCGGCACAGGCTGCCTTCGTAGCCCTGAGCACAGAGACTCTGCGCTCTTTAGATGAAGCCGCACGGCTGATTTCGTCCATTCTTCCACCGGACGCCTGCCCTCCTCCCCCTCTCAAGAGGAAAGCTTCCACGTTCGTAGATGCCCCCAAGCAAACCAAGAGGTTCCCTCCCACAGCCCCCAGGATTTCGGGATGTTATGGAAGCCTTTTCGGCGCACCTACAGCAGGGCTCCTTCGGAGACTCCAGCTTTTTTGCAGACTCCAAGTGGCCGGAGGGGTTGGATATCGCCTTTCGCCAGGGATGGTACGCCGGACCTTTTCAGGCATTCGTGTACCCCCTTCCAGCAGTGGATGTCGCGACGGTTCTTGAGGCGGGCGGCTGCGAATCCCTGCAGCTACAGAGGCCGCGAGGACTGTACAAGACAGCGATCCTCATCTGCAACGCTCTCTCCTGTGCTGGTGTTTTAGACCTAGCGACGCAGGCCATGCGATTGTGGGATATTCACACCTTGGCAGTGACGGCGGATCGCACAGTACACCATAATTATAATAATAATACCGTAATTATATAGGCGCTTTTTCTCAATTTTGGGGGGCAATCGACTCAAAGTGCCGTGAACTGAAACCCAACACGTACACTCACGTAACAGACACGGATTTACGCCATTTAAGGCACAGTACAAGACAGACGAAGGGCCAGTTCAGCTACTGAAATTACAGAGATTTTTGATTGCTTGTATTTGAAATTTCAAAGTGGCCTGAAACCGGTACCAAAGTGTGGGGGGAGGGGGGGGGGTGGAAGAACCGGAGTACCCGGAGAAAGAACCCCCGACGGTCCGCCCGAATTAACGGTAACACTTACCAGAGGAGAAAAGTCCGACGCCGGAACCCGTTTTCGAACCTCGCACCTTTGGCATTGGTGGCAGGCGCCTTAACCACTGCGCCACGGACCATCCGATGCGGCCACCAATGCTTTCGCGGCGGCAGCGAACTGTGATTTAATGCGGCATAACGCGGTCCTGAGATTTTGCCCTGGAATCCCGTTGACCTTTACAGTGTACCTTCGCCGGGACCCATTGGGCGGGTCATTCCTCTTTGGTCCCACCTGGCAGGATGTGAAGACAGCGGCGAAGGACTTGTGCCTAGCGTCATCAGAGTGGAGCCTACCAGGTTGCCAGCCGGCCGCAAGGATGAGGGGTACAGCAACGAGTGGCGGTCGCTGTTGCTGGGAGACCCATTGGTTATCGATTCGATTCTTACGGACTGCAGATTTCGTTCCGGGCAGGCCCCCCCCCCCCCCCACCCCCCCACCCCCCCCCCCCCCCCCCTCTCTGATTCGGACCCCGCTTTGGACACGCATCCCCGCGGATCCTTGCAAGGCTTCAGCTCTGCTGAAAGAGATAACCGCCCTTCTACAGAAGGCCGCCACAGAGGTGGTAGCCCGCCACAACTCCCCGGCCTTCCACAGTCGGCTCTTCGTTCCGAAGCCAGGCGGCAGGTGGCGCCCGGTGCTAGACCTCCACGCTCAACAAGTTCATCGTAGCTTCCGCATGGAGATGGCAAGAGCCCTGCGGGCCTCAATGCCACAGATGGAATATGCCATAAGCCTCCATCTAGCGGATGCTTACCTGCATGTCCCCGTTCACCTGACTTCCTGTCGTTACCTGCGCTTCGCATTCCGGGGAGTGGTCTACCAGTTTCGTGCCCTACCCTTCGGTCTCAACCTCGGCTCATGCGTCTTTACGAGGATTGTGGACGCGGTCGTCGCCGGAGCCAGGCAGACATCCACCAGCCCGACATTCAACTACCCTGACGACCTGCTTCTCTGGAATATGGAATTGACTATGCTAGAGGTAGACAGGGATGTGCTCCTCAGACTTCGACACCGACTCTGGTTCGTGGCAAATGACGGAAAGTCGAGATCTCTCTCCGTCGCGCAGGTTTGTTCACCTAGGGTTGGAGTTCTTGACCGACCTCAACTGGGTAAGGCTACCACAAGAACGGATCATAAAGTTGGCGCACAGTGAGCGTGGTGACGATACGATGGCGGGAATCAGGGATCCCAATCAGATCGAGTCGGAGGTCGGCTCTGTGAGTGATGATCTGAACCTTACTGTCACACTGCCAGGGGCAGTAATTCTTTCCGTCCCTGTGGGGAAGCTGGACAATTTTTCCAGCATGCATCGCTGTCAGAACTTCTCAAGATGTACCCCATTCCTGTGAATTGTAAATACTGGCACTACCCACACTCAGTAAAGCTGTCAGAGACAAAATAAATGCGCAAGAGAAAGGGCGGATCTGATGTGCCATTGCTAATTGCACTAGCTGCGGCGGTGACAGTATCGGTGAATTTACTTGAATTCGCTACGCGGACAGCTAAAGAGTCCAGGAATGTGCATAATAAGTAAGCAACCAATCAAAACCTCGGAATTCATTGTTGGGACCTCATCCCGCTTCTTGGACATGCGCAACAGGAAGTTTTCATTTGAACAAGGTACCAAATGCACAATTCGCTGCTGAAAAAGTTCCGGGAATAGATATCACAAAGGTTAAAAGGTCGGATTCAGAAAAAAATCTTTGCACATAGAGGCAAATAATTTTAAGCTGGCCAAATAAGGTTGCTTTTAGTTTTAGATCACGATTAGTTCAAGGAGCAGTGATAGAGTTTTCAGAAATCTCAGGACAACATAAACTTTCCCTGAGCTTTATTACACAGACGAGCAAGCTCAGGCTATAGAATTAGAACCTCTAACCTGGCCACAGATCCCCCCTTTCGCCTTCCCACCCCTCGCACGATGCTCAAGCAGCCACGACAGTGCCCGGATCGGTTGCTCCTGCACGCTTGGAGATTGTGTGGCAGGCCCTTGCCGCAAGAGGCTTCTCGAGTGAAGTGGTGGCGGCTATCGCAGCAGCCCGCAGAGCTTCCACCCAGAATGTTTACAAGGGCAAATGGAGAGTCCTGCAGTTTTGGTGCACCTCTCAGCAACTCTCCTCCACAGATCTGATCATGCCCCAGCTGGCCGAGTTTTTTTTGTGGCTCTTCGTCCAGCAGAACCTCACCCCCATCGCCATCAGGGGATATTTGGCCATGATTGCAGACACTTGCCGCCACTTGAGCCGTCCAGAACCAGAGCCCTGCAAAGACCTCTCGGACCCGATGGCGCACTTAGACCTTCAGCAGCCAGTCTCTGGTCCCGCGCTGGGACTTGGCATGGGTACTGACTTAGCTCAACTCGGCCCGCTTTGAGCCTCTCTCCCCTTGGCACGGTTCAGCAACCTGACCAGGAAAACATGCTTCCTTTTGCCACTCCGGACTGATGGTTCGGTGCAGCTTCTCACCGACCAGTCCTCCTTAGCCAAGAATCACCCACCCGCAGCCGTTCCACAGGTCATAACGAGGCGCCTCCCTCAGACGTGCGGACCAGACCCCAGAGTCCCGTCAGTAGGACCTGGTTCGAGCGCTGCGAATTTACCTGCGCAGAACAAAGCCACTCAGACAAGGGCAGGCCCGCCTTTTTCCTGCCCTTGGCCCCGGGCAGACGTGATATCTCCGTGCAGACGATCTCGTCCTGGCTACGCTGGGTCATCCGATATGCATACTCAGAACTCTCCCCAGAGAGAGCAAAGACGATCCGCATACGGGCACACGAAGTGAGGGCAGTGGCAACGAGTATCGCATTTGACCCCAACTGCACAATACGCGACATTGTGGCGGCCGTGGGCTGGCGGGCGGAATCCACCTTTGCCCGCTTCTACCCGAGGGACCAATCCGGCCAACGTGACAACCTGGCCCTGGTGGGGGACATCTCGGTGGCGCAGCACTCCCTCCGGGTGCCTTAGGTCCGCATAGCTCAAATCGTTGGGAGTTGGGCACATGTAGAGGGCCTCAATAACCTAAGCACAGGGAGGGCATTCCTTGCGATTTTTCGCTTGGTGGTTTGGTGTTATAGGCGGCACCCACCTCCTATTGGCTATTCTTCCTATTAGTCATGCCATCGGTAATAGTTTTGAGAAAACAAATGTATTTTTCTCTAAAATGTATTTTTTCCAAAAATACTTACTGATGGCATGACTCGGAGGTCCATCCCTCCTGCTCCGCTTGCCGCTATTGAGCTAAGGCAAAAGACTGGTGGGAAACATGTCACCAGATATGGAGGTAAGGGAGGCCACTCAGGGTTTCTTGGTAACGACTCCCTGAAGTTGCCTCCTTAGTTGTGTAGTGTACACAACGGATGCTTAGGCTAAATTGGTATCCTAAGTATACCTTCCTATTAGTCATGCAATTGGTATGTATTTTTTGAAAAAATACATTTTAGAGAAAACTTGGATTTCGCAGGTACTGTTAACTCCATAATTATGTCAAGATACTTGAGCCCTTGCTCATTTGTGTGATCTTTCGGAAAGTTCTAGATCGTTGATGGTCAGAGAAATTGTGTGGATCAGTCATGCAAGTGAGCCATTAGGGCTTTGCCTTTGTTGTTTGAATTTTTTTAACCCATTCAGTGCCAGTTGTCACATAGTGTCTGCATTCTTTGTTAATTCAACTCCAAAATGTCCTATCTTTACCAGGAACATGGATTCAAAAGTATTGTCAGCAAGAGGCATAGACCCTCGTGAGACCCCTGCAAATGCGGGGCCCATGAGGATCTATACCTCATGCAGTTGGATGGTGTTCAGATTTTCTTGGCGCTGAATGGGTTAACGTTGTGTTATTGTTTCTGGCAGGACTTTGCCTTGGACCCTGACGAGAACCGCATGCGCAGTGCATCCCACTGCATGATGCGCAACATCACCTGCGGTCTGGCGCTCATCACCGCACGAGAGCCCATCCTCATCCAGATCGCCGCGAACCTCAAGACGGCGTTCGTGAACAGCATGAGGGTCAGTAGCTTGTCATGAATAAAGATGGTCCAGCTTTGGAAGCTTTATGGCTTTGTTTAACCCTTGGGCTGTTGGTAGCACTTTTTGCATATACCCTCTAGTGCATATAGCCAACAGTATTGTAAACAGTACTGCATGCACAGGGGAATTAACCCAATTAACCCCACAGCTGCATTTCCACAAATTTAGGAGGCGTCCCCTATCGAATATCAGTTGCAGGCGATGGATAGTCCTTATTAATTCACCCCCACCCGGGTCTGCCCTGGGGGACTTGGGTGGGGTTAGGTATTTTTTAGTTCCCAGGGTCACCCTGGTCAGCCCCACAGGGTGGGTTTTTCTCTCTATTCTGGGGCATGTGTTTCTGTCTACCCTTTGTCCATTCACCTGTATTTGCCTTTTTAAAACTCTCCCTACTGTCTGCACTGCCTGTAGCTCTTGATATTGGATGTGTGTTGCTAAATGGTCTTAGCTTTATTTAGGCCCCATGTGTTAGGTTTATTTAATGTATTTGACCGGCTGGCGACATACATTCACTGTTCTGTTTAGTTTTTTTTTCACAAGCAGTGCAGGCACGTCCTTAGAAAGCCTTGTTGCTGTCGGGACGTTAAGCAATGTACAATCAATCAATCAATCCTTATTAATTCAAGCGATGGATTGTCCTTAATAATTCAAGGGTAGTGCCAGATTAGCGTGGCGCCGTCAGGCGCCAAGCTAATCTGGCACTACCCTTGAATTGTCATGGTAAATCCATCTCCTGCTACAGTTGGTTGGGGCTAAATGGGTTAGGCAACTTGATGCTCTGTAAATTGCACCCTTAGAATATCAACTTTCTCACTTGTAATTTGAGCTCGACATACTTTTAAAAAATAGGGGAGAGGCCATATCCTGTACCCCCAAAAGTTGGCCCAGGAAGTAAGATTTTGCTCTTGTAACACTCCTATTACCAGTTAACCCTTTGAGGTATCATGACTAAAGTCACTACTGACAGCCAAAGGGTTAAAACTTGTAAAACCAATCAAGGAGGAGAACAACATTCTGACCACTGATACATAATATCCTAATGAACAAGGGAAAAAATAAGAAAAATAAAGAAAAAAAAGGTTGACTGCCAAGCATGTGAAATGCAAAAGAAATTCCCAAGAAAGAAAGAAACTTGCTTAGAAATATAGAGTACTTGTTCTTGATATGCATGTTTCTTTCCGTGTTGGGAATTTCTTGAGATGAAGTTTGACTGCAAAGCTGAACATGTTTTTGTGTACTTTTGTACATCAGAATGCCAATCAGCAGCAGAAGGAGATGATTGAGGTGTGTGCCCAGTGTGTGGCCAACGATGTTACAGAGTTTGCCACCGCCTTCATTCAGAAGACAGCAGTGGAGAGGGCAGTGCCCGAAATGGACAAGCGTCTCTCAACTGTAAGTACCATCCCTGCCTGAACACTATGTGACCTCTGCCTGCAAGATGTGCATATTCAAATACAACCACCTTGTGTATACTGGGACTGTTTACTGTACCACTGGCTGCAGGCTCAAGGGGTTAAAGTACCATCCAAGACCGGATGACTTTTGCCATGCAGATGATCTTTGGAAAACAAGTTCAAAATTCAGAACTAACCCTTCAGTGCTGGAGGCTGATTCAGCTTTTTCAAAATCCAAGAATTTCAGCTTTTTGTTTCAGACAGAACATCCTTTCAGCCAGCCTATTCCATCTGCAAGAGGCATATATTCTCTTCAGCTCCTGCATTCGCAGGGGCCTCATGTGAATTTATATCTCTTGCTGGCCCTGCCATGGACCATTTTGGGGCTTTCCAGTTTTTGGCTCACATGTGAAGCAAAAGTGAGTCTATGTTTTGGGCCAGTGGTCGTCCGCCGTCGTCCGTGGTAAACTTTAACGTTGGCATTTTCTCAGAATCTATACAAGCCACATTTTTCAAATTTGGCCCAAGGATACTTTGTGGTAAGACCTTTCTAAACATACCAATTTGAGTGACCTCTCACAAAGGTCAAGGTCACAGGGGATCAGGAAATAGGTAAAAAATAGCTATATTTAAACATAATTAATTTTTTCTCAAATACTATTCACAACTTCAAACCCAAACTTGGTACAAAGATACCTAATCGTAAGACCTTTCTATATGTGTACTAATTTTGGTTGATTCCTCAGAAAGGTCAAGGGTCAAAAGAGCTCAGGAAATAGGTGAAAAATAGCCATATTTTGACAAAAGATGTTTTTTCTCAAATACTATTCACAACTTCAAAACCAAACTTGGTACAGAGATACCTGGTGGTAAGACCTATCTATGCATACTAATTTGGATGAGCCCTCAGAAAGGTCAAGGGTCACAAGAGCTCAGGAAATAGGTGAAACATAGCCATATTTTGACCAAAGATCTTTTTTCTCAAATACTATTCACAACTTTAAACCTAAACTTGCTACAGAGATACCTGATGGGAAGACCTTTCTATGCACACTAAATTGGTTGATCCCTCGGAAAGGTCAAGGGTCATGAGAGCTCAGGAAATAGGTCTAAACAGCCATATTTTGACAAAAGATGTTTTTTTTCTCAAATACATTTCACAACTTAAAACCCAAATTTGGTACAGAGATACCTGATTTTAAGACCTATCTATGCATACTAATTTGGATGACCCCTTAGAAAGGTCAAGGGTAACAAGAGGCTGGCAAATGTGTATTAAATGCTGATTTTTGATAAAATTGTAGGTATTCCCAAATTTTTGCAAATTGTTTACCAAATTTGGTACCAAGATAGCTGATAACACCTTCCAATGCATACTAATTTAGTCAACTCATCAAAGGTCAAGGGTCATGGGGGGGGGGGGGGTTGACAGTTGTGTGGAAAATGCGTAAACACACGTAAATGCATTTGCTGCTGCAGAAGCCAGCCCTTGTCACACATGTAAATCGATCGTACACATGAGCCATAATGGCTTTGCCTTTCTTGTTCGCTCCATCACTAATGTTACCATTGGCTTGCAAGAGGCATTGGTCCTCTGCTGTAGGGGCATATGAGAATCTGTGACTTTTTGAAGATGGGTGTTTTTTGGAGTACTTAAACTTTTAACCCTTTATCTGTCAGTAGCTATTTTTGGCTCGCATGCGAAACAAAAGTGAGTCTTATGTTTTGAACCATTGGTCGTCCGCCACCGTCGTCCGTGGTACACTTTAACGTTGGCATTTTCTCGGAGACTATTCAAGCCACAGTCTTCAAACTTGGCCCAAGGATACTTTGTGGCACAACCTTTATAAACATACCGATTTGAGTGACCTCTCACAAAGGTCAAGGTCACAGGGGATGAGGAAATCGGCCAAAAATAGCTATATTTTGACATAATTTATTTTTTTCTCAAATACTATTCACAACTTCAAACCCAGACTTGGTACAAAGATACCTGATGGTAAGACCTTTCTATGGATGCTAATTTGGTTGAGCCATTGGAAAGGTCAAGGGTCACAAGAGCTCAGGAAATAGGTCCAAAAGAGTTTTTTTCTCAAATACTCTTCACAACTTCAAACCCAAATTTGGTACAGAGATACCTGATGGTAAGACCTATTTATGCATACTAATTTGGATGACCCCTCGGAAAAGTCAAGGGTCGCAAGAGACCGGCAAGTGTGCATAAAATGCAAATTTGTTATAAAATTGTAGGTTTTATTAAAATTTTTGCAAATTTTCAATCTAATTTGGTACAAAGGTAGCTGATAAGATCTTCCTATGCATACTAATTTTGTCGACTCATTGCAGAGGTCAGGGGTGGGGGGGGGCTGATGATAACACCTTCCTATGCATACTAATTTAGTCGACTCATCACAAAGGTGGGGGGGGGGGTGACATGTGTAAAAAATTCATACATTTTCAAAAAACATGGATTTTGTTGGTACAAAAGTCAGCCCTTATTGTCACAAAGGTCACACAATTGTAAATAGGTCAAGCACATGAGCCATAATGGCTTTGCCTTTCTTGTTTCTCAAATACTATTTACAACTTCAAACCTAACATGGTACAAAGATACCTGATGGTAAGACCTTTATATGCACACTAATTTGGTTGATCCCTCGGAAAGGTCAATGGTCACAAGAGCTCAAGAAATGGGTCCAAAATCATCATATTTTGACAAAAGATGCTTTTTTTCTCAAATACTATTCACAACGTCAAACCCAAACGCATGAGAGTGACCGGCATACCAGCTCTGGCGAAACCGGATATCGATGTCCTCCGGCCATCTGGCATCAGAAAAGAAGACGGAGTCCTTCGCATGGGCGAGAGGTACCTGCGCAGAAAAGGCGTCCGCGAGATCGCGAAAGCCAGGTGGTTGCAGTAGAGATTTAAGGCGCTTAGGTGGAAGGATAGTATCCACCGAAGCCTTCCTCTTAATAGGAGGAGCGGGTGGACAGACTTCCGAAGGAAGAAAACGGAGGATGAGGCCCGTGGTCGCCTCGATCGACCGCCCCATCTCAATGCCCGGAGCTATGTGAGAAGAGGCTTCCGAACTGTCAGGTGGAGAGTCCGCGGGCAGGGAAAGCTGGGATGCGGAAGGGTGCTCAAAAACTCCGAATGTGGAGGCAGAATCGGCAGGATGAAGACTGAGGACGTCGCCATAGCCGCCGACACTCGTCAAGGTAGAATATGCGGAATATCGGAGAGTGAGTGACTTTCGCGAATAAAGTCTCGAGTTCCAGAGAGCTGTCACACCACACAAAAGTCCGGATTTTCAACTCCAACGTAAAAGCAGTTCTCCTATATGGAGCAGAGACTTGGAGGTTGACAAAAACCACAGTCAACAGAGTACAGATCTGCATAAACAGTTGCCTTAGAAGAATCTTGAAAATCCACTGGCCAGAGAAGATCAGCAACGTCAGACTCTGGGAGAGAACAGAGCAGATAACAGCAGAGAATGAAATTGGGCGAAGAAGATGGGGATGGATTGGTCACAATCTGAGAAAGCCAGTTTCCAATATCACTAGGCAGGCATTGTCATGGAACCCCCAGGGAAAGAGGAAAAGAGGCAGGCCGAGAAACACCTGGCATCGAGACCTCCAAGCAGACATCAAGAGACTGGGAACCACCTGGAGTAAAATCGAAGGAGAAGCACAGGACAGGAGTCGCTGGAGGTCTCTCATCGACGGCCTATACCCTGGGAGGGGTGACAGGGGTTAGTAAGTAAAGAGTGACTTTCGCGAGCCGCTTGACTGTCCATGTGACGTGGAAAGGCCAGAGGAAACAGCTGTGAACAGGAGTAAGGAGAACTCCGCCGAAGTGTGGGTGAGGATTGCCTGCGCAAACGTCCCCGAGTGTGCGGACTGTCCACGAAAGAAGCAGAAGATGAAAAAGGAGAAGACTTTGTCGTCTGTTCTCAGGAAGTGGTAGGCGGTGCGCACGGTGGCGGGAAGAAACCCGTGAACGGGACCGCTCCCGGCCCGGGACACAAAGATCACGGCTGTGGTGCAGAGGGGAAGGCAGAACGGTAGGATGCAAATCAACCTGTCCGATAGGGGAGCGCTGCGACCAACCCGAGACCGAAGAAGCGCGAGGAACCAGGCGGCCATGTTCCGTCCGATTCCGGGGGCAACCACGCAATTGAATGTCCCGGGGGGAAGGAGACCAGGGTGAAGCCATTGGACGAGAGTCGAGAGATCGTCGCCGAGAGGGCTGATCGTCTGAACGATGGATGCGCGGTGACTGGCTTCGAGCCGGGGCGCAAGGAGACACAGGAAACCCCGCAGCGCCGTGTAAAGAGTCGTGATGTGATGTCCTATGATGACGCTGAGGCACAAAGGTGCAGGTGGGCAAGGCCACACCTGGCTGGTCGGTAATCGCCCCAGGACCAGTCGGGGGCCGGTGTCTTATCCCCCAAGGGAGAGGGGGAAGTCGCCGCGAGGGACCCGTCTCCGTAGAGCGGGTGCGCGGGTCAGAATTGAAACTGCGCTCCATAGAGCACGAGCGCATTGAATCGTAAAGGAACTTGCCTCCCACAGCAGAAGGGGACAGCGTCCATCACCTTGGCCAGGGGGGGGGGTATGGCTGCAAGTGTCCCTTCACCAGTGATCGGGAGTGCGGTGTAAGGGAGCGACCAGAGTCCGGCCGAGAACGCCGAGACAAACCGTCGACTGCGTCCGAGTTGGGAGGGGCGGGTGAAACTGGCGCCGCAGTGGAAGGGACGGGGTGCTTGCAGCGATAGAAACTCCAAAGTTGGGACCAACGGTCCTTTTCCCAAAGGGGCGGAAGTAGCCCAGGTATTATTCGACGCGCAGCCCGAGCAAGGAAGACAGCGGAGATGTAAATCGCTGGGCCACTGGGAGTCGCCGCAAGCAGGGCAAGTTTTAAGCTGGTGACTGCAAAAAGGAATGGAAATATAATGGACCGCACGTGATCCAGGGCACGGTACCAAGTACACGACCGTTGTAACCGACCGTCGGAGACGAAGTCGAAAAGAATGGCCAAAACGCCGTAATTCCACAGAAATTGCCCCAGTAGGCTTGGAATTGCCGGGTGAGACAATGTCCGAGGCCTTACCCGGCCATCGTAAGAAGATCAAAACCGAAAAAATGAATGAAGGAGAAGAAGAAACGCAGAGACTGAAAACAACGGAACCGAACAAAATGGAAGCTAAATATAGAACTGGTAATAACGGACTCTCGCAAGATAGGGAAGGGAGGCTATCCGAAGGATAGAGAGGCCACTCAGGGGATTAGGTAACTGCTTGCTAGAGTTACTTCCCTGGTTGTGTAGCAACACACAACAATTTTGGAGGCTGAAATTTACAGGCTAAGTATGTCTTCCTATTAGTAATACCATCAGTAACGTTTTTGAAGAAATAAACACACTAGCGAGGTGATCAACCTATTCATTCAAGAATAAAGGCTACCTAACTTGTCTTGGAAATTGTCTGAGAATGACATAAATGAGAACAGAAGTTGTCCTTTTTACGTCTTTTTCCGTGATGCTGACAGTGCAAGTAAGTGTTTCTGATTTTACTCGGCTTAAGAACATTATGCCTACGCACACGCCCTGATTCTCATCAGATACCACCCCGCCCCCACCCCAAACCCCCACCCCCACCCACCCCCCTTTAGCCCGATATCTCGCGGATGGATATATCATGGTCCCATTTGGTGGACCCCGACGACCACGATGTGTCGGGTCACAGCTGTAATTTGGTTGATCCCTCTGAAAGGTCAAGGGTCACAAGAGCTCAGGAAATGGGTCCAAAAAAGTCATATTTTGACAAAGGATGTTTTTTTCTCAAATACTGTTCACAACTTCAAACCCAAACTTGGTACAGAGATACCTGATGGTAAGATATGCATACTAATTTGGATGACCCCTCAGAAAGGTCAAGGGTCACAAGAGCTCTGGAAATATGTCAGAAATTGCCATATTTTGACAAAGATGTTTCTTCTCAAATCTCAAATACTATTCTCAACTTCAAAACTCAAAACTTGGTACAGAGATACCTGATGGTAAGGCCTATCTATGCATACTAACTTAGTTGCTCCCTTGAAAAAGGTCAAGGGTTACAAGAGGTCGACAAATGTGTATAAAATGTCAATTTTTTATTGAATTGTAGTTATCAACATTTTTGCTGACTTTTTGATCAAATTTGGCACAAATGTAGCTGATGATTAGCACGGCTGTTCAAGGCCTCCCATTTAGTTTCGAGGCACGCGCGTGAGCGGCGCTGTAAGATGAACCGCGCAGCGTGTTGTCTCTGTTAATACCGCCGGCTGGTAGCACAGAGCTGAGCGCAATCTGTTACGGCTGTGCAACTATAGTCGCGCTATTTTTGTCACTGTTTTCCTCGAGCACTCTGTGTGTACACGCTCAGCGCTGACCGTGTACCACACGGGATGCATTTTAATTCCGCCGGTCATTTACGGCATGTTGTTTAAGCTGTACTGAACGTATGTTGTATTTAAGACATACACTTAAAAGCTAAGAAAATAAGCTTTCTTTAAAGAAAATAAGCTTTCTTTAGACACTAGACATGCTTAGGAAAATGAAGATGAGCAATGCATGCAACGGACTAGAAGACAGGCAACCAGCGCGCAGTTTACCTTGAAGACAACGCAAATCTGTTGCAAATGACACATCTTTCAACTGTTCTAACTCATGCAAAGTACTTTTGCGAAAATTATGGTTCAGGCCAGCGATCATCGTATACAGCCACTACGCTATGCACTACTCAAAATGTCAGATAGATTTACCTTGCGATCTCAGTGGGTCCTGAAATGGGATGATGCGTCACTGGTAATCCAGTGTTAGACCGACGGAAAGTTCTTGGGTGAACGTAATCTCCACACGTAGTTGATTTTGGAGGCAGTGAAAATGTTCCAAATAATTCACAGTTCATATGCATGGTTAGCGGCAGTGTCATTTGCACACTTTGTATAGTTGAAGTTGTCTTTAGCATTCCACTAAATCTTATAAAATCGGAAGAGCAATCCACTTTACCAACAAATCGGCGGATGGGACACCCACAGTGAAAATAATAAACACTCTTAATAGTGATCAGATGGCTGTTTTGACTAGGCGTAAATTAGATAAACACAGAACAGTGCAGGCTAAAATGTATCGGTCTCAAGACGGTTTATTTCACAGAGAGACTGAGTCTTGCGTGTACTTGGTACCGGTGGCTCTCTACACATTCCTTTCAGATGTTTGTCTTCATCTGTACATTCGTCAATACCATGAAAAGCAGAAAGATCATCTACATAATCAACACACAGTTTAAAGTGTTATAGTCCGTCTTTCCTTTGCCTTTTACTCGCTCTGCACGGCAAATCCTGCACAAACTACTCAATCGTTCCATGTGGTTTGAATAGGAATATTGTTTGTCAGACTCCATTCTAAATGTCGGCGAACTACACTCACATGCTGGTCTAAAAAACGTTCTATAAAAAATCACAGGTAAATCTATCCAGTAAAAGAAAAGCACTTACTTGTAGCACTATGTTACACTAACACATATCACTCATTGAAAATCCAAACAAAAGTATTTTGAAAGCACAGTAAAGCTTTAAAGCCAGCACAAATTTGGCACTCTGCCCACATAAAATAGTAAGCGTAAAGAAGGCCTATTACCAGGCGTAACCAGATGCCCATCGAAATGCACTGTAACTAGGTCACCACGCCACTTGATAAGCTAGCGCGGCACTCCCTAACTAAATGTGTGGGTTTGTAGAAGAACTCAACAGCCGTGTTAGACTTTCCTATGTATACTAATTTAGACGACTCATCACAAAGGTCAAGGTTACGGGGGTTTGACAGATGTTTGAAAAATAAATAAATGTTGAGAAACATGGATTTTGTTGGTGCAGAAGCCATCCCTTATTGTCACACAGGTGTGGATCGGTCATACACGTGAGCCACAAGGGCTTTGCCTTTCTTCTTGTCACAATGATTCCTGCAAGAATCGTGACAAAAACAGCTACGGACAGCCAAAGAGTTAACACTTTAGCAGTCAGGTTTACATCCTTTGAGGCATGAAGACTGAATGCCAGTCATCACAGTATTAACCCCTTTTGTATGCAGCCGCAGGTGCTGTTAAAGAACTAGTGGCCGCTTGCACAAGGCATTTAACATTTTAATTGACCTTTTATTCTGAGTGGCATTTATTGTGGTTATATCTGTCTTTCAGGAGTTTGACCTTCGCAAGCATGCTCGCAATGAAGGACGTCGTTACTGTGACCCCATCGTCCTGACCTACCAGGCTGAGAGGATGCCTGAGCAGATCAGACTAAAGGTCAGTGCTTTCATTTTGGAGTGAGAGAGAGATGATTTTTATTGTCCAGTCCTTTTAACAAACTACATTGGTGGGATTTGAATGCCTAGTGCTTATCTTTTGATGCTTGTGCAATGTCTCCTTGTTCTTGTGCATACCTTCTGTTTCATTTGTTCAGGTGGGAGCAGTGACTCCCCAGCAGTTGTCAGTGTATGAGGAGTTCGCCCGCAACCTGCCTGGCTTCATGCCCTCTGCTGAGTTCTATCCCCCAGGCATGGTGAAACCAATGGTAAGTGTAGTTGGCGATCTTTTACTATGACAGATCACCATTTACTATGACAATTACTATGACAAATCACCATTTCAGTTCAAGGGTGGTGCCAGAATAGCTTGATGCCTTTTGCTCCAAGCTATTTTGGCACTACCCCATGAACTGTCGGTCAAATTTATTTCAAGCAATATGGAAGGATGGAAAGGGTTACCAGATGACAATGATCTAGTTGTCCATGTTTTAGGTTTTAGGTGCCTAGAGGCACCAAGATATTCTGGCACCACCCTTGAACCAAAGCCATTGGTCTATATCCTGATCTGTAAGTAGTATAATGTAGCTTGCATATGGCAGTGTACAAATTTGAAGCTTTTAGCCTCGGTATGATCTGGGTTAATGACAGATTTGTAATGATGGATTTCTAACAGATGACATTTGTCCAGTGGCCCATGTTTCAGATGCCCCAGCAACAGCAGCAGCAACCCCCATCCCTGCCCCCCATGCAGCAACAGCCACCACCCCCAGGGCCGCCGCCGCAGTTCGCGCCCGATGACCTGATGACGATCTATGATCGCATCGTGCGCGACCTGGAGCAGCACCTGCAGATGGTGGCCATGTTGCCTAGCAACCCCCTCTCCACACAACTCCACGGGCTGCTGGAGAGCGCCATCCAGGCACGCAACACTCGTGAACCTCGTACTTCCAGCATTCTCCTGCAGAAGGTAATGGTCAAAGATCTTACTTTTGGGATGACAGTCTTCATTCCTTTAGACTGATGAAGCTTTTTGAAGTTTTTAGAAAGCTGAATTTCAGCTTTTGGGTTCAAACAGAATGTCCTTTAGCCAGCCTGTTCAATCTGCATCTATTCAGGTGATAGATCAACTGTGATAGTTCGAGCACGTTACTGGAATTGCTTGGTTCATGGTCAGTCTGAGGTTGTAGGGGTGATTGAGTTTAATGTTTGGCATTTTTTTGTATACAGGCTGTAGAGGGCTTGTTGGACCAGTACACCATCACATCCATCAACGCAGAGCAAGAGCTGGTATTGCGTTTCCGCGAGTGTCACCTCCTGGTCCTCAAGGGACTGCAGGATCCTCGTGCCTTCGGGCCCACATGGACCACCAAGGAGGTCACCAGGTTAGCACCTTTGCTGTGTAGATTCTAGAGACAGACCTGTTTACTTGATTTTGGTGTAGAAAGTATGAATAAGGTATTATTGTACAGTTCGCACTTGATGGACCATTTCTCAGCTAGGCAAGAGAAATATAAAATATCTTTTTTGCCCTGTTACGTAGGTGCCTGATCCAGTGTCGTGATGAACTGCGCTTCAACATTGAAGCAGTGGACTGCCTGATCCGTAACAACCTGGTGAACCTGCAGCAGTTTGATGTCTACCTGTCCACACTGATCGAGGGGGGCAATCCCATGCCCGTCTCCTTCGTCATGCAGCTCTTGCAGCGCTGTGTGGACGAGAAGCATACTAATCCCAGTGGCGCCTCCGAGGTCAGTGGGACAAGTCCTTTATAGTGCGTCCTGTCATTCTTTCTCATATATAGATTTTAAACCCTTTGGCTGTCAGTAACACTTTTTGTCGCCATGATTTCTACGGGAATCACGACAAAATGTGCTACCAACAGCCAGAGAATCGCATGCAGCCGCTAGTACCATAAATAGTACCAATGACTGTATATACAAAGGGGTTATGGCTGTGCTCTATTTTTGGCTCACGTGCGAAGCAAAAGTGAGTATGTTTTGGGCCAGTGGTCGTCCGTGGTAAACTTTAACGTTGGCATTTTCTCGGAGACTATTCAAGCCACAGTCTTCAAACTTGGCCCAAGGATACTTTGTGGCACAACCTTTCTAAACATACCGATTTGAGTGACCTCTCATGAAGGTCACGGTCACAGGGGATCCGGAAATAGGTAAAAAATAGCTATATTTAGAGATAATTTATTTTTTCTCTAATACTATTCACAACTGCAAACCCAAATTTGGTACAAAGATACCTGATGGTAAGACCTTTCTATACGTACTAATTTGGTTGATCCCTTGGAAAGGTCAAGGGCCACAAGAGCTCAGGAAATAGGTGAAAAATAGACATATTTTGACAAAAGGTGTTTTTTTTTTCTCAAATACTATTCACAACTTCAAACTCAAACTTGGTACAGAGATACCTGATGGTAAGACCTATCTATGAACACTAATTTGGATGACCCCTCAGAAAGGTCAAGGGTCACAGGGCTCAAGAAATAGGTCTGAAATAACCATACTTTGACAAAAGATCTTTTTTCTCAAATACTATTCACAACTTTAAACTTGCTACAGAGATACCTGATGGGAAGACCTTTCTATGCACACTAATTTGGTTGATCCCTCAGAAAGGTCAAGGGTCACGAGATCCTCTGCCATTAACCCATGGCATCCTGAGGATGAAATCATCACGTTTTTTAGATATCCTCAAAAGACTACGCCACATTTGTTTCTGATGACAGACCATGATAGTTCAAGGGGGGGGGGGTGGGGGGGGTTCAGAATAGCTTGGCGCCTACAGGCGCCGAGCTATTCTGACACCACCCTTGAACTATCATAGTCATATTAATACCCAGAACTATCATGGTTAATCAACACCCAGTTAGGTAGCTGTAGCCACCTCAGTGATGGTCTTTAAAGGCAGGTGACTGTGTGCCCTTCAAGACTTGTGTGCTCACCTGTCTCTTAAGACGACCTTTTTGCTTAACCCATTTAGCCCCGGGACCCTGCAGCAAGAATGGATTGATCATGATAATTCAAGGGTAGTGCCAGATAAGCTTGGCTCACCTGGCACTACCCTTGAATTATCATGATCAATCCATCTCCTTCAACTGGTACATAGGCAATACCTCCAAAATTTGAGAAATGGGACCTTGGGGCTAAAAGGATTCAGGAGGCTCTGCTGGATCAGTAAAAGCACACTGTCAAATTCATAGGTTGCTAACAGAAGAAACACTTGGTTTTCTTATTGTATTAACCCAGTCAGCCCTGACGCACTACAGCAGGAGATGGGTCGACCATGATAATTCAAGGGTAGTGCCAGATTAGCTTGGCGCCAACAGGTGCCAAGCTAATCTGCCACTGCCCTTGAATTGTCATGGTCAATCCATCTCCTGCAACTGGTGCATAGTCAGATGACGCCTCCAAAATTTGGGAAATACAGCTGTAAGGCTGAATGAGTTAATGAATGCTTACTATCAAAAGAAGAGTTGTCTGGCTGGAACCAGCCAATTATGAATTGCTATTGAATAGTCAATTGTAGTTGTCAGAGGTGCAGTGAAGAAAAAAGCTATATGTGTGTTTATTTGTTTTTTATACCTGATGGTCTTTTATGAGATTTTGATGTGCAAATCCATCAATATGTTTTGTCAATTCAGGCGGACTTTCCGACCACTATTGAAATGCTTGGCGCCATTGCTTCTCGCTCCCGCCAGTCTCCAGAGGGGTAAGCTCTTGTACTGAAAGCAAGTCAAAATCAGTCAGCTTTACGTTCATAACCTACATATGGCATGATTGGGCCCTTCTTCAGTTAGGGGATTGATTGATACTTGTACTAGTTGTCATTACTATCTGTTTGTTTTAACCCTGTTGCTGTCCATATTGCTTTTTGTCAAGGTGACTCCAGCAGGAATAACCTCAACATAAAGAGCTGTGGACAGCCTAATAGATTTTTTGCCCTCTGTAGCCCCCAACCCCCCCCCCCCCCTCCCCCCACCTCCACAGGGGATCAGAGACTATGTTTTTTCTGAAAGTCTATCCAAAACCATGTAAAAATAAACACCATTTGAAGATACCACAGAATTTGACCGAACCCAGCTCTCAAGGGGTCAAATTTTGGGGGGTACGGGTACTAGATGGACAGTAAAGCTATGATAACTACAAGAAATACTGGTATCGATGTGTTCGTCCTTTGTCAGGCATTCAGAAAATGATAAATTTTTTTTTTTTTTTTTTTTTTTTTTTAATGTGAGATGATTTGGACCCTATGAAAATGGCACCATTTTATAGGTGCAGTGTTCTGATGCACTTCTTCCATGATTATTGAATTAAACGCACACAAAAGACTTTTCAGTTGCTAAAACACTTACAGTAATATTATGTGCACTTCATATTTAGTAATAGTTTGTAAAATCTGATTAATAATAACATGAGATTAAAGTGGATGTATTTTTATTACTTTTCCAGAATATGCATTGTTTTCTCAAAACTCTTACCCATGGCATGACTAATAGGAAGGTATACTTAGCATACCGATTTCAGCCTAAGCATCCGATGTGTATACTATACAACTAAGGAGGCGACTTCAGGGCGTTGTTACCAAGCCGTGAGTGGCCTCCCCTTCCTCCATATCCAGCGACGTCCTTCCCGTCGGTCTTTTTTGCTTAGCACTTCCGTAACAGTTGTGTTCAGCCTAGGTGGATTTTCTTCGGCTTTCGTCGTGTTACCGATGTATTTCGTGTGAATCAACTGACAGTGTGTTTTTTTCTTGGATTCATGACGGATTGTGTCTTGCCTTTGAGTTAAAGAGATAAGCGCCGCAATGGCAAGGTTAGGCCTCGGTTAATGCCACCTGGCCGGCAAGAAGGTGGGCCGGAATTTGGCACTTTCCGTGGATTTTTGCTCAAATGTCGGGCATAGCTCGAATTTTCGTGAACTCGCTTAACGTGGCCTCACCGCAGTGATCGGTCTGTCCCCTGCAGTTCAAGGGAATCTTCTTTTTCGCTTCACAGCCTCCCTCCTCATCGGATCAGCCATCAGGTGATCCATCTTTCTTCTCCCATAAACACCGATCGTCGGCCTCGTGCTACAAGGGACGTCCCCTCATCCCAAGCTCGCTCTTGTTGTGATGTGCACATGCTACCCTCTAGCAATTTTCCTTCCTTGACCGGGTCGTGGCTTCCCTCCCGGCGGTCGGCTTCTCTTGCTGATGAGGAGGTCCTGAGTATACTGCCAGAGGATTCTGTCTCGGCCCTGCTTTTTGCTGATCGTCGGTCCGCGACTCCGGTCCCTCGGACTTCCAGCAGCTCCTCGACACAGGCTCCCTTCATAGCCCCGAGCACAGAGACTCTGCAGTCCTTAGATGAAGCCGCACGGCTGATTTCGTCCATTCTTCCTTCGGATGCCTGTCCCACGTCTCCCCCTCTCAAGAGGAAAGCTTCCGCTTTCGTGGATGCCCCCAAGCAAGCCAAGAGGTTCAAGTCCCTCCCACAGCCCTCAGGATTCCGGGATCTTGCGGAAGCATTTTCGGCGCACTTACAGCAGGTCTCCTTCGGAGACTCCAGCTTCTTCGCAGACTCCAAGTGGCCAGAGGGGTTGGATATCGCCTTTCGCCAGCGTTGGTAAGCCGGACATTCTCAGGCCTTTGGTTGCCCCCTTCAGCAGTGGATATCGCAGCGGAAAGTCAGGCGGGCAGCCGCAGATCCCTGCAACTCCGATGCCACGAGGGCTGGACAAGACAGCGGTCTTCATCCGCAATGCTCTCTCCTGTGCTGGTTTTTTTTATCTAGCGACGCAGGCCATGGTGAGTTGGGTGGAAGATGCCTGGCACCCCTCTATTTCGCCTCTGTGGCGCGGGTGGGTAGTCTCCTCAGTCCCTGACTGAGTGGGCTAGCAGATGGGTGCCGTTTTTGTCCAGGATTAGGACATGATGTCAGCAGATATGTTGTTCAGTTTTTTTCACTGGTCCGGTTTTTAAGGAGCTGTGCTAACCCAGGTCTTACCATGTTGGATTGGTCCTTAAAAATACTCGTGACTTTTGGTCCTTTGGATCCCAAGTGTTTGCCATGCTTGGAGACCCGTGTCAGGGGGGAGAAGAGGATCCTGGTGGCTAAAACACTCCACTTTGGCCTTGACTTCTGCCTAAACGGGAGGCTAGTCGTACCGGCATAGTCAATCGGCTCTTGTCACGTTGAGCCCTATCCCATTGTTGACATGTAGGCTGATATATGGAGCACCATGCTATAGCCTCTGCTGCTGATTAGGTGCTTTATGCCAGTATTCCCCTGCCTTCAACAGTGTGATAGAAGGCGGTGGCTTAAACGGTTCAATCGGGCTTACCCCCTTGAGTATATTTTTCGGGCAGTCTCCATTGTGCGTCGGCTGGAGATCCGCCGACAGTTGCACTTTCCCTTGTTGGGCTCAGTGGCGGGCGGGGACCCCAGGGGGATGAATCTCTCTACTATAATAATATGGAAAAACCAAACAAAAAAAAAACTGGCACCAAAGCGGCACATAGCCACTGACATTGACCTTGAAAATGATAGTGACTCCGATTGTGAGGAAGCGACGCCTCAGGCATCGGCCGTCTGGCCTCGCTTTCTCATTATCCACAGCAAAGTTAAAGAGAAGCCTGTTTCCAAGCTGCACCCTTTCCTGGTAGGGGAGACCCTCAGGAGCCGTTTTGACAGGCCTGAGGCCCAGTGCCTCAGGTCTGGTGATTTGCTGGCAAGAGTGCCATACCCGGTACACTCCAATGGGCTACTGAGGCTCTCCTCTATCGGAGACACTCCAGTGGAAGTCGCTCCCCACAAAACGATGAATTCTTCTAGAGGAGTGATTAAAGATCAAGCATCGGCAGAACTGTCTGAAGATGAACTTGTACGGAACCTTAAGTCACAGGGGGTGACCTACATCAGGTCAGCTGTGGGGAGGATCCACCGGTGGGGCGCTGGAATCTCAAGAAAGCTAACTGGCCTCTGTTCGCCTCCCTCTATCAGTCTCATATTACAGAGGAGGTGGTCATGTCAGCTGAAGAACCTTTTTCTCTTTTACTACTATTTTGTTGGACATAGCGGGTGAAACCATCCCTAAAACTTCCACATCAGTCCCTTGGAAGCCGAGAGTACCATGGTTCAATGAAGAGTGCCGCAAGGCCCAAAAAGCGCGCAAATCTGCTCAGCTACGTGCTTTCCGTAATCCGTCGCAAGTGAATATTTTAACCTTTAAAAGACAGAGGGCAAAAGCCTGTTACATTTTTAAACGTGAACGCCGTGCTTCCTGGAGACGCTTTGTCTCATCTTTAACTTCTCGGACTCCATCCCAGAAAGTCTGGAAGGCTGTTCGGAGAATTAGGGGCAGGGTGACTCGGCTTCTGTCAGCCATCTTAGAGATGGTGCCAGCTTGGTCACAGATAAAACAAGCTGTGGCCAATTTGCTTGCCTCCACCATTGCGCACATAATTCTTCAACAGAGCATTATTCACCCTTCTTCCAGAGAGAGAAGGAGAAGCGAGAGTCTCGTATATTGTGATTTTAAGTCCGATAACTCAGACTATAATGCCCCTTTTACATTATCAGAATTGCAGCAAGCCTTGCTGAAATGTAATGACTCTGCTGCTGGCCTAGACACCATCCAATATCTATTCCTCACGCATCTGCCTGAGAGGTCACTCCTTGTACTTCTCAAGGCCTTTAACCATATCTGGAGAACTGGCCATTTTCCGCCGTCTTGGCACCAGGCTGTGGTTGTACCAATCCCCAAGCCGGGTAAGGATCCTTCCAACCTGGGCAACTACCGGCCTATCGCTTCGACATCATGTTTATGTAAAACTATGGAGCGCCTGGTCAGTGCCCGCCTGGTATGGCATCTTGAGTCACAGGGTCTCCTCACAGACCTCCAGTGTGGTTTCCGGCGCTTCCGTAGTAAACTGACCATTTAGTCCGCTTTGAATCATTTATTCGAGATGCTTTTGTCAACAAGCAGCATGTCTATGCAATTTTCTTCGATCTTGAGAAGGCATATGACACTACCTGGAAGTATGGGATAATGTCTGACATAGGTTTTAAAGGGCACCCGCCCCGTTTTTATTCACAATTTTTTGACTAACCGTTCGTTCCATGTCCATGTGGGCTCCACCCTCTCCGACTCCTTTGAACAGGAGATGGGTGTCCCGCAGTGCAGCATTCTATCTTCTGTTTTATTTAGTATTAAAATTAATAACATTGTAAAGGCCGTCAAGGATGATTCTGAATGCTCTTTGTTTGTTGACGACTTTGTGCGCACGAGGTAGAGGCCTTGCGTCCCTTGAGAGGCGCTTGCAGCTGTGCGTTGATCGCATCCAGCGGTGGGTGTCTCTCAATGGATTCAAGTTCTCGCCCTCCAAGACAGTCTGTGTGCATTTTACTAACCAGACAAAAAAAATTCCTGAACCTAGCCTGAGCATTGCTGGAGTGCCAATTAAGGTGGCCGAAGAGGCAAAGTTTCTAAGGGTCATCTTTGACAAAAGACTTACCTTCCGAAACCATATTAATTACCTCAAAACCTCTTGTCAGAAGGCTCTCGACGTTCTTCCCGCCGTGAGATGGCCTTGGTTGCCTGCTCGGCGTTAAACCCAGCTAACTAACTCGCCGTTCTTCATGTCGTTGGTCGTACTGACTGGGGTGCGGACCGTACTGTCTTACTTCGACTGTACCGGGCCCTTGTTCGGTCCAAACTGGATTACGGCTCTGTGGTGTATGGCTCAGCTTCCAAGTCTGTGCTACAGCGTCTGAACACAATTCACCGTCAGGGTCTGCGGATATGTCTTGGGGCCTTCAGGACGTCTCCAGTTCCTAGTCTGTATGCTGAGGCAGGGGAGCCTTCTCTCAAGCTCCGCCGCATCCGCCTCATACGATACCCATCCGGGAGCTGTCCCTCCACTTTCTTTCCGTGTCCGACCTCATCTGCAGGCGGCCGGATTAGACTGGGACCCTGCAACACATCACTCCACCTTGGTTCTTACCAGTTCCTGACATCTTGCTGGACTTGACTGCCCACAAGAAAGACTTTACTCCACCAGCCATATACCAACAGAGCCTCAATGAACTCCTTTCAAGTTTTGCTGGCTATTGTCGTATCTATACAGATGGGTCAAAGTCTGAGGATGGGAGAGTGGCTGCGGCCGCAGTGTCCTCTCGCCATCCTAGACGCCCATTTAAGCACCGCCTCCCAGACCACTCATCTGTATTTATTGCAGAACTGCAGGTGGTTCTGCTGGCACTCAGGCATGCTTATCGATCTAGAGAAAGGAACTTCCTGATTCTTTCTGACTCTCTTTCTGCCCTGCAGGCCCTTCAGGGCACGGGAAATGACCACCCACTGCTGGTGCAGATCAGAGACCCATACGCAGACTTGATGAAGGAATATTATGACATCATTTTTATTTGGGTTCCAGGGCATGTGGGCATCGAAGGCAACAGGATCGCAGATTCTGCTGCCAACGATGCCCGCAACGACCTTGTCCCTGACACGCAGACTGTTTATAGTGATTTTAGACGTGGTTAGTGCGTACATAGCCCGTGAGCGGTAGTCCGAGTGGGACAAAGAGGAAGCTAACAAGCTGCATGAAGCCCTTCCTAAGTTGTCCGACAGTCTACCTTATCGCTGCGGCAGCCGCCGTGAGGAGACTGTCCTTTCTAGGCTCCACATCGGGCACACATATGTTACGCACTCATATTTATTAAAAAAAAGGAGCGTCCATGGTGTTATGCCTGCGACGAGCAGTACTCTGTTCAACACTTTTTGCTGTCTTATGCTGATCTAATCGACACAAGGTATAAACATTTCACAGCAGACTCCTTGAAGGTTTTGTTCCGGGATGTGCCCCCGGACAAGATCTTCAGTTTTCTGAGAGAGTGCCATATTTTTAATAAGATTTGAGCGTTTATAGACTATGATGTTTCTATTATTTTGACCTTTTTGAGAGTCTGTCGACGTTTTCTTTAAAGACCTGTGCGACATTTTAACCTGACATATTTTTAAGGTACATTTACATCATGTCTTAAGACCTTTCTTTTAGTCTGGCTGACCAGATTTTTACCCTTCCCGCCGTGAGATAGCCTTAGTTGCCTGCTCGGCGTTAAACCCAAATAACTAACTAACTCTGTTAGGAGACATCCTCGCCTTAGCGGTGGCTGCTAACCGGGCTGCATACCATACTTCCGTGAACGCCATTGCCGCCGCGGCTAACTGCGACCTGATGCGCAGAGACATCGTCCTTCGGGGTTGTTCAGCCCACCCTGCGTCGGTGAAGACACAGCTCCGCCAGGCGCTGCTTATAGGTGCGTGGCTTTTTGGACCCACCTGGCAGTCGGTCAAGGACGCGTCTAAGGACATCTGGCCCACCCGCTCCGCTCCCGCCCGCTTTCAGGCTGCCCGCAAGGCCGTGGGTCGCGCCCTGTGGACCGCTAGACCCACTTCTCGCCCCTACTCCAGGGGCACCCGCTTCGCAACTCGTACCCCGGCTGCCGGCCGCTCCCGTCCCTTCCCAACCCCGACTCCCTCCTGGCCCAAACACACCCAGCGGACCGGTCGTGGGAAGGCTCTCTGACTCACACCTGTTCCTCCCCCCGCCACTCTCTGCAGGGTCTCCAGTTGGCGGGAGGCTCGCTCTGCACAGCGACGCGTGGCGCTCGCTACTGCCGGACGACCCTTGGGTCCTTTCTACCATCTCAGAGGGCCTCCTAATCTAATTTCGCTCCTCACCGCCTCTGCGGCGCTCCCCTCTCTGGACCAGAGAACTGGTCGACCGGATCAAAGCGGACGCTCTTCTAGGCGAGATCGCAGCTGTCGCCATGGAGGTGGTCTCTCGACACGACTCACCGGCATTCTACAGCCGTCTTTTCGTCGTCCCCAAACCCGGCAACAAGTGGCGTCCCGTCATAGACCTCTCGGCTCTCAACAAATACATCTCCGCTCAGTACTTCCGTATGGAGACTGCCAGGACTTTGAAGGTGTCGATCCAACCGCTGGACTTTGCAGTGAGTCTCAACCTGGCAGACGCGTACTTTCAGGTTCCTGTGCATCTGGCCTCCCGACGGTATCTGTGCGCTCCACCGGTCGTCCTCGAGTCTGGCTTCAACTATCTGGAATCAGATTGCCTCCGCTCTGGAGAGGGACAGGGAAGCACTGATCATCCTCCTCCGTCAGCTCAGTTTTCTGATCAATTTCGGCAAGTCGGACCTTGCGCCATCTCGCCGATTCGTACACCTCGGCATGGAATTCCTGACCGACCTCAAACGCGTCCGGCTTCCTGCAGCTCGAAATTAGAAGCTGGCAGCACTGGCGCTCCCAAGTCTCGCGTGCGGATGCGGTTCCGGCCAGGGTTTCAGTGTGGCGGCAGACCTTCTGCCCCTCGGCAGACTCTACTCCAGGCCGTGACAGTTGCATCTACTCCTCCACTGGCGCCCATCGTCTGGCGATCTGACGACCCCTGTTCCAGTGTCTCCTTTGGTCAGACCTCACCTCGTTGGATGGATCTTCCTGGCTTGCATTGGGGGTTCCCCTTGTCTCCCCCCTCCTCTATTCTACATCTGCACGGATGCGAGCCTAGCTGGCTGGGCTGCACACCTACTGCCGGAGTTCATCACAGCCTCGGGCAGCTGGCCACAAGATCACATCGGCAAACACATAAACTGGCTGGAGCTGAAGGCCGTTTGGCTTGCCCTCATTGCCTGGGAAGATTGTCTCTCTCAACAAGCCATCCTGATTCTCTACGACAACACCACGGTAGTCCCTTACATCCAGAACCAGGGCGGGACGCGGTCACCCTCTCTCTGCATGCTCCTGTACCAAATTCTCTTGTGGTGCAGGGATCGTGGCATCACTCTTCGAGCGCGACACATACCCCGCCACCTAAACATCCTCGCGGACTCCCTCTCACAGCAGGGCCAGCTTCTCCACACAGGTTCTCTCCGTCCGGACATCTTCCAGCTCATCTGTACCCGATGGGAGACGCTGATGATCGATCTCTTCGCCACACAGAACAATCAGATCCCCCTTTTTGTCTCTCCCATTCCGGATCCCCAGGCCTGGGCGGTAGACGCTCTCTCCATTCCTTGGNTCTCCATTCCTTGGGTTGGCCTGCTGGCATATGCATACCCGCCGTCCGTTCTGGTACCCAAAGTCCTCCAGAAGCTCCGGGGCCTCAATGCAGTTCTTCTTTTGGTGATGCCCTTCAGCTGGACTAAGAGTTGGACCACAGACCTCCTGAATCTGGCCACAGATCCCGCCCTTGCGACTTCCCACCCCCCGCACGATGCTCAAGCAGCCCCGACAGAGTCTTTACCACCTGTGCCCGGAGCGGTTTCTCCTTCACGCTTGGAGATTGTGTGGCAGGCTCTCGCCGCAAGAGGCTTCTCGAGTGCAGCGGTGGCGGCTATTGTAGCAGCCCGCAGAGCTTCCACCCAGAATGTTTACGAGGGCAAATGGAGAATACTACAGTCCTGGTGCACTTCCCAGCAGCTCTCCCCCACAGATCTGACTATGCCCCAGCTGGCCGAGTTCTTTCTGTGGCTTTTTGTCCAGCAGAACCTCTAGCAGACACTTACCGCCACTTGGGTCGACCGGACCCAGGGACCTGTAAAGATATATCGAACCTAATGGAACACCTAGACCTTCAGCGGCCGGTCTCACGATCTCTAGTCCCGCGCTGGGACTTGGCCTGGGTTCTGACGTGGCTCAACTCTACCTGCTTTGAACCTCTCCCATTGGCACGGTTCAGTGACTTAACCAGCAAAACATGCTCCCTGTTGGCACTCGCCACAGCATCCCGGGTGAGCGAGTTACATGCACTCTCAATATGCTCCGCCTATCTGCAATTCTGGACCGATGGTTCGGTGCAGCTTCTCAACGACCAGTCCTTAGCCAAGAATCGCCCACCCGCAGGTGCTCCACAGGTCATAACAATACGACCCCTCAGATGTACGGACCAGTCCCCTGAGTCCCATCAACAGGATCCGGTCTGAGCGCTGCGAATTTACTTGCGCAGAACGAAGCCACTTGGCCCCGGGCAGACGTGATCGCACAGACAATCTCATCCTGGCTACGCTGGGTCATCCAGTCTGCGTATGCAGAACTCTCCCCCGAGAGAGCAAAAACGATGCGCATACCGGCACACGAAGTAAGGGCAGTGGCAACGAGCATCGCATTTGATCGCAACTGCGCAGTACGCAACATTGTGGCGGCCGTGGGCTGGCGGGCGGAATCCACCTTCACTCGCTTCTACTTGAGGGACCTATCCGGCCAGCGTGACAGCCTGGCCATGGTGGGGGACATCTCGGCGGCGCAGCACTTCCTCCGGGTGCCCCGGCTTAGTAGCTGAAATCATTGGGAGTTGAGCGCATGTGGGGGGGGCCTTGATAACCAGGGAGTGCATTTCCTGGCGATTTTCGCTTGGGGGTTGGTGTTCTAGGCGGCACCCACCTCCTATTGGCTATTCTTCCTATTAGTCATGCCATCGATAAGAGTTTTGAGAAAAATGTATTTTTCTCTAAAATGTATTTTTTCGAAAAATACTTACCGATGGCATGACTCAGAGGTCCCTCCCTCCTGCCCCGCTTGCCGCTATTGAGCTAAGGCCAAAGACTGACGGGAAGGACGTCACCGGATATGGAGGAAGGGGAGGCCACGCAGGGCTTGGTAACGACGCCCTGAACTCGCCTCCTTAGTTGTATAGTATACACATCGGATGCTTAGGCTGAAATCGGTATGCTAAGTATACCTTCCTATTAGTCATGCCATCAGTAAGTATTTGTCGAAGAAATAAATTTTAGAGAAAAATACATTTTCTTGTATTTTTTAGGCTTTGAAGTGTGGTGGAAATTAGTCAGTGAGTACTACTTCTATACATAAATAAACAAGATGAGGATTTCATCCCAAATTTGTTGATCAGTGTGTGTGTGTGTGTACTTGCGCCACGGTGGGTGCATGTGTACGCGTGTGCATGTCGGTGTGTTGAGCTGTTAAAGAATGTGTGGTTGAAGTAAGGGTTTGCGATTAAAAATGTGGGCATGTGGAATCGAAACAGCAGTTTATGGATGTGTCTTTTTTTGTTATGATCATGAGGGACAGCACATAAAATTCCCACCTTGCCTAGATGTATTCAGAAGTTTACTTCTAGAATATGTTGATTGCGAACTGAGCTATGATCCTAATAAAACTAAACTTATGGCAGATCATGGCAATGTATAACACCCTGATAGATGACACAATCCAAGACTTACTTACTTACGCCTGTCACCCCTACCCGGGTATAGGCCGTCGACGAGAGACCTCCAGCAACGCCTGTCCTGTGCTTCTCCTTCGATTCTACTCCAGGTGGTTCCCAGTCTCTTGATGTCTGCTTGGAGGTCTCGACGCCAGGAGTTTCTCGGCCTACCTCTTTTCCTCTTTCCCTGGGGGTTCCATGACAATGCCTGCCTAGTGATACTGGAAGCTGGCTTTCTCAGACTGTGACCGATCCATCCCCATCTTCTTCGCCCAATTTCATTCTCTGCTGTTATCTGCTCTGTTCTCTCCCAGAGTCTGACGTTGCTGATCTTCTCTGGCCAGTGGATTTTCAAAATTCTTCTAAGGCAACTGTTCATGAAGGTCTGTACTCTGTTGACTGTGGTTTTTGTCAATCTCCATGTCTCTGCTCCATATAGGAGAACTGCTTTTACATTGGGAGTTGAAAATCCGGACTTTGGTGTGTTGTGACAGCTCTCTGGAACTCCACACTTTTTTCAACTGGAGAAAGGCTGCTCTGGCTTTACCGATTCGTGCTCTGACATCTGCATCAGTGCCGCCTTTTTTGTCTATGATGCTCCCGAGATAGGTGAAGGACTCCACCTCCTCCAACGGGGTGCCAGCAAGCAAGACTGGTTCTTCCCTGGTTGCGTTCAGCCTCATTGTCTTTGTTTTCTGTTTGTGAATGGTGAGGCCCACTTGGGACGAGATGTCAGCAAGCCTCGTGGTCTTGTCCTGCATTTTGAGTGTGGGACAGTAATGCCAAGTCGTCTGCAAAATCGAGGTCGTCAAGCTGTGTCCACAGTGTCCACTGTATTCCACTTCGTCTGTGCTCGGTGGTCATCTTCATGACCCAGTCTATGGCCAGTAGGAAGAGGAACGGAGACAGCAGACACCCCTGCCTGACACCAGTTCTGACCTGGAGCTCTCTGGTGAACTGCCCTTCGTGGATCACGCGACATGTCATGCCATCATAGCTGCTCTTGATCAGGCGGACGAGCTTTGTGGGTACACCGTAGTGTCGTAGGAGTTTCCACAGAGTCTCTCGGTCCACACTGTCAAATGCTTTCTCATAATCCACAAAGTTGACGTACAGCGGGGAGCTCCACTCCAGAGACTGTTCCACGATGATGCGGAGAGTGGCGATCTGGTCTGTACATGATCGGTTCTTCCTGAATCCTGCTTGCTGGTCTCTCAGCCGGGGGTCAACGGAGCTCTTCATTCTCTCTAGGATGATCCTGTTGAAGACCTTTCCTGGTACTGACAGCAAGGTGATTCCTCTGTAGTTGGAACACTTGCTGAGATCACCTTTCTTGGGAAGCTTGATTAGGTACCCCTCCTTCCAGTCAGCTGGCATCACCTCCTCTTCCCAGATCTTTCCAAACAGTGGGTACAGCATCTCAACTGTTGTCTCTAGGTCTGCTTTCAGAGACTCCGCTGGGATGCCATCTGGCCCTGCTGCTTTGCCATTCTTCAAAAATGCCACTGCTTTCTGATCTCTTCCCGGCTGGGTCTGTCACAGCTGATGGGTAGGTCGGTCTCTGCCGGCTGGATGTCGAGGGGGTCGGGTGGGCTAGGTCTGTTCAGTAACTCTTCAAAATATTCGGCCCATCTGTCGAGTTGGTCTGCTCTGTCTGCAATAGGCTTGCCTTCTTTGTCTTTTACTGGTCTTTCTGTATGGCCATACTTACCCGACAATCTTCTGGTAATGTCGTAGAGCTGTTTCATGTTGCCGCTGCCTGCTGCCTTTTCTGCCTCTGCTGCCAGGCTGTCTGTGTAGGCCCTCTTGTCTGTCCTGATACTCCTCTTCACCTCGCGGTTGGCTTCCGAGTATTCCCCCTGTGCCCTTACTTTGGCTGCTCTCGTGCGACTGTTGTTGACCGCTGCTTTCTTCTGCTTCCTCGCTTCTATCTTCTTCAAGGTCTGTGCCGACAGCCAGTCCTTGTGGTGGTGTTTCCTGAACCCTACAGTGTCTTTGCAGGTTGAGTTCAGCATCTCTCTAACTGCCTTCCACTGCTGCTCTGTGGTGACCGCCTCCTCTTCATTTACTAGCTCCTGTAGCGCTTGAAACCGGTTGGACAGCACCAGTTTGAACTCTTCTCTAACTCCAGTTTCTCTCAGGAGGCCTACATTATAGCGCTGTCTTCTTGTTGTCTCTGTGCGGCTTTTCTTTAGCTTGAGCTTCATTCTTAAGGTAAGCAGATGGTGGTCTGAGGCGACATCTGCTCCCCTCCTCACTCGAACATCTTGAAGGGATCTTCTAAATTTCTTGCTAATGCAGATATGGTCTATTTGGTTCTCTGTTGTATGGTCAGGTGAGACCCAAGTTGCTTTGTGTATTCTTCTGTGTGGGAAGATGCTGCCTCCAATGACAAGTCGGTTTAGAGCACAAAAGTCTACAAACCTCTCCCCGTTCTCACTCATCTCCGAGCCTAGTCCCTGTCTCCCCATCACCTCTTCGTATCCGGTGTTGTCCTCCCCTATTTTGGCATTAAAATCGCCCATGACGATGGTGATGTCTCGCTCCGCACATTTGTCCACGGCACTCTGGAGTCGGTCGTAGAACTCTTGTTTCTCTTCCTCGTCACTGTCATTAGTGGGCGCATAACACTGGATGACGTTCAGCTTGAGCTTTTTCTTGGTTCTAAAGGCTGCTGTTATAATTCTTGGCCCAAGAGGTTCCCAGCCCATCAGCGCTCTCTGTGCCACTGGTGACAGCATGAGTGCCACTCCTTCTGTATGGGGGGCATTCTCCTCTTCATGACCTGAATACAGAATCATCTCCCCACTTAACAGCCTTTTCTGGCCAGACTGCGTCCATCTGGCTTCACTGATGCCTAGCAGGGAAAGGTTGTACTTTTGCATTTCCGCTGCTATCTGGGCGGCCTTGCCGCTCTGGTACATGGTCTTGACGTTCCATGTGCCCATGGTTGTATCCCTGGATAGAGAGAGGCGGCTCGGTCCTGTGGCTTCCGAAGACTTCCGGCTTTCACCACAGGACGTCATAAGTCTTCTAGTAGAAGAACCTTCCTCCTCCAGGAAAGGAATTACTGTTAATCTTTTCGTCGGCGTTTTTGTAGCTATTTCCTTTTTTGCAGGGTGGGGAAGCTACCCCCACGCCCAACCCCCTTACTAGGAGGACCATGGGTTTTCTGTCGGTGTCACCTTCCCTTAGACCATGTTGGTTCACGGCACCTTATTTCATTCGGTGCACCCCTCTCACGAGGGACCCCCTATCCACCACCCAGGGGACGCGCCTCAACGCCGTATGGTCCCAGCGCGAGGAATCCAAGACTAGTCAGACACAAAAAGAACTAAACACACAAACTATGTCGGTAAAAACAGTGCTAGTACTCTGCTAAAGGGCATTTAGCCCTTTTTCAAATATCTGAAATGGTGGGCCAACGGCTGGTCAGACCATCCAGTAAGCCCAAACAGTCATATGCATGAGACAACACTTGTGACGGTCTGAGTCAGGAGCACCTTAAACCATGGCCCTCTTTGATATTCAGTGTGTATGGTATCATAGATTGTTAACATTTTCCCCATCAAAACACCTGTGTGCCTTATTTGGACGTTTGAAAACACAGACACCAAAAAGGGTGGGGGGGGGGGGGGGGGGGGGTGAGGCATGTGTGGCAGGACTCTGACTGCTCATCAAAATATACAAGGTGGGTGGTCGCGTTGGGTCCAAACTCCTCATAAAGGGACTGTCTTACAGCATTTTAGAGGGGGGAGGGGGTCCTGATCATCTCAACTCGACAGAATATGATTCACTAGTAAGAGATCATTTAGGTGCTGTAAGCAGGTCTTCCTAACATCAGAGCAAATATTTGGCCCCTATTGTAAATTAAATATTCTTATGGGGTCTCGATACTCAGTCTTCTCCGCCTTGCCCTCCCGACCCCCCCCCCCCCCCCCCCCCCCTTTTTCCGGCACTCCCCTCCCGTCTCTCAGGATGAAGTCCTCAAGACCATAAAGTCCATGCTTTTGAAAACCTGCAAACTAGACCCCCTCCCAGCTTCTCTCTACCGGGACAGCCTTCCAAAACTTCTTCCCTTCATTACCGACATCATCAACATCTCTAGAGAATGGCTCCGTCCCCGATATCTTCAAGTCGGCCATTGTCCGTCCTCTCCTCAAAAAACGCATCCTCGACCCAAATGATCTCAAGAATTATCGCCCAGTCTCCAATCTCTCTTTCCTGTCCAAGCTTCTTGAGAAGGTTGTTCTCAACCAGTCAACCTCCACCTCGCCGAAAACAACCTCCTCAGTCCCTTCCAGTCTATCGCAAACACCACAGCACTGAAACGGCCCTTCTACATATCCTAAACGACCTGCTCCTCTCCACCGAATCGGGCAACATCTCCCTTCTTATGCTACTCGATCTCTCTGCCGCATTTGACACTATCGACCACTCTATCCTCCTCCACCGCCTTCACCACTCCTTCGGCATCACTGACTCTGCTCACTCCTGGTTCCTCTCCTACCTCTCCAACAGACAGCAGTCTGTCGCCATCGACGGTGTCTCCTCCAACCCAGTCAGGCTCTCCTGCGGAGTTCCACAGGGGTCTGTCCTGGGCCCAGTCCTTTACACACTCTACACCTCTCCCCTGTCCATCATCATCCAGTCTCATCACATACACCACCACCTCTACGCTGACAACTCACAACTACTAGACAAAGACAAACTCGACAACACTCGGACACTACTGACTCGCATGGCTGACTGCTACAAAGACGTGAAAAACTGGATGACAGCAAACAAGCTTAAACTGAACAACGACAAAACGGAAGCCATGCTGGTAGGCACTCGCCAGAAACTTTCCCAGCTCCCTCCCTCACTCCACCTTCAACCAACTCGACAGCACCCTTATCTCCCTCTCTGACTCGGCCAAGAACCCCGGCGTTATCCTTGATTCCTCTCTTTCCATGACCAGCTTCGTCTCCGCCATGGCCCAGGCATGCTATTTCCACCTCCGTCGCATCAGTCAGATCAGAAAATACCTCACCACCGAAGCTGCCACCAAACTTGCTGTCTCTCTCATCTTATCTCGCATCGACTATTGCAACTCTCTCCTTTCCGGCCTCCCTCACTCCACCACTTTCACTCTCCAGCGCGTCCAGAACAATGCTGCCCGCCTCGTCCTCAGAAAGAAAAAATCCGACCACATCACTCCCCTGCTCAAACCCCTTCACTGTCTCCCCATCCCCCAACGCATCCAATATAAGATTCTGTCTCTCTGCTACAAATCCCTGAACAACTACGCTGCTACCTATCTCTCCAACTTACTTCACCCCTACACTCCTTTCCACTCCTTCCATTCCTCTTTCGACCCTCTCCACCTCCACATCCCCCGCACCAAACTCAGCACTTTGGGCCCCCGCTCCTTCTCCGTCTACGGTCCATCCACTTGGAACACTATCCCACTCTCCCTCTGTCAGAAACACTCTCTCTTCTCCTTCCAGTCCGCCCTCAAAACTCACCTCTTTCAACAGTTCTAGCACTATATCACCACACTCCCCACCCCAAGCTGACTGTCGTAATTTATTTGTGGTACGTGAGTCATTGTCTAAAGTGTGCGCATGCGTGCGCGAGTTGTGATGCGTGCTTAGAGTTATAATTATTATAAGATAAGCGCGTTATAAATACTGTAATTATTATTATTATTATGGGCAGGAACTAGACAAGTCCCAGACTTAGCCCTAGTCTGAGACTTGTTACGTAGGGACTAACTCGGGCATACATTTCTGATGTGTGAGCTGAGACTTGAGTCAGACTATCAAATCTGAGACTAGATAGGGTTAGTTCGCAACTATTTTTAGCTGGTAACAGTTTTCGCCGTGCACGTGTTTTGACAGCTATTATCTTCCATCACCACTCTGCCTGTAAGCTGTAATTTTCACTCGTTGCTTTTGGCTTTGCTGCTTTTGATGACCTTGTGATTGACTTGTCACTTTGCTGCTGCAACTACCAGTTGTGTGTGTAGATTCAGGGTTGAGCTGTACCATGAAGCTTTGTTTTATTAACATAATGATGTACTTACTTTGCTGTTTAGATCTGATAGTTCTACTTCGATCCTTTGCTAAAAAGACAGAGCTACAGAGTAGTTGAGGTAGGAGATAGCTCCCTTTTTGATGCAATGGTCTTGTGGACAGATGTGATAAATTGTTAGTTTTTACTAGGGCAGAACCATTTGGCAGCAGCTCAGTCATAGAACTTATGGATAGTAGTCTGTGAGGGCAGTGTTGTGTTTAGGCGTTATCGTTCAAACTAGTCATATTGCTGTCATTTTGCATTAGCTTGCTTTGCCATGATAGTACCAGGATTGAGTGCCCTTTTATAATTTTCAATGGAGTGGTGAGAAATGCAAGATTTTGGCAGCATGGACTGATCCTGGCCAACAAGCAGTGACATTCAAGAACAGCAGATCTGCATCACAGACAACCTGCAAAGATCCAAAGATATAGGCATGCATTATAAAAGTGATCAAGTCACACAACTTGTCACAGGAGATCAGTGTTCGATTGAGTGTTGGTTTGTTCCAAGTAGCCTCACACACACACACACACACACACACACACACACACTGATAAACACACGCACATAATGACAAACACACACACATACAGAATGACAAACACACACACACAGAATGACAAACACACACACACACACATTGCAGATAGAAACTACTTGTCTATGATTGTCTTTATGATGGTTTACCTGGACGTTGATGGCGTGGAAAGTTTTCCTGTTGACGTACTCATGTTCTCGCTCACTTAGGGCTTGAATGGTGATCTGTGTGCCGTCAATGCAAGCAAATACATTAGGGAAACCCTGCATGTTGAAGAATGCAACTTTGCTTGCTTCAGCCTCGCGTTTGGTTGGCATTCTGATGACCTCGTTGGAGGAAAGCGTCGGTCACGCGTGTCATTGTCCGACTGACCATGCTTTGATCCACCCCGATTAAGTCTCCTACCGTGTTTTGAAACGTTCCAGTCGCATAGAATCGAAGAGCCAAGAGCACTTGTAAACAGGTGTCAGTAAACCCTTTCGTTGGCCATCTTTCACAGCCACATCCTTCAGCTCATAAATTTCACGGCGCATCAGTGAAACGGCAAAACTTTTTGTAAAGCTTTCTATCGTCAAATTCATCTAGTGGGTGTCAACGGTCTCTGAATACTCGATTTCAGCGTAGATTTCATCGAGTTTGGAACATCATGTACACAGCAGCTGCCATTTTGATTCGCTTTTAGTCAGAGACTTCAAGCTTTACACCTAGTAAATCATGGGCTTAAATTTTGGCTGTTTAGTCCCTGAGATAGTCTCAGACTTGGCCTAGTCTTAGTTCATGCATTTCTTACTAAAATGTTAGTCTCAGGCTTATGAAGATAGTCTCGAACTTAGGCTCTAGTCTCTGTCCATACATCAGACCCATGGACTCTTCATGAAGGTCACGTCTGATTGTTTATGAACTATTTATAGCAATTCATTACATGTTATCGCTTTTAGTAATTTGGTGTTCTCACATTTTCAAAAATATGGGGGGGGGGGGGGGGGGGGGGGGGGCACATAAAGTCCATTATGTGACCTTGACCTTTAAGTAACAAATTTCAAGGTTACCAGTCGAAAACATTGAATTGCTTACGCTTCCACTGATGATTTGTCATAACATTGGTATAATTTTTTTCGCCATAGTATGTGAAAGATTGGACACCTGTTCTTCTGGCAAGAAGGCTATTTCGTGTGTCATGAAAGGTAAAAAAGATTTCGCCCCGATGATGTCACCGTTTTGCTTTTTTGACATTAAATCATTGTAAATGGTAGGTAAATGTATTCTGTTTCCAAAGATACAAGTCATTTAGTTCTGTGTGCTTTTTTTATGGGAACTGCATCGTTAACACCAACCCTATCCCCCTAAAGGAAAATATAGGGTCTAAAGAGGGAAAATATGACTTTAGTAACTGTCTTCCTATATTCAATACGGTATTTATTTTGGGCAAACACCTATGGTTCGTCTTCATATGTGATAGGCTTCCGAAAAAATGTCTCCAATCCCCCGCAGGGTTTGTGGGGTGGGGGTGTTCATTTCCTTTCTGACGGCCTATAAGGGTCATGGGAAACTCTCATGAGCCTCTGCCACAGCAAGAGTTATGAGAAATGATGTAGTCCTAATTGTCCAGCATAAAGGTCCCTGAAAAATGCCACAGTTGTTAGTCGCTTAACCCATATCATACTGAGGCTAAAAGCTTCAAATCTGTACACTGCCATATGCAAGCTACATTATAGTACCTACAGATAAGGATATACTAGACCAATGGCTTTAGTTAACCCTTATCATTTGGAATACACCTGTGTGTGAAATAAGTGTGACTAAAATAGTTCAAGGGTAGTGCCAGAATAGCTTGGCGCCTCTAGGCTAAGCTAAGCTATTCTGGCACCACCCTTGAACTAAAGCCATTGGTCTATGTCTTTATTTGTAAGTACTGTAATTTATTTTGCATATGGCAGTGTACAAATTTGAAGCTTTTAGCCTCAGTATGATATGGGTTAAAGGGTGGTGCCAGAATAGCTTGGCGCCTAGAGGCGTCAAGCTATTCTGGCACTACCCTTGAACTATTTTAGTCAAACCTATTTTATACACTGGCGTATTCCGAATGATAAGGGTTAACCCTTTGGCTGTCAGTTGCGCTTTTTGTTGCGATGATTCCCGCAGGAATCGTTGCAACAAAAAGTGTGATCAACAGCCAGAGGGTTGAAATATTGGTACTTTTACCACTTTGTGCATGCATCCACCAGTAATGTATACAGTATCTGTGGCTGAATGCGCAAAGAGGTTAACCCTTTGCGTGTCAGCAGTTTTTGTGACAATGATTCCTATAGGGATCGTGACAAAAGCCTCTACCAAAACACAAAGGGTAACAACATTATCATTTTGCAAAGTCATAATACCGGACTGCAGCTTATTCACATGTTTTGACTGCGAACCATATGTGCTCAATTCTTGGCATAACATGTTTTGCACTTGCAGGCTGGAGAGTTTGATGAACATGCTGCGCACGCCGGACACCAACGGCATTCCTATGGACCGTGCTCAGAGCGGACCCACCTCCATGATGCAGTCTGGCATCTCACAGGCTCGTGAGTTTGACGATCCACCCGGCCTCCATGAGAAAACTGAGTACCTTCTGCGCGAGTGGGTCAACATGTACCACTCTCCGGCTGCTGGCCGCGACAGTACCAAGGCTTTCACTTGCTTTGTCCAGCAGGTGAGACAGCTTTAGTTTTTTTCTTCTTTTCAGGAAAAGGGGGCATGCAGCCACCAGTACCTTTTACATTAGGGGTGGCTGCATGCAAAGGGGGATTGACCTTCTTCACTGCTAGTGCACACAGATTGTGTTTCTGTTATCTTTGTTAACTTGGTGCCAAAAAGCCCCAGCCAGCCATGGAACATGGATACACAATTAATGTCAGCAAGAGACACAGATCCTCATGAGCCCCCGCAATTGAGCTCATTGCGATCTATGTCTCTTGCAGTTTGCCATTGTTCAGATTTTCTTGGCGGTGACGGGGTTCAGATGGGTGAACACATGAACAAGCTGGCATGTGACCAGACTGCGTTATCAGTTATGTCATCCTTTGTTTACTTTGTCATCCTAATTTTGCATAAGTCACTTTGGCATTTAGCCAGAATACAATACAATACAATAATATTTTATTAATCCCTCATGGGAAAATTCACTGTATGCCCATACAACAAATGGCATCATCATTCACTCATTGAAATAATTAAATAACCCATAACTCTCAATTAAAGAGATGAACTGTAACAGATGTATTGTTGCCCTTGTAACAGAAGGCAGTAAAGCCAGTGTGGTGCCACAGCATGGTGTAGGGAGTAGATGAATCAATGAAAATTTATTTTACAACGGTTAAGGCATTGACATCGTCATCGACACAGCCATTTTACAAACCTGCCGTTGCCAGCAACTACAAGACTATCAACAAAATATTTAATGTACATACACATAAGTAAACAGGCATCAGAACTGTCCGATTTTCGGCGATTTTCAGATTTTCCTGGCCCCTGTTTAATAACACTTTTGACTTCTTATGTGCCAGGAAATGGCTTTAAATAACTCTACAATTCTTCAAAATCGCCGTTTTCAGATTTTTTTTGGGTGAACAGTTCTGATGCCTGGTAAAACAATACCTGCAGACACTTGACAACACTGTTCACAAAGACAGACATACTCATAGACTCACAGACACCCCCATTCCCGCCCCCCCAGCCCCACCCCACCACACCCACCCACCCACCCCCTCCACACATAAATGAGCTAAGTAGTTCAAATGATGAATGAAAAGGATAACAAGCTTAATTGGGAATAAATTGGACCCAGCATGGAAAGAGACATTTGTAGAGAGTAGTTGTTTTGTTAACCCATTTAGCCCTCCCAACGCTCTACAGCAGGAAATGTATTGACCATGATAATTCAAGGGTAGTGCCAGATTAGCTTGGCGCCTGAAGGTGCCAAGCTAATCTGGCACTACTCTTGAATTATGGTCAGTCCAAAGATGCCAACTCTTCTGATTTCGCCATATTTTCATACAGCAAAATTAATTTCTTAAGATTTTATGGCCAAATAAATCATCTTCCGGCGAAAAAAAACGTTGAAATTGTCCGCTAAAAGTTACCAATTTCTCGCTGACTTTGCTGCTCTTATACCGACGAGCCATCGCATTTCCCTCGAGATAAATAATGAGCCAATCAGAAGTGTCCTCTGATTACCGCAACCAATCAGAAACTGAAATGTACATGATCGGAAATAGTGTGATTTCAGTTCAGTTCAGTAGTTCTTGGGATTTCGCTGTTTTACACTGTAAGCATGGGTGACAAAAGTGAATCATTAAAACGTAAAAGTGCTGATTGCAGCGGCAATGCTGAGGCGAAAAAAAGCGAAAACAGTGTATCAGCAGAAGTTTTTGCAACGTTATTCCAAAGACTATCCGTGCATAACCGTGTCCAAAGTGTCACAAGGACATGCTCGCTGTGTTACATGTGAGTTAGATTTCAAAATCTGTCGTGACGGATTAGACGATGTCACGTGAAATCTTCCTGTGAAATTTTATTTAAAGGTCTGAATTGTTCCGCCGTTTCGAGGATTTCCTCGGTAATCTCGCCGATTTTCCGCTCCTCAAACTACTATTTACTATACTACTACTACTGTTTCCATGTATAATTTCTTGCGCCTTTTTAATTTCCGCTTTTTTTTTCAAAGTCAATTCAGACCTTTGTTTATTTCTTCCTGTCAAATTTTGAAAATGGCAAGGTCAGGTAGTGAAAGGGGTTGGCATCTCTGTCAGTCTGTCTCCTGCAAGTTGTACAGTTGTTAGGTAACACCTAAAGTTTGGAAATGCAGCCATGTGATTAAAAAGGGTGAAGATTGACAATATAAGTTATTGGTAGCAGGAGTTTGTTACACAGACCCTTGTAGGCCTAGGGAAGTCAAAGGAACCATTGTACCCCGAAGGCCTGAGGGGTACAATGGTTCCTTTGACCTCCCGAAGGCCCACAAGGGTCAGGTAGCAAGCCCCTGCTACCACTAACGTAGTTGTTTTCATTGCCTCCACTATTTTCGTAAAAGAAATCAAGAAGACATCTTCCAACCTGGATCACGCCAGACCTGACTGACGTCAAAGGAATATGCATTTATACATAATAGACTTATGACATAATTTAAAATATTTCATGACGTTGCCTTCTCCAGTACTGAGTGTGCTTGTTGTTTCGAACAACATTAAGTAACTTTTTACTGTAGAATGTTTTGGTGATCTTTTCTGGAACAAAACTCGCATCCAAGACGCGTCACAAAGAGAGCTACAAGAAGTCCGCCATTTGTCGCTACAAGGGTTTTTGTAGCTCGGTCATGTGGTACAGTTTGCCCTAAAGGGATTGGTCATGTGACGTCGGGATGAAAACAAATTAACTTGTATCCCCCCCTTTGACCAACTGATTAGTTAGCATCATTCATGCAGATGTGTATTTTAGTAGGCTACTATGGATATTCTGGCTGGAAGGCACAAGGTCCAAAATCACAGACCAGCACACAATAATTTGGTGAAACATGATTTCACAGATGTGAAAGTATTAGGACAATAAATGTAAAATAAAGCATGTAACATCACGAGTATGCACAAAGTAACTCCATTTTTCTTTGCAGATGCACCAGCAGGGTATCCTGAAGACGGACGAGCTGATCACTCGTTTTTTCCGCCTGTGTACGGAGATGTGCGTGGACTTGTGTTACCGGGCACTGGGCGAGCAGTCCCACTCCCCCACTCTGGTGAGGGCCAAGTGCTTCCACACACTCGACGCCTTTGTGCGCCTTATCGCGTTACTGGTCAAGCACTCGGGCGACACCGCCAACACCATTACCAAAATCAACCTGCTCAACAAGGTAAGGGCAACAACTATATTTTAACCCATTACATCCTGAGGCTGATTTTTAACAAATTGTTATATTGTCCTGTGAAGGCTATATAACAGATTAGGAGATAGATGAACCACCCTTGAACCATCAGTCAAATTTATTTCATCTAATTGTTTATCAGGGTGGAAAGGGTTAAAAGTTGCAGTTCTTTGCTGTAAAGAAGAATGTGTTCATAACGGTGACTTTTGTTTCCTCAAAATCCATTACCGATGGCATTACTATATATGGAATATACCCCTTAACTTACCCGATTTCAGCCTAAGCACCCTTGTGTATACCTACCCAACAAGAGGCATAATAGAGAGAGTTGTAACTAAGTGACCGGGTAGTCTCCCCTCCCTCCATCCGGTCATGCGCCGTATATTCCCGCCAGTTTTACCCTTAGCTTCACTGTGAACGGTTCACCGGCTTCAGCCTCTCTCTTGGATTTTGTTTTCCTTCGGCCTTAAGCTTGCCTAGTGGCTAGTAGAGGGCGAGGTAAGACCTCGGGTTATACCTATGGATAAACGGGCTGTTTATTTCGCCGTCGGCGCATCCCCTGGAAGTTTTTTGATGTGGTTTCGGACTTTGCCGTTGAGTCTGGGCCTAGCCCTTGACTGGTCATGAGTACGGTTCACGGGGCCTTTGTCGCTGGCCCCGCGCGGTTGCTTCATGGTTTGCTTTGTGTTGCAGTGCACAGCGTTACAGCCTGCACGGGTGGCACTGTAGGATGTCAGTGGCCGACGGGTTCTCATCAGTTGTGGCTAGAGTCAGCGAACTGCGTGCCCTGTCTGTTGACCCAGACTGCTTGCAGTTCAGGATGGATGATTGGGTCCAGCTCCTGACCAACCCTTCTCAGCCAAGTACACACTCCCCTTGGCCGCGCCCCAGGTATGTAGTCTTCGGCCTCTTACAGGATTCGACCGGTCCCAGACATCTCGGCTGCAGGACCCGGTCCCAGCGCTAGAAGTCTGCCATGCAGTGTAAAGCTTGTGAGAAGAGGTCGCTTCCGCCTCTTCCTGCCCATGGCCCTAGGCCGGGCCGACTTCGTCCAGACGATCTTGTTTTGGGGGCGATGGTCTTTACCTTCCGCTTCATTGATCTCACCCCTCAGGGTGCCATGACAATGCAGGTACGGGTTCACGGTGTTGGACGGTCGACACCAGCGTCGCATCCCACCGCAGCGGCGTGCTCAGAGACTTCATCGTGGCGGGAAGGTGGGCTCAGTCCCACCATTGCCCGCTTCTATCCCCAAGACCTCTCTCGCCAGTGAGATTACCTGGTCCTCGTCGGAGACCTCTCGGTGGTGCACCCTCCCTCCGAGCGCCTCTGGCGTCAAAGATACCTCTTAGCTGAAATCGTCGGGAGGTTGGCCCTCAATGCTAAGCTTTCAGCTGTGACGGGTTTGGGGGTGGCACCCTCCTCCTTTTCGCTATTCTTCCATACAGTAATGCCATCGGTAATGGATTTTGAGGAAACAAATGTATTTTTCTTTAAAATGTATTTTTTCGAAAAATACTGACCGATGGCATTACTCGGAGGTCCCTCCCACGTACACTGCTTGCCGCCACTACGCTAAGTGTACAACTGGCGGGAATATACGGCGCATGACCGGATGGAGGGAGGGGAGACTACCCGGTCACTTAGTTACAACTCACTCTATTATGCCCTTGTTGGGTAGGTATACACAAGGATGCTTAGGCTGAAATCAGGTAAGTTAAGGGGTATATTCCATACAGTAATGCCATCGGTAAGTTGTTTTTTTTTTAAATACATTTTAAAGAAAAATACCACCTAAATAATGCTCTATAATGTCAGGTGACATTTTTTGCCCTTCAAAACTTATCTCTTTTCCTTGCAGACCATGTGGTTGCTCAAAATATGTTCTGCTGCAATATGGCCATCCCCAGTAGCAAAACGTCTGTGAGCCCACGACGGCCGCAGGAGGTGTTCGTCGTGGGCCTGAGGACTTTAACTTGGATTGTTTTATAGATTGTACAAATTACATGTAAGTACATTTGTTATGACTATTTCGTTCTTTCTTTTAGGTGCTGGGCATTGTGGCTGGAGTACTGCTGCAGGACCACGAGGTTCGCTACACAGAGTTCCAGCAGCTGCCGTACCATCGCATCTTCATAATGCTCTTCATCGAGCTCAACGCTCCAGAGCCCATTCTGGAGAGCATCAACTACCAAGTGCTGGCCGCCTTCTGGTAAAGATCACAAAGATATAGTTGTGTGTGCTGGTCTCAATTTGGACCTTTCCACTTGCAGCCATAAGGTCCAAAATTACCAGTACACTAAACAGACATTTGCAAATCAACCTGTAGGTACAAATTGCACATGTTTCAATGTAGACTGATGCAGAATTCAGTCATTCATCAAATGGAATGTTCTTTTGAGCTCCAAATTCTGAGGTCACCAGCCAGGCTAGCATTTGATACAGTGTTTCAAGTTGCCTGTATCTTTTTTGAGCCACCACAATTATCATAGTTGATCCATCTCCTTCTGTAGTGCCATGGGGCTAAATGGGTTAACCCCCTTTACAGTGCTGGTCTCTTGTCCGTCTTGTACAAGCAGCTACGAGTACTATTGACAGTACCGGTGGCTTGTTTAATGCCCCTGTACACGGAGCTACAGGTACTATAATAGTAGCAGTGTCTGCACGTACAAGGGTAGTTAACCCATTTAGCCCTGGGACCCTGCAGCAGGAGATGGATTGTTCATGATAATTCAAGGGTAGTGCCAGATGAACTTGGCGCCTTCAGGCCTGAAGGCACCAAGCTCATCTGGCACTACCCTTGAATTAACGTGATTAATCCATCTCCTACAACTGGTACATAGTCGTTGGACGACACCTCCAAAAGTTTGGAAATGCAGCCATGGGGTTAAGAGGGTTAATACGACTGAACTGACATCTGAACTGATTTCTGTTATTTTTCAGCCAAGTGTTCCACATCCTGCGGCCAGCCAAAGCCCCAGGTTTCGCCTTTGCCTGGCTGGAGCTGATCTCGCACCGAGTGTTTATTGGGCGCCTCCTGGCTCTCACACCACAACAGAGGGTAAGCAGGCACTACACATTACGGGATAGAATTCCCAAAGTGTGTACTTTGCCACGAGAAAGCCATCTGTGCTTACATGGTGTATAAGTCCTTTCAGTAGTCAACCAATGTTTGTGTTGTGATGCTGGGCCTTAGAGCCTAAGGCTGTAATCGTAAGGTCCAAAATCACAAACCTTTGCACGTACATTAATGGATAGACCATCGAAACCGATGATGTCGTCATTGTGCATGACTTCTATTTGCGGGTGTGGCTGGCCAAGCCAATCCTGTAGCCACACCTGCGAGGGCAATGGGGGCACTGGAACGTAGCTGTGGGGAGAGTCGACGCTGTCTTTCTGCGAGCTCTGGCACTGGTGATCCGTTCGCGCCAATTGTGTTCAAAGAGCATGCAGGCTTTCCTAGTGGCGGCACGCCAGCCGGATCTGTCTTGTGCTTGTGCTTCAAGTTCCTTTTCCGGGAAGACGCAGTGCTTGAGGCTGTCTCTTATGCAGTCTTTGAAGCGTTTCTTTGGCCGTCCTTGCTTTCTGTGGCCTTTTGAGAGTGATGCGTATGACATGACCTGTCCAGCGGAGTTGTCACATTATATCACTGGAAACCAATACGCTCCATTCCCAGTCTGGGCAGGGCATCAACATCAGACACTTTTATCTGTTATCCCTTTCACTGCAAGAAAAAAATGAACACCACACTACTGCAAGAGGCATAGATCCTCATGAGCCCCTGCAGTTCTGGGGTATCATGAGAATCTATGCCTTTTGCTGAAACCACTTTGCATCTGTTGATTATGGGACAGCTGGAGCTGTTTCACTTTGAATATGCACTGAATTCAGATATGTACGATCAGTGGCAGTAAAGGTTAAATCTAAAAGGTGACTGCCAGGAATGTAAAAAGCAAACAACGAAAATTACTTTGGAACAACATGAACAGTTGTTTTGTCTTTGTTATTCCAAAGAGTGTGGGGGTTTTTTTCCCTTTCTTCTTTCACCCCCAACGCCTGCTGACAGATTGCAGACGCAGTTGTTGATTTTTGTAGGGTTGGGGCATGTATGCCCAGCTGCTGATGGACCTGTTCAAGCTGCTAGCTCCGTTCCTGCGTAACGCTGAGCTTAACAAGTCCACTCAGCTGCTCTACAAGGTAAGCCACAGTCAGCTTTGTTATGTCACAGTGTGCATGGAAAGTGCTAGATGTAGAAGGAAATAAGTTCAGGGAAAACTGCAGTGTGCTTGGAGAACTGATTTTTGTTTCCTTAAAATACATTACCGATGGCATTGCTATATGGAATATACAGTGGAGTCCAGTTAACACGAACTCGCTTTACACGAAATTCCGGTTAACACGAACCGTTTTTGCATTCCCGGCCGACGGCCTTATTCTGTATTAAAATTTCACTGATAACACGAAATGCTTAACACAAAATTTTGCTTTACACGAAGCTGGTTTCGGTTCCCAACCAGAGCAATTTCACTATTATTCACCTGTTTAACACGAACACAGATTCCATTCACAGAAAACCAATTCACGTGTCGCTCTCGCGCTGTGGAAGTACACATGACAGATCAGAGCGAGCTCTAGTCTGTGATTGGCTGAATAGCCTTCGGCTGTTGTAATCTGTCTTCTCATTGGCTAGCATTTCTGTACTGTATTCATGTGTATCATTCGTGTACCAACACAACCCTTTTACCGATGCAGGATTGTACTTCAGCCTGTGTTGCTTTTACCTGAGGATTGTAACTTAGTATGGATTTTACCTGATGGATTTACATTAAATACTCCAGCTGTACACGTTTCCTTGTGTTTTCCTAGCGAGCTGAAGGTATGCATAGAAAGTACGATAATGTGCACTTTTAACCTGGTACTCATTCACGCACACATCTTACACACTTTCTCCTTGAGGGCCGTGATCAATTTTGAGGCCATATTGGTTAACACGAAATACGGTTAACACGAAGTGATTTTCCGTGTCCCCAGAAATTCGTGTTAAGCGGACTCCACTGTACCCCTTAACTTACCCTATTTCAGCCTAAGCACCCTTGTGTGTACCTATACGACAAGGGGCGTAACTCAAAGTTGTATCCAAGTGACCGGGTAGTCTCCCCTCCCTCCATCTGGTCACGTAAGCCATGTATTCCCGCCAGTTGTACCCTTAGCTTCCCCCTGAACGGTTCACTGGCTTCAACCTCTCTGTTGGATTTTCCTACTACTATACTATGTGGCAAGCTTCGCTAGTGGCTAGAAGATGGCGAGGTAAGGCCTCGGGTTATGCCTACAAGTAAACGGACTGTTTACGGCGCCATCGGCATATTCTGTGGAAATTTGTCATTTTCCGTCGAGTTTGGGCTTAGCCCTCGACCGGTTTGAGAGTGCTGGTCACGGGGCCTTTCGTGGCGTGCCCCGAGCGATTGCTTCATGGCTTCTGCTTTGTGTTACAGCACTCGGCTCCGCACCTGCAGGAGATGCAAAGGATTTCAGTGGCCAACAGATTCTCATACACTGTGTCTCCCATGTTCCGGCTGCTCCTCGGCCCATACTTGCGCTCTGTGCGCTACGTGGAAGGAGCGGAAGTGGTCGCAGCTTTGGGAGTTCTATCAGCGATGATGCCCGGGGGCTAAGGATTCTTCCACGCCTCCAAAAGTGCGTAGCTTTAACGCTCCTTTAGCCCCCGCGCCACCCAGATCTCTGCACCGTCGTGCGACCTCGGAGATTGCGGGTCCCGCTTCCTGCCGGATTCTGAACTCAGTCCCGCTTAGCCCTCTCATAGTGATGGCCGGGAGAGTCCACCCCATCTCGCATGGTCCTCCGCAAGGGGCGGCCGAGAGACCGAGCACTCGGGAGACACGCCCGCTTACGCTTGCTTCCTCTAGACACCGTCCGCCAGCCAACCACAGCATTCGCAGGCCTCCTAGTATGGAGTTGCGCTCGAGCATTCGCCACTATGGGAGGAGCCCTTCCCATCGGCGTCGGTCTCCTTCTCCCGGCGCACCCAGGGCTCCCGGCCGGAGCCAGTCCCCTCGCGCCCCGCGTCACGTTCGTCCCAGCCTTTTCCCTTGCCATCGGAGGAATTCTCGCGCTCACCGCTCCGTGGACCCCTCGCGGTGCCACGACTCCCCGCCCACCTCACGGACACTGCGTACGGGTCGCCTTCCCTCTCTTGTTGTCCGAGCAGGGCCTCCGGTCAGCGCTACAGTAGTGCCCGGACCTCGGCAGCGGGCGCGTGATGCTCGCCTTTGACCGGACAATCGCTCACCACGCAGACTCGCTGAGCACTCCCCTGACAGACCCTACTGGTCTCCCCCGGACAGTGCTTCTCCTCGTCATGACATGGTTTCGGATTCTCCCGCGGAGTTGGATGAAGACGTCCTCAGTTTGTACGCAGATGTTTCGGCCTCCGCCATGTTCCCTCTGGACTCCCGCCCCCGCAGCGCTTCTGCGTCCGACACGCCAGGAGAGCCGTCGGGCTCAGCTGAGACTTTGCAAGCTCTAGATGAAGCAGCACAGACGATCTCTGCTATTTATTCTTCCTTTGGAGGGTTGCCCACCTTCGCCACTGCTCAAGAGGAAGGCCGCAGCCTTGGTCAAGGCCCTGCTGCAAGCGAAGCGTTTCAAGACTGTGCCTCATCCTCCGGGATTTAGAGATCTGGCGGATGCCTTTAATGAGCACCAAGGCAAGTTACGTGATAGGGGTTTCTTCTCGGACACGCTTTGGCCTACTGGCGTCGATATCAAGTTTCGGCAAGCCTGGTATGCGGGACACTCAAGACTTCGCCTGCCCCCTCACAGCGGTGGACCCGGCGGCGCAGTTGCAAGCTGGAGGCAAGGTCTCTGCTCGTCGGTTCTCCCCCCCCCCCCCCCAGGGCTTGAAAACACAGCAAGTCTCATTCGCAACTCTCTGGCATGTGTGGGATTTCTGGACCTGGTCACACAGGCGGTGGTGAGGAATGTGGAGGATTGTTTTTTCAAAATACATTACTGATGGCATTACTATATGGAATACACTCTATAGCCTAACGATTTCAGCCCAAAGTTGTGTCCCCTGCACAACTGGGGAGGAGACACCGGGGATCCCTGTATAGGAGCCCAGATGGCCTCCCCTTACTACCATATCCTGGCATGCGTGGGGCGAAAGCTCCCCAGTTTCACTCTTAGCTCGACCGTAGACGGTCGGGTGTTAGCCTTGCTCCGTGTTAGGACCGGTTTCTTCGTACTCATTCTTAGACTTTCTACGAACTTTCCTTGACTTTGCCTCGGGTATAAATCTACTGTGTAGCGCTGACAGTCCTTCGTAGGTGTGGTTCTACACCTTCAGCGGACGCCTGCTTTTTGGACTTGGCACCTTCCGGCTCTTCTGCCCGGTGCTTGACTTTCTGTGTACCCTTACGTCGGCGGCGGCCTCGTGGCTCGGCTTGTGACTTGTGCTCTCCTTCGTGACTATGTTAAAGACTTTGTGGAGAGAGTAGTCGGTGAACTCTTCCCGGCGGACTGTGTACGATGGCAGCTTCACTTATGAGAACGTGCCTTCGTTGTGGGGATTTCCAGTGGCCTTCGGACGCTCACGTCTCCTGCCTTCCGTGTTCAGGCTGCTCTTCCAACAGGACCTGTAACGTGTGCGCCGATTGGAGAGAGGACCGGTGGCCCCAGGTGTGGGACTTCTACAGACGCTACCATCCTTCCCGGCCCCAGCAGGCTCCCCGAACTTCCGCGCACGATGGCGTCAGCTCGGCGGACCCCTCTGCGCTCCCTCGTCCGGGCCGTCCGGCCTGCAGGTAAGTCTCCTTCTTGTACTGTAACCACACTAGAACTCCCTCCCCACTCCGAGGCTTCTGAGCGGGACAGGCGAGTGTTGGAGTCGCGCTCCCCATGCTCCGTTTCTTCCGAGCGTGGCCTGAGCTATAGGATTTTGCTTCCCACCCGCTCTGATTTGCCTGAGCGGGCCCGGTGAGCAGAGCGTATGTCCACGCCCTCCCGCTCCGTTTCTTCTGAGTGGTCACGGCGCCACGAGCGCAAACACAAGAGAGAGAGAGGTAGTAAAAGTAGAGGTTCTTCCTCACGCTCCGCGTCAGCTGAGTGTGACCCGAGACCATTATTTGGGCCGCCCCCCACTCCGAATCGTCCGAACGGGCCCGGCGAGCCGCACGTACGTCCCCCCCCCCGCCCCATATTTTCCAGGCGGCCCCGGCGAGACTTAAGTACGCTCTCTCCTCGATCCGAGAGTTCTGATACGGGCCAGCGAGCCCATGTTTGCTTCCCCACCGCTTCGATGTTTCTGAGCGGGTTTGGCGAACCACGTTAGCGTCCCCCCCCCCCCCCCCCCCGCCTCTGCCCCGGCTCCCCATCCGGGTCTGCCCTGGGGGACTTGGGTGGGGTTAACTACTGTTTAGTTCCCAGGGTCACACAGGGTGGGTTTTCCTCTCTATTCTGGGGCATGTGCTTCTCACTACCCTTGGTCCATTCACCTGTATTTTCCTATTTTAAACTCTCCCTACTGTCTGCGCTGCCTGTAGCTCTTCATATTGGATGTGTGTTGCTAAATGGTCTTAGCTTTATTTAGGCCCCATATCATAGGTTTATTTAACGTATTGGACCGGCTGGCAACATGCATTGAATATTCTGGGGTTGTTTTTTTTCACAAGCAGTGCAGGCACATCCTGAGAAAGCCTTGTTGCTGTCGGGACGTTAAGCAATGTACAATCAATTAAAACCCCCCCGCCCCGACTTTTCCAGGTGGGCCTGGAGTGACTTAGATTTGAACTCTCACCATTTCCATTTTGATGCTAAGCTCCTCCCCCGCTCGCGGTCTCCCGAGCGGGTTCGGGGAGCCAGGGTTCCCCCTTTCACCTCCCTTCGTTTGTTTGGAGCGCGCTTCACGGTACCCGCTTTCCCCTTACCAACCTCGCGTCGTAGTCTATTCGGGCAGACCCCTTTCGCCCCGCCCGGCCGCGAGTGGAGGGCGTCCAGTGCCAGGCTTGGCCTCGGGCCGTCGCTCGACTGCGGTCCCTCGCTCCCCGTGACGCCCTTCTGGACAGGCTTCGCGGGCGGCTCCACCTGCGCCGCGTTCGTGCCGCGGCCCCTTACCTTCAGCGGACCAGCGCTCTCGTAGCCGGTCACCCCTCCTGGTGACTCGGCGCAACAGACGATCTTTGGATTGGATCAGGACATTCTCAGCTTATACCCTGGGGATCCTGCTTCGGCGATCTTTCTTCGGAGCTCTCCCGCCGGCGCCCTCACCCCTCGCTCATCTGTTCGTCGCTTTCCACCGCGTCCAGAGATGACGGCCCTTTGCTCGGCTCTCGGACCTTCAGTGTTCTTGTACAGGCCTCCCGTCTTTTCTCTTCCTACCTCCCGCCAGAATTCTGCCCTCCTTCGCCCTCAGTGAAGAAGCAAGCGTCTGCCATGATTGTTGCCATAAGGCCTAATAAGCGTCGCTCCCGCAACCGGCCGGATTCCGGGACCTCGCGGACGCTTCTCGGTGCAGCTCCGTCAGGACAGCATTGGCAACTACGGATTTTTCACCGACTCGCGGTGGATCTGGTACGCAGGACACTCCTATGCCTTCACCGTCCCTCTTCCCTCGGACTCGGCGACCAGGCAGGCGGTCGCAGGGTGGTCCAGAATGCTTGGCCTCGCCCTCTAGACAGGATCTCGTCTTTAGTGCGGAATTCGCTAGCTGGCTCTGGCCTTTTGGAGTTGGCTACACAAGCAGTACTGCGCTTTTTGGAGGACACTTGGGACTCCGCGACGTCCAATCCATCCTAGTGGCTACTCACCGGGCTGCCTACCACTCTTTTACTAACGCACTGGCGGCGGCCACCAATTGTGACCTCGGGCGTCGGGACACATTCCTGCGACTCGGCTCGGATCTCCCCAAGACTGTGAAGAATCAGCTCCGTCAAGCCCCTCTCGGAGGTTCAAAGCTGTTCGGGGACACTCGGCAGATGGTGAAGGAAGCTTCTAAGGATTGGTGGCCCCGGCCTGCCACCGGCTCCTCTTCGTCTCGCTTCTTGCTTCCCACACGGCAGTGGGTCGCGCCCTGCGGTCGTCTACACCCTTTGCTCGTCCCGGGGGTTCCCGCGTTAGAGCCCGCACCCTTCAAGCCCCACAGCAGTCCGTCCCCGCCTACCGCCCCTCCTGATCACGCAGCCCCCGCAATTCGGGGCGCGGTAGGGCCCGCTTACTTACCCTCCCCTCTGCCCCCGCCGACAGTTATCAGGTCTCCTGTCGTCGGGCGGCTGGCCCTCTGCAGCGACCACTGGAAATCGTTTTCCAGACGACCCTTGGATCATCTTGACTGTTTCCACAGGCCTGCAGCTGTCGTTCCAGTCCCCTCCGCCGTTGTGCAGGTCACCCTTGGACTCAGGCTCCAGTAGACCGGCTCAAGGCAGAAGCTTTGCGCGGAGAAGTGATGACCTTGTTCTGCAAGGCTGCAACAGAAATAGTCTCCCGACACGACTCGCTGGCATTTTACAGCCACCTCTTCGTCGTCTCCAAGCCAGGCGGCAAGTGGCGAACGGTCTTCGACCTGTCGGCGCTAAACAAGTTCATTTCGGCTTCTCACTTTCGGATGGAGACAGCCAGGATTCTCCGCGCAGTCATCCGGCCGATGGACTTCGATATCAGCCTTGATCTATCAGACGCTTATCTACATGAACCGATTCTTCCGTCTTCTCGACGGTATCGTCGTTTCGCCTTTGGTGGAATTGTCTATTAGTTCCGAGCCCTTCCCTTCGGCCTCAACTTCGGTCCTTGACGCGGTAATGGCCAGCTTCCATCAGCGATCCCTGAGTCCGTCCTCTAACTACCTGGACGACTTGCTACTGTGCAATCTGATCGCCACGGCTCTCCAAGAGGACAGAGACGCCCTACTCACTCATTTGCGCCGCCTCGGGTTCTTAGTCTATCCAGGCAAGTCGGATCTCACCCCTTCACGCCACTTCTGGCACTTAGGAATGGGATTCCTGACCAACCTCAACCTGGTCCGTCTACCGTTGGCTTGGCGGCATTAGATCGCCAAACTCGCTCGTTTAATGGAGTTAGGGTCCTCCTTCCCAGCCAGGATCTGGCTTCAGCTCCTGGGACTGCTCAGCACGGCGGCGGACTTGTTACTCTTCGGCAGGCTTCACTCTCGCCCGCTTCAGCTCCACCTCCTACTTGGCGCCCCTCCACTCGCCTCCTGACGGATCCGATTCCGTTTACTCCGCTGACCCGGCCCCACCTCCAGAGGTGGGCGGACCTAGCTTGGCTATTGACAGGTGTGCCCCTGCACTCCCCTCCGCACCGCTGGTCCCTCTGCACCGACGTGAGCCTGTCGGGCTGGGGCGCGCACCTGTTACCGGACTTTGTCTCGGCCTCGGGCCTGTGCGGACAAACACATCAACTGGCTGGAGTTGAAGGCGGTGTGGTTGGCCCTCACCGTCTGGCAAGAGACCCTGTCCAACCAGGAGGTCCTCGTACTTTCGGACACCTCGACAGTGGTGGCCTACATACAGAACCAGGGGGGCACTCGCTCGCCTTCGCTGTCCTTCCTCCTCTACCATCTCCTGCTCTGGTGCAGGGACCGGGGCATTACTCTTCGAGCCCGCCTCATCCCGGGCCACCTGAACATGGTCGCAGATGCCCCGTCCCGCTGCGGACAGCTCCCCCACTAGGAGTGGTCCCTGCGCCCCGATATCTTTCGCCTGGTCTGCACAAGATGGGAGACGCCCCTAGTCGACCTTTTTGCCCAGGTGGAACAACCAGCTATCGGTTTTTGTCTCTCCCGTTCCGGACTCGCTCGCCTGAGCAGCGCACGCGCTCTCCATTCCATGGGGCGGCTTGGTCGCGTCTGCCTACCCTCCGTCAATTCTGGTGCCGAAGGTCCTACGGAAATTGCAGGGTGCTCCGCATTTGTCCTGTTGGTGGCCCCCCTTCAGCTGGACCATGAGCTGAACCAAGGACCTGCTCGCTCTAGCTACGGACCCGCCCTTCGAGCTCCCCACCCCGCCGTCGATGCTCCAGCAGCCCCGGCAGGTGCTCTTCCACCCGTGCCCGGAGCGTCTCCTCCTACACGCCTGGGGTTTGTCCGGCAAGCCCTCACCACTAGAGGTTTCTCGGATGCTGCAGTGGCGGCGTTTGCGGCAGCCCGCAGACTGTCTACCCAGAAGCTCTACGAAGGCAAGTGGAGGGTCCCAGTCGTGCTATGACACCCAACGGCTCCCCCCCACGAATTTAACTACCCCCCATATGGCGAAATTTTTCCTGTGGCTCTTCGACGACCAAGGCTTAGCGCCTTTTATCATCAAGGGTTATCGCGCCATGCTGGCAGACACTTACCGCCATTTGGGCCTCCCAGTTCCAGGCGCTTGCAAAGATCTCTCGGACCTGTTGGCGCATTTTGAACTCCGACGTCCAGTCTCTCGTTCCCTCATACCTCGGTGGAACCTCGCCTGGGTACTGACGGGGCTAAATTCGGATCGCTTCGAACCCCTGCCTTGGGCACGGTTCTCTGACTTGACCCAGGAAACATTTTTATCCTGGCCCTCACCACGGCATCCCGCGTGTGCGAGATTCATGCGCTCTCAGTACGCCCCGCGTGTTTGCAGTTCGAGCCGATGCCTCAGCGCAGCTTCTCACTGACCCGTTCATTTGGCCAAGAACCAGCCTCCCTCGGCTGCGCCCCAGATGCTGACCGTAAGTCTGCTCAGAGGGACAGCCGACCCATGGGTCGCATCAACAGGACCCAGTCCGGGCACTGTGGAATTATCTCCTTCGCTCAAAGCCACGCCTTTTAGGGCGTACCCACCTCTTCCTACCACTTCTCCAGGCAGGCCGGGTATCTCGGCCCAGACAGTTCGTCCTGGCTGCGGTGGGTGACTCGTTGGCCTACCAAGACCTCTCCCCGGATGGGGATAGACGGTTGCAGATCCGGGCGCATGAAGTATGAGTTGTAGCCCCCAGCGCGGCCCTGACCGCAACTGATCGGTTAAAAACATTCGGGACGGCGGTAGGCGGGCGTGCAGACTCCACCTTCGCCCGCTTCTACCTCCGCGACATATCCGGCCAGCATGACTCCCTGGCCATGGTGGGCGACACCTCCGCGGCCCAGCACTCCCTCCGCGCGCCACAGGCGCCATAGACACTTCTTAACTGAAATCGTCGGGAGTGCTCCTTGTGGGCCGGTGGAGGGTGTTCGGTACAGGGGGTTGGGGCGTCGGCACCCTCCTCCTCTTCGCTATTCTTCCATATAGTAATGCCATCGGTAATGTATTTTGAAAAAACAAATGAATTTTTTTTCTAAAATGTATTTTTTTTTTTAATACTTACCGATGGCATTACTCGGATGGCCCTCCCACCTGCCCCGCTTGCCTCCTTGGCTAAGTATTATTGGCTAAGTGTGAAACTGGGGAGCTTTCGCCCCACGCATGCCGTGATAGGGTAGTAAGGAGAGGCCACCCGGGCTCCTATACAGAGATCCCAGGTGTCTCCTCCCCCGTTGTGCAGGGGACACAACTTCGGGCTGAAATCGTTAGGCTACAGAGTGTATTCCATATAGTAATGCCATCGGTAAGTTGTTTTTTTTAAATACATTTTAGAAAAAAGATTCATGTTTTGGGAGCGTCCGAACGAGTCCCGTTTACGCGACGTCCACTCTTTAGCCGTCACAGCTAATCGCGCCATGCACCACATAGCGACCGATCCCTTGACGGCGGCGGCGAATTGCAACCTGATGAGACGTGACGCATTGCTGAAGAGTTGCCTCGGCATCCCCTCAACCTTCGTCGTTAAGCTGCGCCGTGCTCCCCTTGGGGGCCCCCTCCTCTTTGGTTCCACCTGGCAAGAGGTTCAGGATTCCGCCAAGGACCTGTGGCCGAGCGCTCCCAGTGCGGATTCCTCCCAGTTTCCGACCTCCACATGGACAGGGGTCGCGCCCTGCGGAGTTTCAGACCCTCCACCCGGCTGGTTTCCAGACTACCTGACAGACCCAGACCCCAGGCCCCCGTTGGTCGTGCCTGCCCACCCCACCCCCCACCCCACCCAGCCTCGACCCCTGCCTGGCCCCGGAGGCATGGGCGCGGGAGGGCCCAGTGATGTCCCCCCGACTCCGCCCCCGCCGATCCCTGCAGGACCTCCAGTCGGCGGGAGGCTTTCGAGGCACAGCGACGAGTGGCGGTCACTATTGCCAGAGGACCCTTGGATTCTCGACACGATCTCGGATGGACTTCAGATCTCGTTTTCAACCCCTCCGCCTCTGAGACGCTCTCCCCTGTGGACCCATGTACCGGTCGACCAGGACAGGGTGGACGCTCTTCAGGGGGAGATTTCCGCGCTGCTCCAGAAAGCTGCGACGGAAGTAGTGACGCGACAGTACTCCCCGACGTTCTACAGTCAGCTCTTCGTAGTCCTGAAGCCTGGCGGCAAGTGGCGACCGGTCATCGACCTCTCCGCCCTGAACAAGTTTAATAATAATAATAATTACGGTATTTATAATGCGCTTATCTTATAATAATTATAACTCTAAGCGCGCACTCACAACTCGCGCACGCTTTAGACAATGACTCACGTACCACAAACAGTGAAATAAATTACAACAGTCAGCTTGGGGTGGGGAGTGTGGTGATATAGTGCTAAAACTGTTGAAAGAGGTGGGTTTTGAGGGCGGACTGGAAGGAGGAGAGAGAGTTTCTGATGGAGAGAGAGTGGGAGAGTGTTCCAGGTGGATGGACCGTAGACGGAGAAGGAACGGGGGCCGAAAGTGTTAAGTTTGGTGCGAGGGATGTGGAGGCGGAGAGGGTCAGAGGCAGAGCGGAGGGAGCGGGAAGGTGTGTAGGGGTGAAGTAAGTTGGAGAGATAGGCAGGAGCGCAGTTGTTCAGGGATTTGTAGCAGAGAGACAGAACTTTGTATTGGATGCGTTGGGGGATGGGGAGCCAGTGAAGGAGTTTGAGCAGGGGTGTAATGTGGTCGGATTTTTTCTTTCTGAGGACGAGGCAGGCAGCATTGTTCTGGACGCGTTGGAGAGTGAAAATGGTGGAGTGAGGGAGACCGGAAAGGAGAGAGTTGCAATAGTCGATGCGAGATAAGATGAGACAGCAAGTTTGGTGGCAGCTTCGGTAGTGAGGTATTTTCTGATCTGACTGATGCGTCGGAGGTGGAAATAGCATGCCTGGGTCGTGGCGGAGACGAAGCTGGTCATGGACAGAGAGGAATCGAGGATGACGCCGAGGTTCTTAGCCGAGTCAGAGAGGGAGATGGGGGTGCTATCGAGTTGAAGGTGGAGAGAGGGAGGGAGCTGGGAGAGTTTCTGGCGAGTGCCTACCAGCATATTGTCGCCCCCTCCTTTCGTATGGAAATGGCAAGAGCCTTACGAGCCTTGGTTCAACCTATGGACTATGCGGTCAGCCTCGACCTTTCCTACGCATACCTGCACATGCCTCGCGGCTTTACCTGCGTTTCGCCTTTCACGGGATCGTTTATCAGTTTCGGGCCCTACCCTTCGGTCTCAACCTCAGCCCTTGGGTCTTTACCAGGATTATGGACGCCGTAGCCGCCAGAGCCAGGCAGGATTCCTCGAGCCCTACGTCCAACTATCTCGATGACCTCCTCCTCAGGAATCAAGACACGGCTGCCCTAGCAACGGACGGAGACACTCTCCTAGCGCTGCTTCACCGACTCGGGTTTTTTCTCAACGAGGGAAAGTCGGACCTGGTGCCTTCTCGCTGGTTTGTCCACCTGGGTATGGAGTTTCTGACCGATCTCAACAGGGTACGTCTATACCGGAGGCTCGGATCCAGAAGCTGGTGACCTTGGCGCAGCAAGTCTCCCTAGTGGACGTGCTCCCGTCCAGGACCTGGCTCCAGCTCTTGGGTCTGGTCAGTGCAGCCGCAGACCTGTTACCACTCGGCAGGCTTTACGCTCGACCACTGCAGCTACATGTGTTGCTCCACTGGCGTCCGTCTTCGGGAGATCTCTCGGCATCGATCCCAGTCTCGCTGCTGATCCGACCGCACCACCCCCCCGTCGACTTTCTCCATTTGCACGACGCAAGTCTCGACGGCTTCATCCATTTGCTAACAGAGTTCAGCACCGTTTCGGGCCTGTGGTCGCTGGATCTTTGAGATCAACTGGCTAGAGTTGAAGGCAGTGTGGTTGGTGCTCATCCACTGGGAATCGCGGCTCTGCAGCCAAGAAGTCCTGATCCTGTCCGCCCACTCAGCACCGGCCTCCGCGTGGCGTGGGTGGGTAGTCCACTCAGTCCCAGACTGAGTGGGCTAGCAGAGGGGTGCCATCTTTGTCCAGGATTAGGACTTGATGTCAACAGGTATGTTGTTCAGTCTTTTTCACTGGTCCGGTTTTTAAGGAGCTGTGCTAACCCAGGTCGTACCATGTTGGATTGGTCCTTAAAAATACTCGTGACGTTTTGGTCCTTTGGATCCCAAGTGTTTGCCGTGCTTGGAGACCCATGTTGGGGATCCTGGTGGCTGAGGTTCCCTTTGGGTTGCGGCTCACTGGTGCCAACACTCCACTTTGGCCATGACTTCTACCTAAACGGGAGGCTAGTCGTACCGGCCTAGTCAATCGGCTCTTGTCACGTTGAGCCCTATCCCACTGTTGACATGCGGATTGATATACGGAGCACCATGCTATAGCCTCTGCTGCTGATTAGGTGCTTTACGCCAGTATTCCCCTGCATTCAACAGTGTGATAGAAGGCGGTGGCTCGGACGGTTCAATCGGGCTTACCCCCTTGAGTATATCTTTCGGGCAGTCTCCATTGTGTGTCGGCTGGAGACCCGCCGACATTTGCACTTTCCCTTGTTGGGCTCGGTGGCGGGCGGGAACCCCCGGGGGATGAATATCTCTACTATTATAATATGGGGAGAAAAAAAAAATTTGCACAGAAGCGGCACATAGCCACCAACATTGAACATGACAGTGACTCGGACTGTGAGGAAGTGACGCCTCAGGCGTCGGCCGTATGGCCTCGCTTCCTCATTGTCCATAGCAAGGTGAAGGAGAAACCTGTTACCAAGCTGCATCCTTTTCAGGAGCAGTGTTGGCAAGCCTGACGTCCAGCGCCTCAGGTCTGGTGACTTGCTGGTGGAGTGCCGTACCCGGGCACACTCCAGCGGGCTGCTGAGGCTCTCTTCCATCGGAGACACTCCAGTGGAGGTCACACCCCACAAAACTATCAATTCGTCAAGAGGCGTAATCAAAGATCAAGCTTTGGCAGAACTGTCAGAAGATGAACTTGTACGGAACCTTAAGTCTCTAGGGGTGACTTGCGTCAGGCGCTTCGCTTCCAAGCGAGGTGGTGGGGAGATCTGTCTCCCTACCATCATTCTGATGTTTGGTACCCCCACCCCTCCTACTACCATCTGGGGAGGTTACTACTCCTTGAGAGTGAAAAAGTACGTCCCTCTCCCCCTCCGGTGCTTTAAGTGCCAAAAGTATGGCTATGGGCAGAAGACATGCCGTCAGGTAGAGGCTTCATGCGCCCGTTGCACTAAGCCTAGGAGCTGTCCATCCACTTTTCTTACGTGTCCGACCTCATCTGCAGGTGGCCAGAGTGGACCTGGACAAAGTTTCGGAATCTCTGCAACACGTCACTCCACCCTGGCTACTTCCAGTTCCTGACATCTTGCTGGACTTGACCGCCCACAAGAAGGATTGTACTCCACCAGCCATATACCAACAGAGCCTCAATGAACTCCTTTCAATTTTTTCTGGCTATTGTTGTCTTTATACGGATGGGTCCAAGTCTGAGGATGGGAGAGTGGCTGCGGCTGCAGTGTCCTCTCGCCATCCTAGACGCCCATTTAAGCTCCGCCTCCCTGACCATTCCTCTGTATTTAGTGCAGAACTGCAGGCAATTCTGCTGGCACTCAAGCATGCTTATCAGTCTCGGGAAAGGAACTTCTTGATTCTGTCTGACTCTCTTTCTGCCCTGCAGGCCCTTAAGGGCGTGGGAACAGACCACCCACTGCTGGTGCAGATTAGAGAGCTCTACGCGGACTTGATGAAGGAATATTATGACATTATTTTTATTTGGGTCTCGGGCCATGTGGGCATCGAAGGCAACAGAATCGCAGATTGTGCTGCCAACAGTGCCCACAGTGACCCTGTCCCTGACACAGACTGTTTATTGTGATTTTAAACCTGTGATTAGTGCGTACAAAGCCCGCTAGTGGCAGTCCGAGTGGGACAAAGAGGAAGGGAACAAGCTGCATGGTGTCCGACAGTCTACCTTTCTGCTGCGGCAGCCGCCGTGAGAAGACTGTCCTTACTCGGCTCCACATAGGGCACACATATGTTACGCACTCTTACTTACTTAAACAGGATGAGCGTCCATGGTGTTTTGCTTGTGATGAGCAGTTTTCTGTTCGACACTTTTTGCTGTATTGTGCTGATCTAATTGACACCAGATATAAACACTTCACAGCAGACTCCTTGAAGGTTTTGTTCCGGGATGTTACCCCGGACAAAATCTTCACTTTCTTGAGAGAATGCAATATTTTTAACAAGATCAGAGCATTCATAGACTATGTGAATTTTTTAATTTACCCTTTTTGAGAGTCTGTAGATGTTTCTTTTAAAAACACGTGCGACATTTTAGCCTGACATTTTTAAGCTATATTTACATCTTGTCTTAAGACCTTGCTTTTAGTCTGTCTGACCAGATTTTTACCCATCCCGCCGTGAGATGGCCTTAGTCGCCTGCTCGGCGTTAAACCCAAATAACTAACTGATCCTGTCCGACAATGTGACAATGGTAGCCTACATTCAGTAGCAAGGCGGCACACGGTCTCCGACCCTCTGCATGCTACTTTCCAGATCTTCCTGTGGGGCAGGGATTGGGGGATTGCGCTCTGAGCGCGGCACATCCCGGGACACCTGAATGTTAAAAAAGGACTCCCTCTTGCAACGTGGACAGCTTCTCCACACCAAGTGGTCCCTCTGGCCGGACATCTTCTGCATGATCTGTGCTCACTGGGAGATGCCCTTGGTCGACCTGTTTGCCACCAGGTGGAACAAGCAGCTTCTGCTCTTTGTCTCCCCCATTCCGGACCCCCTCAGTCTCCTGGGAGGGCCTCGTGGCCTACGCTTATCCTCCCTCAGTACTAGTGCCCATGGTGCTCCTCAAGCTTCGGGGATGCAGTATGATCCTCCTGTTTGTCGCTCTGTTCAGTTGGAACAGGATGTGGACGACGGACCTTTTGAGCCTCGCCGCCGACCCTCCTCTCCAGCCCTCCCCCCCCCCCCTCCCCACCTCGGACGATGCTGAAGCAGCCCAGGCAGAACCTCTTCCACCCTTGTCCTGAGAGACTTCTGCTTCACGCCTGGAGGTTGTGCAGCAAGCCCTCACCGCTTGAGGTTTCTCAGATGCAGCAGTGGAGGCAATCGCGGCAGCCCTCAGACCATCCACCCGTCGGGTGTATGAGGGAAAATGGAGGGTCTTACAGTCCTGGTGCGAGCCCCAGTGCCTCGCCCCCACAGCCCTGACCACGCCTCAGCTGGCCAAGTTCTTCTTGTGGCTGTTTCATGAACAGGACTTGGCACCGATCACCATTCACGGTTATCTCTCGATGGTGGTGGACACTTATCGGCACTTAGGCCGACCGGACTCAGGAGCGTGCAAGGACCTCTCAGACTTGATGTCCCACTTCGAACTCCAGCGCCCGGTCACTCGTTTGCTAGTTCCACGCTGGGATCTCCCTTGGGTTCTGACCAGGTTGAATTCCAGTCAGTTTGAGCCTCTTCACCTCGCCCGCCTCGCGGACGTGACTAGGAAGACATGCTTCCTCCTGGCCCTCGCCACAGCCGCCAGAGTAAGCGAGCTGCACACACTGTCCATAGACCCTGCCTGCATGCAGTTCAGGACGGACGGTTCGGTTTAGCTTCTGACCAACCAACCCTTTTTGGCCAAGAATAGACTCCCCTCGGCTGCGCCCCAGGTGTGGAGTCTTCACCCACTTACAGGATTCGACCAGTCCCAGACGTCACTACTGCAGGACCTGGTCCGAGCGTTAAGTCTACCTGTGCAGAGTGAAGCCCATCAGGAGAGGCCGCTCCTGCCTCTTCCTGCCCTTGGCCCCAGGCCGAGCTGACATTTCCGCCCAGACGATCTCGTCCTAGTTGCGATGGACAATATGCTCTGCTTACAATGATCTCTCCCCACAGGGTGCAAAGAGAATGCGGATATGGGCTCACGAAGTCAGAGCGGTCGCCGCCAGCGTCGCATTCCACCGCAACTGCACAGTCAGTGACACGTTGCAGCGGTCGGGTGGCGAGCAGAGTCCACTTTCGCCGCTTCTATCTCTGAGACCTCTCCGGCCAGCGCGACAACCTGGCCTTTGTTGGAGACCTCTCGGCAGCGCAACACTCGCTCCGAGCGCCGCTGGCGCCATAGGTAACTCTTAGCTGAAATCGTCGGGAGGTTGCCCCTCGAAGCTAAGCTTACTGCCATTACGGGGTTTTGGGCAGCACCCAACCTTTTTTTCGCTATTCTGCCATATAGTAATGCCATTGGTAATGTATTTTGAGGAAACAAATGTATTTTCTCTAAAATGTATATTTTCGCAAAATATTTACCGATGGCTTTACTCAGAGGGCCCTCCCACCTACCCCACTTGCCGCCTTTACGTTAAGGGTACAACTGGCGGGAATACACGGCTCACGTGACCAGATGGAGGGAGGGGAGACTACCCGGTCACTTGGATACAACTCTGAGTTATGCCCCTTGTTGTATAGGTACACACAAGGGTGCTTAGGCTGAAATCGGTTAAGGGTATATTCCATATAGTAATGCCATTGGTATGTATTTTTCGAAAAAATTACATTTTAGAGAAAAATACATTTTACAAATTTGCTTATTGTCGTATGAAGGCTACATTACAGATCAGGAGACGGATCAACCATTTTAGTTTAAGGGTGTTGCCAGAATAACTTGGCGCCTCAGGTGCCAAGCTATTCTGGCAATACCCTTGAACTATCATGGTCAAATTTATTTCAATAAATACTGTGTCAAGATGAAAAGGGTTAAAAGGGAATTGAAGGTGAAAATGTTAGGGATAGAAGGGAATCAAAGGCAGACAATGGACAAGTCAGACAATTGATAGAAGGAGACCTCTCTGAAACCTCTCCGGCCAGCGCGACAACCTGGCCCTTGTTGGAGACCTCTCGGCAGCACAACACTCGCTCCGAGAAATTTCTGCTCCTAATGCTTCAAGTTCATGTGGAGCCTGAATGCTACAGAATGTCTTGGTGGTGCCAGACTAGCAGCACCAAGCTGTTATAGGACTATCCTTGAACTGTATCGGTAAATAGTTCTGCTGAAATTGTGTGCAGACGCAGTCTTTAGTCTGGAGAACATCTCTCAGTTTTGGAATTGCAACTTTAGGATCGGTTAAGAAATCTTCAATATATACACTATAATACAGTTGGTGTTGCTCTTGACAGGATTAGATATAAAACAAGTTGGATAGCAATTGTTTTTCGCTGTCCCCAAAGTTTTTTTTATTTTTTAACTAACCTTCAGACATGACATAAATAGATTTAAATTCCCAAATTTTTTTGTTTCATCCACAGTGTATAGTAGTGTAGCTGATGATAAAGATAATACAAACCCATTCCTTTGTCACAGGGTACGCTGCGTGTGTTGCTGGTGCTGTTGCATGACTTCCCCGAGTTTCTGTGCGACTACCACTACACATTCTGTGATGTCATCCCTCCCAACTGCATCCAAATGCGCAACCTTATTCTCAGCGCCTTCCCCCGCAACATGCGCCTGCCTGACCCTTTCACCCCAAACCTGAAGGTCGACAGTCTGCCTGACATCTCACAGGCGCCGAGAATCCTCTCCAACTATGTCAGCATTATCCAGCCGACTAACTTTAAGAAGGTCAGTCAGTGATGGTCTTCTCATGATAAAATCAAGGAAAATACTTTTAGATAAAAAGTTTGAGGGAAACATCAATGAAATCTAGTCGATGAATCAATCAAATTTTATTTAGCATCAGTGGATGTATTTGACGTAATGGTTTTAACCCCATCCAGTGCCAGGAATATTTGAACACCACCCAACAGCAAGAGGTATAGATCCTCATGAGCTTCCGCAACTGCGGGGGCTCACGAGGATCTATATCGAGGGTTCCACGCGCGTAAGGGCCGTAAATCGGCATTATGGCGATTTTGTGATTTTTATATCGGTGAAACCGTTATGTGTAGATTCGATATTTCAATCAGTCACTGCTCACATATATAAGGTGTTATTGATGAGAACTTAAAGCAATTAACGGTTTTGGGCGAGACAGCTGCATGCCAGACAGCCACGTCTCGAGTTACGGCAGTGTATAAGAAGCGCACTACTACCAGTGGTGGCGGCTTAAAGGCCTTATCTTGGTGCGCCTGGTCCACCGCGCGCATGTTTTCATTCAGGCACTCGGTGCATCGTGCATGCCGGAGAGCTGTAACTCCAGCTACCATTTTTAAGCAGGCAGAAGTCTGAAGAAAGCACACTGATTTTGAAAGCTTAAAGACGGTAGATGCCGTTACGATCGTGCAGCAAGCAAAGAAACAATAAAAGTATCTGCTAAAAGGACAGCATGAAGACAGTACCATGCCTGGCTAGCACTCATTTTAGAGGCATGACATTAAACAACAAAGATAACTGACGATTTCAGACACTGTGTTTGACCCTGGACTATTATGAAAAGAGTATAAAAAGAGTATAATTTGGCAAGTCACCAAATCCATACACGTATATTGGTTAACAAAATCAATGCTGGCTCATTAGAACGTGCATATACGCAACAAAGAAGGTGACGGGAGGCAAACTTACAATTTCCTTAAGCTACTGTTCAACAAAAGATATTGTGTGAAAAGAATGAAAAAACAAATGTGCCACACTAGAGACGTATACAGATCAGTATCTATGCCCCTGCCTGACCAGAAACTGAATGGAAACGTTCCCATGGGGTACGAGACATTACTAACAGGCCTGCACAGTTTCAGTCCCCAGGTGCAGACTGACACATCCTTTCAAACCGGAGGAAACCGTTGGCTTTACGAATTATATACACACGTTTTTATTCTTTCATCCGACCATCCTGTGTAAGGATGCTGAATACGGGACGAGTCTCTACTGAGGTGAGCACATATACCATACATACGCACATACACACGCACATGCACACCACGCACATCACATAGACAAACACATTTTTCAACTGATCTGAATGCTAGTGTGGTAACTTACTTACTTACTTACTTACGCCTGTCACCCCTACCCGGGTATAGGCCGTCGACGAGAGACCTCCAGCAACTCCTGTCCTGTGCTTCTCCTTCGATTCTGCTCCAGGTGGTTCCCAGTCTCTTGATGTCTGCTTGGAGGTCTCGACGCCAGGAGTTTCTCGGCCTACCTCTTTTCCTCTTTCCCTGGGGGTTCCATGACAATGCCTGCCTAGTGATACTGGAAGTGTGGTAACTTGGATAACTAAAACCAACCTTGTAAACTGATTCATACATCAGTAAATAAAATGTAGGTTTCTGAACACAGGTACTAATTAATCTCTTGTTCTCGTTTGAAGGCACTCAACTATGGAATCAGACGACAGTCATGTTTTCCTGCATCTTGCTGCTTGGCTCACTGCAGAAAAAAATGTTGACAGTTTCAGCACCTCGGACGACAAGCCACTGAAAAACACCGTTGAGTTTAATGAATCTGATCTGGCTGGCCTGGAGCCCCTTAAATGGCAGACTGGTTTTGACATATCAGATGAAGAAACTCTGCAGACAAAGTCTAATCACGATATCGATGACCTGTTCACGGACCTTTCCTACGTACCTTCTGATTGTGAGCAGGTTTCAACAGGCAAGAAAAGAAAAAAGCCAACAAAAGAAAAAAGAGGAAGAGAAACAGTGATCCCGATCTTCAGACCGCAAAAGAAAGCAGTCTTCGAGCCCACCTGAACCATCAGAGAAATTTGCATGACCACACAGGCAGGTTGGGCAACTTTTTTGCGTGCAATGGATTGTACAGACAAGAAATTGTTCATGATGGTAACTGCTTTTTCGAGGCATCTGTCATTCATCAGGAGGACATCAGCCATTTGGAACTGAGACACTGTCTGTGTGACCATCCGAGAGAAAATATTACAGAGTACATTCATTTCAATCATGGTCAACAGAAGTGAAGAAGATGAAAATGAGCCTTATCTCCGCTATCACTCAAATGTCGGTGAACTCAGAAAGCCGGGAAGATGGGTCAATGATGCTGCTGATTTACTTCCTCGTGCTCTCGCAGACTGGGCAGAAAGGACTGTCATCATATACTTCAGTGATGTCTTCAAGTCTCAGCACGAGATACACCCCTCTTACTTACGCCTGTCACCCCTACCCGGGTATAGGCCGTCGACGAGAGACCTCCAGCAACTCCTGTCCTGTGCTTCTCCTTCGATTCTGCTCCAGGTGGTTCCCAGTCTCTTGATGTCTGCTTGGAGGTCTCGACGCCAGGAGTTTCTCGGCCTACCTCTTTTCCTCTTTCCCTGGGGGTTCCATGTGCCCATGGTTGTATCCCTGGATAGAGAGAGGCGGCTCGGTCCTGTGGCTTCCGAAGACTTCCGGCTTTCACCACAGGACATCATAAGTCTTCTGGTAGAAGAACCTTCCTCCTCCAGGAAAGGAATTACTGTTGGTCTTTTCGTCGGCGTTTTTGTAGCTATTTCTTTTTTTGCAGGGTGGGGAAGCTACCCCCACGCCCAACCCCCTTACTAGGAGGACCAGGGGTTTTCTGTCGGGGTCACCTTCCCTTAGACCATGTTGGTTCACGGCACCTTATTTCATTCGGTGCACCCCTCTCACGAGGGACCCCCAATCCACCACCCAGGGGACGCTCCTCAATGCCATATGGTCCCAGCGCGAGGGAGATACACCCCTCATCAGGCAGAAACAGTCGGCCAGCTATCCCGCTCGCTTTCATTGACTTTGATCCAACTCACTATGATGCTTGTCGTGCAAAACAGTACCATCGAAGGTGATGAGGCAGGTGGACTGTACAAAGTACAGGTACAAGTGCTCTGAAAAGATAACAGAGGAGAGCCGAAAAGAACTGTTTGATGCCTTTTATGCCCTTTAATCATATGAAAGGCAGAAGGATTTTGTCTGTGCCAACGTTTCGCAGAGGCAAACAGCAACAATGTTTGATGAGGATACACAACAACCAAAGGAGAAAAAAACGTCGATTTTGTCGCATATTTTCTTTTAATGTTAACGGCACATTCCACAGAGTCTGCAAGAATTTTTCCTTGCGACCCTGGCTGTTGGTGAAACCTACATGGACCATGCTCTGGAGAACAGCACTGGATGGATGTGTGTTCACAGGCCAGCAGCTACAGGGGAAGTCACGACCACCCCACAACAATTACAGTGATGAGGCTGTTGACAGTGCCAAACAACACATTGCGTCCTTTCCTGTGGTCGAGTCTCGTTACACATGAAAGGACATACAAAGGTTGTACCTCCCTTCTGACCTCACTTTGAGAAAAATGTACGAGCTGTACACTAAAGATGGTCAAAGTGGTGGTCACCTACCTGTGTCTGCCAGAAAGTATAGGGATATATTCAATCAGTATTTCAATTATTCATTCCATCAGCCAAAGAAGGACCAGTGTGTCACTTGCGCAGTGTTCCAACAGAAAGTGTCTGCTGCATCAGAAGAAGAGAAAAAGGAGTATGCGAAACACCAAGATAGGAACGACAGAGCAAGGGAGGGAAAAGATCGCGACAAAAGAGAGGCAGGCAAAGATCCAAAGAGGCATGTCATCACAGTCGATCTGCAGGCTGTGCTGCAAGCGCCGTGTAGACTTGTCAGTCAGCTTTATTATAAGCGCAAGCTGTCTGTGTATAACTCTGACAGAAAGGGGACCTGTTTCACGTGGGATGAAAGCAAATGGAAACACGGTTCATGTGAAATTGCCACCTGCCTGTACATTTACCTGTCATCCTTGCCCCAGCATATTGAGGAAGTGATCATTTTTTCTGACTGCTGTTCAGGACAGAACCGCAACCAATACCTCTCAGCAGCACTAATTCATGCTGTCAATAACATTAGCAACATCAAGGTCATCAGCCATAAATACTTAGAAACAGGATACACCCACATGGAATGTGACAACATGTATGCAGCCATAACTTTCGCCCAAAAACACTCTCCAATTTACACGCCGAGTGACTTTCTTGATTTCAAACATGTAGCATCGACAGCCATCAGAAATACAAAGACAGACGTGAAGGGAAACGAGGTCAACTGGCTCAGCATCAGAGTGATGCAGTTCCTGAAAGGTCAAGAAAAGATGTTTTTCAAATACTCCTTCCATGGTCAAGAGTTCCAAGTGATGAAGATGATAGGGTCCAGCAAGTGTCACACACCACCTCTACCTGCACAAATAGCTAGGTGCTACTCCTCAAAGCTCCCTGTGTCCGCTGCCAAGAAAGAAGATCTGTCTCTTTGCCGCTTTGGAATCATTCCAGCTGAACATCACGCATTCTATGAAAGCCTCTCGACATCTCCAGCTACAAAGGACAAACTGCCAGAGCCTGACATAATGGAGGATGACTGCTCTGATATGGATTAGAACAGGTCATTAGAACAGATCATCTCAAAGTAATGTCTGGCAATAGCACACTTGGCCAGAATAAAAGCTTGAGCCCTGACTCAAGTTTGACAGTGAGGAACTGTGAATATTGTAATATGGACATAAGCGGACTTGAAATTTCAAGAATTTGTGATTTTGTGTTAGAAACCTCAACCCTTGGATGTGGGAATTTCTTTTTCTTTTTCTTTTTTTCAAATGTTGACGTTGATTCGTCAGGCAAGATGGCGGCCATGCAACACCTCCCGGCCGCCCGCTCCGGCAGAAATAGTCGCCGCCTGCAGTATTTTTGCAGTCATTGTGCCTTCGTTGATATATGATGTCGGGCCCTGCAATGCTGCATCATGACTGGTGTTTCTGTTTGATGACTTTTGTGAATTTGTTGTGCTGTGGCTGTTAATTGGATTCTCAACGGTAGTTTCCTCCGCCGTCAGTGCAATGCTGGTAGTTTATACACGCCGGCTGATAGTTTGTTAGTCAGTACCATGGAAATCGGATCTCAGAAGAACAGCGCGCATTATGCTGTGGCAAAGAACCAACGTGCTTTTCTCCCCTTTTAATCATCTCAGGAGTGGCTTTTCCCACACCACGCTCAACACCAGAGGAGTGGCGTGCGTGCCTCGGCGAGGCGAGTGCCGGCAGGCTTCGGGCCCCCACATTCCAGCCGAGTGATGTGATGACGGACACTTCCCCGACACAGTGACTGTGTTTTTTACAACACTTAACAGCATGTACATGTGTGTACTGTGGATTAGGAACAACGTGCTTTTCACGTTAATGTTGTAGTTTTATTATTATTGCTTCAAAATGAGTAGGTGTGTAGTTATATACTACTTAGTTATAATTAGGGTGTGGTGACTGTTTATGCCGGAGCGAATGTGTGTCTAATAGCCGGCGCTGTTCTATAGCGACGGGCCCCCAGGTAGCAACTGTGCAAGTATAATTTGTCTTTTTGTTTTGTTTATGCGTGTGTTTTTTTTTTGTTTTTTTTTTTTTTTAAATTTTATTTGTGAAACAGTCTCAGCCAAGCAGGAAGTGTTAAAACATATTACGTGTTTAAGACTAAGAGATACTATGTTAGGGCTGTCCTTAGTTTGCTTTGTGTTAGGGAGGTTCAGGTCGGGTTGGGGCCGCTGGTGCCGGCCATGAGACGCCTTGGCGTCCCGAGCCATTGTCCATTGTTGTTTGTAAATGTGCGAGTTTGGGTGATTGCGAGTTACACCTGAGGTGGCGAAACAAATTTTCCTGTACGTGGCAACATGTATTTGGAAGAATAAAGTTACTTGACTTGACTTGATGTTGAGTAGACAGAAATCAAAGCCTGTGTTACGTATGCTTTGTGAACTGAAAATATGACTTATGAGAACTGTGAATGATAAGAGACTTATCAAACATGCTTATCAAACATGCCACAACGACATCAGTGGGTGAGTTGTCTTTTTTTATTTCTGCATAGTTACTTTCTCTTCACGTGCAATGAGATCAGATGTTCCCGTATTTTGATAATGCCATTATTGTTGTATTGCTGACTTCATGTTTGGTTGGTTTTCTCCGTACGGAGTGCACAACTTAAGTGGACTGATCAGTTAAAAGCATGTGACAATGTAATATGTCACTGGTCACTCTCCTTGGACTCGTATAACATAGATCCAGCGAGATTGAACAGTTTTATGTTGTAGACCGCTATTATCTGTACATGTTTTACGATCTTCTTACACAGCAGTTCTGTGCTTGTTTTTATCTCCTTCTGAAGAGTCTTGTTTGATTATACTGTCCTTTTCCGTGTCCGGAAATGGCAATTTCACCGTGCAGTTGCTGGGCGTAAAGGCCTTATAACTATTTAGAGCTTTTCCGTCCGTAGAGGAGTCTGTTTTTCCTCACCCTTTGACAGCAGTAACTCTTTCTGCGGCTGTCTGGCACTATCAACATGACCCATTTCAGAAACGCAGCCTAGGAAGAAAACTAGCTGCGGTTCTTAGTCAGGAATGTTTACGTATATACTGGCCATTTTCAGGAGTGCCTGACACAGGCACTTGGAAGGCCTGTCTTTATGCAGGCGCAGGTGGCTGTAAACCTTTCACTCTGAGCGTGCATAAGGACCATATATAATGTCAGCATTGTTTATTTGCCAAATGTACGCTAAATAAAAAAGACTGTTTCAAAATGTTCATTTGAAAGTATGGAGGACAAAACATGCACTAAATAGAAATCTTCAAAACTTTCAAACTGCTCTCCTGTAAAATTCTGGGAAAATGGGATACGGCTCTTGCGCCCGGAACCCTCGATATCTCTTGCTGACACTACTTTGAATCCATGTATCTGTTACAGCTAGGGCTTTTTGGTGTTGAATTAACAAAGATTACAGAAACACAGTCTGCATCAGCCGGCACTGAATGGGTTAAACCTGTTGGGGGGAAAAGTTCAGCAGTTCTTTTGAAATACCTGTACATGTGTTAGTATGATTTATATCTGCTGTTTGTGTTTTCAGGATCTGGATTCATACCTGAAGACTCGATCACCCATCACTTTCCTGTCAGACTTGAAGAGCAACCTTCAGGTGAGAATTAAAATTGCACCGCATTCCTGCTATAAATGTTGTCTTCTTGCAAGAGGCAGATCTTCAAGAGGCCCCACAGTTTGTGTCAACTCTGGAAGAGCTGTATCTTGTTAAGTGTATTGATAATTATAATAATGACAATTCATAGATGACTGAGTAGGCTGCATATTACGTGCTCTTGGTGAGGGTTTCATATGTGTACTGTTTTGTGATTGTTGGACCTGGTCCAAAATCACAGAACAGCACATTTATAATGGTCAGTCATTTAACCCTTTCTACACAGAACACACTATAAGAAGCACTAGTGAGGGCCAAAGGGCGCACAGTGTGATACTCGCTGATTTGTGCTGGTGTTGAAAGTGTTAATTTTTTTGCCGAATTACTCCAGAGCCTGCGAATCCTAGGTACACCTGTGCAGTTATCAGAAGGCTTGCAGATTCTTTCCATAGTTTATGATCTGTTTTTTAAAAGCGGATGTGCCGCACTAGATTGTTCATGATTTGTGAGGTTGTGCTTGTTTTGCAGTCTACCGAGGCAGGGTGTCACTACAACATCCAGCTCATCAACGCGCTGGTGCTGTACGTGGGAACGCAGGCCATCCAGCATGTACACAGCAAGGGCCAGACCCCCAGCATGAGCACCATCGCCCCATCCTCGCACATGGACATCTTCCAGAACCTGGCCGTCAATCTTGACACGGAGGGTCAGTAGCGTGGTCCTCCTCCAACCTCTTTCCCTCCACATTATCAACCGACGCAAGTGAAACAGCTCTTGATCTGCAATAGGCATAGATTCTCTGGTATTAAGCCTTTCACTGTCAGTAGCAGATTTTGTCGCGATGACTCCTGCCAAAATCATTCGACAAAAACTGCTACTGACGGCCAAAAGGTTCAAAGCTGGAGGCATTGCATCTGCAAGGGCTAGTAGCACCAACTACTCTACAAAGTTTTCTTCATAGAAACTTTAAGTCAGGGTGTCACTTTGGAAATGCATGTGTAATAGACCCTCAGTTATGCTTTTCAGGGAACACAGCCACAAATTGTATGTGTTATTTCAGGCACTGCATAAGCCAGGGATAGATAGTATTCCAACGAGATGCAACATTTCTTTTGCTCATCTGTTATACATAGGTAAGATTGGTAGTTAATAATGGCTTGTCTTTATGGGATCCTCAGCATGAGCACCAAGGCCGATTTAATTTAACTATAACAGGATAGAGCAACCCTGCTTCAAGGGTGGTGTCAGAATATCTTGGTGTCTACAGGCACAAAAACAGTTCTGTCACAACCCTTGAACTGTAATGGTTGATCTGTCTCCTGAACAGTAAATGTAATTTTCAGAGGACAGGTTCCAGATTTTGGTTTTATTGACCTCAGTGTGTTAAGACTTTACTGGGTCTGTTCAGGTCGGTACCTGTTCCTGACGGCCATCTCCAATCAGCTGCGCTACCCCAACAGCCACACGCACTACTTCAGCTGCACTCTGCTCTATCTCTTCGCTCAGGCCAACAATGAGGCCATCCAGGAGCAGATCACTAGGTATGTAGTTGCACTAGGAGCAGACAGCTTCTCAGGACTGCCTGTTTAACCTTTAACATCCTATACTGCTACGTTCCGCTACTGAGCCTCAGTCCTGAACCGCTACAGAGATGGGTACTGCAGTCAAAGGGAAATAACACTGAATGAGAACTCTCTAGTCTGAAGCGCACATCATTATACTTACGTCTGTACCTCGTGATTTACCGTGATTTTTCACTCGAATTTTTGGATGTGTTTTTCAGCGTTTGAGCCATTCTTTTGTGGGAGTTTCACCTGGGGCATCAAAATGGCAGACAGTGACTCAGACAGTTGGCCTATTTTCTGGGATATTATTGAGGATTTGGTTCAAAACAGACTTGGTGACTCTGATCAAAGTGATCTGTCAGTGTCATCGGTGTCACAAGTCCATTTTACTCATCTGTAATTTGTTAATTAACAGCCTAAATTCACAGGTAAAAATCATGTCTTAAGCAGACAAAATCAGTTTACCATAAGTAGAATTTATTTATGAACCCTCACAAAAATTTCAGCCCATTCCATCAACAAACAAGGAAGTTCAAATTTTTTAGTACAGCATCTTAATTTCAGTGGTTTTGCCTAGGATTCTTACAGGACTGAGGCTTCCAGTAGTAACAGAACTTAAAGGACATAATAAGTTAACCCATTCACCGCCAAGAAAAATTGAACACTAGTCAAATACAAGAAGTATAGATCCTCACATGCCCCCGCAACTGCGGGGGCTCATGAGGATTTATGCCTGTTGCTGAAGGCACTTTGTATCCATGTTCCTTTGATGGCGAGAGATTTTCAGCATTGAATTTTCAATGATTTCCAAAACAATCTACATCCACTGCCAGTGAAGGGGTTAACCTCCAAGTTCATACAGCAACAAGCACTGTAAACAGTACCAGTGGCTGCAGACCTGTCATTGATCTGTCACAGTATGAAATTTGCTGCAAATTGTACAGGTATTCATGTTGTGTTCTTGTGAGAGCAGAAATGCACTTATTATTTTTGCAATGTCTTGCAGTGAGGATTAGTTGGTTGTCTATCGGCTGTTTGAAGATTCTTGCAGTCACATGAATCTGGCAGGGTGGGGGGTATTTTACATCATTCATGATATTTTATGCACCCACCTTTTCTGCGTGTGGGGAGGGGGGAGGCTACAAGGCCAAGACTGTCATCTGTCGTTTTTGTCTACCGTATTAAAAATACAGTAAACTTTGAAATGGGGCTGGTGGGACCGCATTCCGCAGCATTACTTACTTACTTACGCCTGTCACCCCTACCCAGGTATACGCCGTCGACGAGAGACCTCCAGCGACTCCTGTCCTGTGCTTCTCCTTCGATTTTACTCCAGGTGGTTCCAAGTCTCTTGATGTCTGCTTGGAGGTCTCGACGCCAGGAGTTTCTTGGCCTACCTCTTTTCCTCTTTCCCTGGGGGTTCCATGACAATGCCTGCCTAGTGATACTGGAAGCTGGCTTTCTCAGACTGTGACCAATCCATCCCCATCTTCTTCGCCCAATTTCATTCTCTGCTGTTATCTGCTCTGTTCTCTCCCAGAGTCTGATGTTGCTGATCTTCTCTGGCCAGTGGATTTTCAAAATTCTTCTAAGGCAACCGTTTATGAAGATCTGTACTCTGTTGACTGTGGTTTTTGTCAATCTCCAAGTCTCTGCTCCATATAGGAGAACTGCTTTTACGTTGGAGTTGAAAATCCGGACTTTGGTGTGTTGTGACAGCTCTCTGAACTCCACACTTTTTTCAACTGGAGAAAGGCTGCTCTGGCTTTACCGATTCGTGCTCTGACATCTGCATCAGTGCCGCCATTTTTGTTTATGATGCTCCCGAGATAGGTGAAAGACTCCACCTCCTCCAATGGGGTGCCAGCAAGCAAGACTGGTTCTTCACTGGTTGCGTTCAGCCTCATTTTCTTTGTTTTCTGTTTGTGGATATGAGGCCCACTTGGGACGAGATGTCAGCAAGCCTCGTGGTCTTGTCCTGCATTTGTTGATGAGTGTGGGACAGTAATGCCAAGTCATCTGCAAAATCGAGGTCGTGAAGCTGTGTCCACAGTGTCCACTGTATTCCACTTCGTCTGTGCACTGTGGTCCTCTTCATGATCCAGTCTATGGCCAGTAGGAAGAGGAACGGAGACAGCAGACACCCCTGCCTGACACCGGTTCTGACCTGGAGCTCCCTGGTGAACTGCCCTTCGTAGATCACGCGACATGTCATGCCATCGTAGCTGCTCTTGATCAGGCGGACGAGCTTTGTGGGTACACCGTAGTGTCGTAGGAGTTTACACAGAATCTCTCGGTCCACGCTGTCAAATGCTTTCTCGTAATCCACAAAGTTGACGTACAGCGGGGAGCTCCACTCCAGAGACTGTTCCACGATGATGCGGAGAGTGGCGATTTGGTCTGTACATGATCGGTTTTTCCTGAATCCTGCTTGCTGGTCTCTCGGCTGGGGGTCAACAGAGCTCTTCATTCTCTCCAGGATGATCCTGTTGAAGACCTTTCCTGGTACTGACAGCAAGGTGATTCCTCTGTAGTTGGAACACTTGCTGAGGTCGCCTTTCTTGGGAAGCTTGATTAGGTACCCCTCCTTCCAGTCAGCCGGCATCACCTCCTCTTCCCAGATCTTTCCAAACAGTGGGTACAGCATCTCTACTGTTGTCTCTAGGTCTGCTTTCAGAGACTCTGCTGGGATGCCATCTGGCCCTGCTGCTTTGCCGTTCTTCAAAAATGCCACTGCTCTTCTGATCTCTTCCCGGCTGGGTCTGTCACAGCTGATGGGTAGGTCGGTCTCTGCTGGCTGGATGTCTGGGGGGTCTGGTGGGCTGGGTCTGTTCAGTAGCTCTTCAAAATACTCGGCCCATCTGTCGAGTTGGTCTGCTCTGTCTGCAATAGGCTTGCCTTCTTTGTCTTTTACTGATCTTTCTGTATGGCCATACTTGCCCGACAATCTTCTGGTAATGTCGTAGAGCTGTTTCATGTTGCCGCTGCCTGCTGCCTTTTCTGCCTCTGCTGCCAGGCTGTCTGTGTAGGCCCTCTTTTCTGCCCTGATACTCCTCTTCACCTCGCGGTTGGCTTCCGAGTATCCCTCCTGTGCCCTTGCTTTGACTGCTCTCGTGCGACTGTTGTTGACAACTGCTTTCTTCTGCTTCCTCACTTCTATCTTTTTCAAGGTCTGTGCCGACAGCCAGTCCTTGTGATGGTGTTTCCTGAACCCTACAGTGTCTTTGCAGGTTGAGTTCAGCGCCTCTCTAACTGCCTTCCACTGCTGCTCTGTGGTGACCGCCTCCTCTTCATTTACTAGCTCCTGTAGCGCTTGAAACCGGTTGGACAGCACCAGTTTGAACTCTTCTCTCACTCCAGTCTCTCTCAGGAGGCCTACATTATAGCGCTGTCTTCTTGTTGTCTCTGTGCGGCTTTTCTTTAACTTGAGCTTTATTCTTAAGGTAAGCAGATGGTGGTCTGAGGCGACATCTGCTCCCCTCCTCACTCGAACATCTTGAAGGGATCTTCTAAATTTCTTGCTAATGCAGATATGGTCTATTTGGTTCTCTGTAGTATGGTCAGGTGAGACCCAAGTTGCTTTGTGTATTCTTCTGTGTGGGAAGATGCTGCCTCCAATGACAAATCTGTTTAGAGCACAAAAGTCTACAAACCTCTCCCCGTTCTCACTCATCTCCCCTAGTCCCTGTCTCCCCATCACCTCTTCGTATCCGGTGTTGTCCTCCCCTATTTTGGCATTAAAATCGCCCATGACGATGGTGATGTCTCGCTCCGCACATTTGTCCACGGCACTCTGGAGTCGGTCGTAGAACTCTTGTTTCTCTTCCTCATCACTGTCATTAGTGGGCGCATAACACTGGATGACGTTCAGCTTAAGCTTTTTTCTTGGTTCTAAAGGCTGCTGTGATAATTCTTGGCCCAAGAGGTTCCCAGCCCATCAGCGCTCTCTGTGCCACTGGTGACAGCATGAATGCTACTCCTTCTGTATGGGGGGGCATTCTCCTCTTCATGACCTGAATACAGAATCATCTCCCCACTTAACAGCCTTTTCTGGCCAGACTGCGTCCATCTGGCTTCACTGATACCTAGCAGGGAAAGGTTGTACTTTTGCATTTCCGCTGCTATCTGGGCGGCCTTGCCGCTCTGGTACATGGTCTTGACGTTCCATGTGCCCATGGTTGTGTCCCTGGATAGAGAGAGGCGGCTCGGTCCTGTGGCTTCCGAAGACTTCCGGCTTTCACCACAGGACGTCATAAGTCTTCTGGTAGAAGAACCTTCCTCCTCCAGGAAAGGAATTACTGTTTGTCTTTTCGTCGGCGCTTTTGTAGCTATTTCCTTTTTTGCAGGGTGGGGAAGCTACCCCCCACACCCAACCCCCTTACTAGGAGGACCAGGGGTTTTCTGTCGGGGTCACCTTCCCTTAGACCATGTTGGTTCACGGCACCTTATTTCATTCGGTGCACCCCTCTCGCGAGGGACCCCCTATCCACCACCCAGGGGACGCGCCTCAACGCCATATGGTCCCAGCGCGAGGATTCCGCAGCATGCAGATGACGTTTTTGGCATGCGGGGCAGAAATTCTGGCAAAGAAGTAACAAGATAAACATGATGTCATGTCTAGCTATGCAAACCTTGCTAGAGAAGGTCTTTTTGGTGCCAAAGCGCCGTATGTGACGGTGACTAGAGCCCACGTTTCAGGACGGACAAGCTTGAAATGTTAGGATATTGTCCCTAAAAGAATTATCTCGAGAGATTTTTTTTACGATTTTTTTATTAAAATGCTCATTGGCGAGAAAATGAGCAGTTGCACAAAAACCGGTTGATCACGCTGGAGTCCATAATTTTTATTAATTTTACTAGCTATTTTGCATATAGCTATTAAAAGGGACATTTGAATGAGTTCGTTAAACAGCATTGTTCCTTTAGAACTTTTTGAATGATAATTTTTTTTTTTTTTAATATATTTTCATGTTTTGGGGATTAATTTCATGAATTATATGGGTTAATCTTAAAACAAATCTTTTTTATTAAAAAAAAAAAATTCTTCTCATTCATAATCGCATAATTTTTCGTACATGGTATTTACATAAGCCTACAGTTTGTCTCGGCCGTCGGGTACAATTAGATCAATTGTGACCTGTATGCCCTAAATGTGAAAATCAGACAATTTTCTGCACCACGTTTTCAGAGTCATTTGTAAAACAGCTAACATAACTTTAATTTTTCTTTTACGAATAAAAATATCGTCTCATTTAATACCCACATGATTTTTTATAAACAGTGTTTGCATAAGCCTGCTGTTTGACTTGGTCCTGGGGTATGATTAGGTCAAAATTGTGACCTGTAAACCCTAGGTGTGAAAATTAGCAAGAAAATTGCAAAGTTGATCCTCTGATACGTCAAATGTTAGTTCTGCGATGTGTGACGTATAATATCGAGTCGTCACTATGAACATGGTGTCGTGGGACTAATGATGCCATAACGTGAAGCTTGAAGTGATGTTATTTTGCTGCTCGTGCTATTATTCTTCAGAATAGCTATGCGATGCCAGACCACAGAGCTTACAAATGGCGGGAATCACCGTGTGTCCATCTTTATTTCTGTTTGCCAGTGTGTGGATCAGAGGGTGGGTTAGAGTAGAAAGAGATGGATTCCTGTCACTACACAAGCCCACAGAGCGTACTAATGGCGGAAAGCGCCATGTGTCTGTCTTTATTTGTGTGCGCCGACGTATGTGTTAATCAGAGGTTGGCTTAGAGAGGAGGGAAATAGATCAGCATAATAAGTCTAAAAATATGAACAACTCTGAATGTTCTTAAAAGTTAAATGCATCTGAGCTCCAAACAATACGGTAGACTTTGGGATGAAATCTTCATCTTGTTTTGTACTGTGCCTGCTGAGTGAAAATATTGAGATTTTTTTGTGATAGAAAATGTTCTAGCAGAATGCGTAATGCAGTTTACGTTCTGCTGGAGGATTCTCTCTCATTTAATGCAGAGTTCAGGCTACTAGAAAATTTCTGCTTTATTCATTTAATCAGAGTGCTGTTGGAGAGACTGATTGTGAACCGCCCTCACCCATGGGGTCTGCTGATCACCTTCATCGAGCTCATCAAGAACCCTTCCTTCAAGTTCTGGAACCATGACTTCGTGCACTGTGCCCCAGAAATTGAAAAGTCAGTATCCTAGTTTTCACCATTATGGCTTGTCTTGTAGGAATGCAACCATAAACTGTGACAGAAACGCCCACAGAAAAAAATTGCAAACACTTAATTGCAGCCATATTGACAATATAGGTAGTGCCATTTAGGAAGATAGCGTGATGCTGCTTACATTTTCACACTTTAATTCCACAGTAAAACAAACAAAAATTGAAATAATATATATCACGTGATATGCACAGTGCACACACACACACAAACATATGCAAAAGTGTAAAAGAACCAAAAGATAAATTGAACCACGTGTGACAAATTATAAGAGGCAGCAATTATCCAGCAGTTTCCATTGCAGTTTTAAATTCCTTATTTTTACAGTATGAAACGTAAGCAGCATATGTCCATATGAGCATGTATTCTAAATGAAGGTTGTTAGCATTTCTTGTGTGCTGGTCTGTGATTTTGGACCTTACCATTAGAGCTACCCCAGTAGGAAAATGTCTTTGGGCCTACAACGGCCGCAGTGGGCCCATGCACAGTCGTGTGGGCCCACTGCGGCCATCGGGTCCCATCGCGGACATTTGCTTATTTGGGTATACGGTGAAGAATCACAGAGAAGCACATGGGTGGGACTTTTCCAGGTATAGATGGATTTCCGGATTCCCCCCCCAAAAAAAAATTCGTTTTTTTTTTTGTTTTGTTGTTTTCTTCCACTTAAAAAGTGCTCCCAGACACTTCAGGATTCAACTTTTTTTTTCAGGATTCAACTTTTTTTTCTGTCCCACCCATGGAAGCACACTAACATCATCTAATGTTCATTTTGCAGGCTGTTTGAGTCTGTGGCACGCTCTTGCATGCAGCCCAAGCCAGCAGCCAACATGAGAGACCAGGAAAACCCTGTGGAGACCCACTAAGCTGTGGAGGACATGTGTCACGACCACTTTACCAAATACACTGACCACTTACTGTGACTGGGACGCTTTGCATTCTCTCAGATATATTGTCGGATTTGGCATGAACTAACTGCTGTAATACAACGCACAGAGAGATCAGTGATCATGGAGTATGCTGTGTTGTGGCCAAAGTTGGACGACCAAAATTGTGTCAAAGTTCAGAGTTCATCGCGGGTGTGTGGTGAAGTTGCAGTGGGTGGATTGACTAGATGGATGGAGGTTTTCACAGATTCAACCCCGAGGTTGCAATTCCCAAATGTGGGAGTTGTCCTCTGAAGACTACAGCAGACAGACTGACCAAGTTCAAGGGTGGTGCCAGAATAGCTTGGCACCCCAAGGGGCGCCAAGCTATTCTGGCACCAGCCTTAAAGTTGAACTATTGTGTTCAATCCATATCTTGTTTTAGTGAGTCGAGGCTGAGTTACCCATATTGAATTGAGTTGAATTCTCTTCCCATCACTGATTTATTTTCAAGATGCAGACATGCGCATTTTGTGATCTGAATGAATCTTGGCAGCAGTGTGGAGATTATCATCCATTTGCAACAGATGTAGATCCTTGTGAGCCCCAGCAGTTGTAGGGGCCTCATGAGGATCTATGCTTCTTGCTCATCATTGTGGACGGGGCTCAGTGGACAGTCTTCAGCTACTGATTACAAAAACTGTTTGCTTCGGAGGAAGAAAAATAAAACTGTGCAACATTGGAGTCGGTCTGTTGACTACTGCCATCCAACATTGGACATTTTGGAGAAACGAATACATCACTTGTGGAAAAGAGTAGACCTGCTCTTTTTTTGCAGCTTTTAACGAAGTGCAGATTGTGTTTCAAGTACAGATACAAAGGAGAAAATGGTAAAATTTAGGTGGTGTCTAAGAGAGTGTACATCCTCTCTAACTTATCTGGTGCATTTTTGCCTTTGTGATAAAAAGATACAGATATCTGAAGAGGGCACTTGTGTGTTCTTTTGCCATTTGTTTTTTCACCATCGAAAGATGGCTTGCTCTGTTTTCATGTTGGCTGTTGTCATGTGATAATCGTAAAGCCGTTTGTTGAAGGAAATTCCCTCTTTCTTCGGTGTTCGATAGAGGAAATTCCTTAACCCCCTTATGTATGCAGCTATTGGTTCTATACATGATTATTCAAAGGTAGTACCAGATTAGCTTGGCGCCATCAGGTGCCAAGTTAATCTGGCACTATCCTTGAGTTATCACTAGTGGGGCATGCGCAAGGGGGTTGATCCCTTTCATTGTCCGAGAGTTTTCATATTTGGTGTTGTGACGCTGGTCTAAGTGCAGAAGTATGTTTTCTAGAATCCATCGGAGGCAGCTTATGAAAATAAAAAACATTTCACCCTCATATTTTTTTCCAAGCAGTCACTTTTTCTTATGCTAAGACATTCCCCTTCAGATGTAACTTTGGGGAAAAGGTTATGTCATACTTCAAAGATTTTCTTTTTTCTTTCTTAGATTAGAATGAGTTTGGTCTTCTAGTCAGATTATTTTCTTAGAACGTTTTGTTTAATGTGAGCCACACGTTATGATGATTCGGTTGATTCGTTTAGGGGATCAGTAGGTATGATACATTACCATTTGCAAAGAAAGGTGTAAATTCACCCTTTTGCTGTCGGTAGCACTTTTATGTGGAGGAATCGCCTCCACAAAAAGTGCTGCGGATAGTCAAAGGGTGAATGGGGCACATTGACCCTTCAGCTGTCGGTTGCACTTTGTGTAGAGGTGATTCCTGTTCGAATCGCCCTGACGAAAAGCGCTACTGACAGCCAAAGGATGAATGGGGAGGGGGTCTGAAATGTAGGTCCTTGTTTTAGCTGTACACTATGTATTTGTCTCGCGTTAAAGACATATTGATGCAAATTTGAATGTAACGATGCCTTTGCACAAACCTTGAAATAATGCAGATTGGACTGTTTAGGCCATTCAGCCCTGACCCACTACAGCAGGAGATGGGTTGACCATGATAATTCAAGGGTAGTGCCAGATTAGCTTGGCGCATTAGCTTGGCGCCTGTCAGCGCCAAGCTAATCTGGCACTGCCCTTGAATTACCATGGTCGACCCATCTCCTGCAACAGGTGCATAGCCGTTGGATGACACCTCCAAAATTTGGGAAATGTGTGCCGGGCTGAATGAGCTAAGTCCAATGTCTGCTACTGATGATACCGCTCAGCGGAAAAGATATGTAACTACACGTCTTTCTCACCAAACGGTATCGTCGGTAGCAGCCAAAGGATTAAAAGTGATGTGTGTTTTCTTCAAAATGATATTGTCAGTTGTAGTCAAGGGGTCAGCACTTTGGGCTCCAAGTCAAGTACCTGCTGTTTGAAGTTGTCCTCTGAACGCTTATCAATAGTTCAGTAGATGTATTGACCATGATAGTTCAAAAGTGGTGACCAAAATAGCTTGGTCCCTAACGTCTCCAATCCATTCTGCATCACCCATGAACCATCATGTTCAATCCATTTCTTGCTGTTGTAGGTCAGGACTGGAAAAGTTTAGAGTACGGAGATTACTGTGTCCATCGATGCTACATGTTGTAAATGTGAAGTCATATCATTTTGGAAATAACTGTTTGGTGTGGCTGAATTGTTCATGCATATGGTTTTGCATCGATGTACATCCCGTAAGCAAAGGTCCTCGGGCCAACGTGAGCCACAGTGGACCTGCGCACAGCCTTACACAGGCCCAATGTGGCTGACATCGGTCGAGGGTCTTTTGCTTGCTGGACATGTACTGTTTTTGACAACCCCAGCAACAACCCCTTCCTCCTGTCATTTTTCTCAGCTTGCCATCCTCAGTTCCACACTGCCGCTGACATACATTCACCTGTATCCATTGTCAACTTCTCCCCACCACCCAGCACCGAATCTCTCCTAAAGTTCCTATGTGCAGATTGGTCACTGAGAGATGTGTACTTTGTGCTCATTGGTCACTGAGAGATGTCTACTGTGTGCTCATTGGTCACCGAGGTGTGTACTGTGTGCTCATTGTTCACTGAGAGGTGTGTACATAGCGTTGTCTCTGCCTCATGCGCAGATTGGTCACTCAGAGATGTACACTGTGTGCTGATTGGTCACTGAGGGGTGTATACATAGCGTTGTCTCTGCCTTGTAGCAATAGATTTTTGACTTGTAAATATTTTTCCTTGCGTTTGACTGTCCATTGTGTGGCAAGTCATATTATTTGTGTTTGGTTGTGTTGTGTTGTGTCTTGAGAGAGAGAAGACACTGTCGGTCCATGTGTATTGGGTGTAGATCTTCATGAGCCACCACAAGTGTTGGAGCTCATGAGGATCTTTGCCTCTTATTGGCCATTTTTAGTGTCTGATATCTGAGGAAAATTAGATTATTGGACATCAGGGATGGCAAGAAAATTGCAGGAGAGATATTGCTAGGAGCGACCTTTTTCCTTTTTTTTTCTGGTGTGGGTACATTGGATTGATTGGACGGCCGTAGGGCTTGTTTCTGAGGGCGTTTTAACCCCTTGCGTGCTTTCCCTCGGTGTGTAAATAAACTTTCGTTTGAGTGTGCATCATTCTTATAGTATTTTTTGTCATTTTCCCATTGATATCAGCATGTGTGAATAAAGGTATTTTCTTTGTGGACCTTGCTTAGCAAATTGTTTGTTTTTGTTTGAGAACATACATCAGCTGTTCAGATGTCCAATAGTTTAAGCCTTTGGTGTCGGTAGTGGTTTTGGTCACGATTCCTGTAGGAATCATTGCAACAAAAAGCCCTACCGACAGCCAAAGGGTTAAGCTTAGTGCCATGCACTGGTGCAGTTATGACACTTTATTTCATTGTGTGTGCACTGGTGCAGTTATGACACTTTATTTCATTGTGTGTGCACTGGTGACACTTTATTTCATTGTCTGCACCGAGGAATGTCGATACTGCTTTGTTGTGCATTTTTTCTGCCAGTAAGTAGCATTAGTAGCTGTCAGAGGGTTAACATTACAAACAAAATATCTCATACATGGGTTGAAAATTTTCATGTTACAACCAACTGTTGCTGCCGGGGTCAACTTCACTAATTGTAGGTGAAAATTCTACCAAGCATGAATCCACCTAGCCAAAATCTACCCAACGTGATTCCACCTGGGAGTGAATCCACCAAGGGTAAATTTCTGCTGCCTCTGTTCCACCCAGATGTCTAAGTTGGGTGGATCTAGATTGTGTGGATTAATGAGGAGGGGGGGGGGGGGTATACAGATTAACCCATTGCATCCTGAGGCAGATTTTGTAAAATTTGCTTAATGTCCTATGAACGCTACATTACTGATTAGGAGATATATATCGACTTTCACTTCAAGGGTGGTGCCAGATTAGCTTGGCGCCTCAGGCGCCAAGCTATTCTGGCACCACCCTTGATTTATCGGTCAAATTTATTTCAAGCAGTGGGTGTATCAGGATGAAAAGGGTTAAAATGTGACTGCCTTCCCATAACACAAACTCAATTACGATTGCTCAGTTTAACAGGTAAAATGCAAGTTTAGACGAGCATTGTTTTGGTCAACCTGAGCATGAGTGATTTATTTTGTGGAGGTCATTCCTAATTTATTTATACAATGATGTCCTAGCTCAGAATTGCTCCCCAAAAATGGCTCCCAAAAAAGGAGCCCAGCATGTTTTTCTTTGATTCCAACAAAACATTCCTTTGATGTCATTTATGTCAATTTTCTTCTTTCATTGTTCCAATATGTGACAATTTTCTTGGACTAGTAGCCTGCAGCAGTGAATGAAACTAAAACAAGATGGGATTAACCATAACCCACAAAGTCCCTTCTATGTGAGATCTGTCCTCGCTGTCAAGTGTCTCTACCTTTTGTCTTTGACCTGATTGATTCTGATGTTGAAATATCTCCTATTGAACAAGATGAGGATTTCATCCCAAAATCTACCGTATTGTTTGGAGCTCACTTGCGTTTTTCTTTTAGGAACATTCACAGTTGTTCATATTTTTAAGCTTATCCCTATGATCCATTTCCCGCTTCTCTTAATTTAACCTCTGATCAACACACACGCCGGCACACACAAAGACGGACACACACAAAGACGGACACACGGCGCTTCCCGCCATTAGTACGCTCTGTGGGCTGGAGTAGCAACAGGAATTCTGAAGAAGAATAGCGCGAGCAGCAAAATGACGTCACTATACGCATTACGTCATGGCATCTCTAGTCTCACGACGATGTGTACACAGTGACGAAATTGATGTTTCACGTCATTCATCCGAAAGGCACGCAGCCTCCTCCAGTGCTAACTGTTTTGTTCCACACAGCCTCTTCCAGGGCTGGCTGACTGATGGGACTCTATAGTGAATCCAAAACTTGTAAAAATGAATCAATTATTATTCAAAAGTTCAAGAGGTACAAAGCTGGCTAACGAAATCGTCCAATGTCTTTCTTCAAACTAGCTATATCCACATTTCAATATGACAAAAATAACGGACTCTTAATCAGGATCAACCGACTTTCTATAAACGGTCTTGGGTCCTCGATGAGACATCCAGTTACAACA
>BTPG01000002.1:153653193-153700693 GCA_036245525.1 Semisulcospira habei
CGATATGCTTTCCTTCCCATAATCCCCTGCAGACCAGAAAGTCTCAATCTTGATGCTTGCCTAGCGCCTGTCCGCAATGCAAAAACGCTAAATATGCGCATACTGTCACATTAGCAAGCTCCTTATGCTCACTAGTAATGAAATACTTCTTAGTGTGTACGCACGATCGAAATTTCTTTCCCATGCATACACATAAACGGAGAATAGACAGCAGCAAACGCACGAATCGAATTGCCACATTGAGATTGACGACACGGATGTCCGCTAGTGATAGTGACAACCTTAGAAAAGGACTAAATAAACAAACCTGCTGGCATTTTCCGCCATTACAAGTAGACTTCACTCAACAACACGTACGATTATAGAAAGCACTGATGTCAAACGAAATCTCTGCGCTGTCAGTCGACAGTCCATAACGTGGCACACAACAGGGTCACCACTGATTTGGACAAACACACATCGGAAGTATCACACCCATGTACATAAATAGACATAGTTATTAATGTCTGTGGTCGCACATCAGTAAGGCAACTTATCCGCTCTTTTTCTCCAACATCGGAGGCGTGCGAGAGGGAGTTTGCACGATGAAACATGTTCAGCCGTGTCAGATTTGCATGTTTGAAGCATACATTTGGTGTTGGACGGTAAAGTTCCCTTCAGCCTATGTGCATGTAAAGTTTACGTCATATCACCTTCTTTGCAACATTTCAGAAAAGTCTAACGTGAACTCCCAGAGAACCAAATAGACCATATCTGCATTATCAAGAAATTTAGAAGATCCCTTCAAGATGTTCGAGTGAGGAGGAGAGCAGATGTCGCCTCAGACCACCATCTGCTTACCTTAAGAATGAAGCTCAAGCTAAAGAAAAGCCGCACAGAGACAACAAGAAGACAGCGCTATAATGTATGCTTCCTGAGAGAAACTGGAGTTAGAGAAGAGTTCAAACTGGTGCTGTCCAACCGGTTTCAAGCGCTACAGGAGCTAGTAAATGAAGAGGAGGCGGTCACCACAGAGCAGCAGTGGAAGGCAGTTAGAGAGGCGCTGAACTCAACCTGCAAAGACACTGTAGGGTTCAGGAAACACCACCACAAGGACTGGCTGTCGGCACAGACCTTGAAGAAGATAGAAGCGAGGAAGCAGAAGAAAGCAGCGGTCAACAACAGTCGCACGAGAGCAGCCAAAGTAAGGGCACAGGGGGAATACTCGGAAGCCAACCGCGAGGTGAAGAGGAGTATCAGGGCAGACAAGAGGGCCTACACAGGCAGCAGAGGCAGAAAAGGCAGCAGCAGCAACATGAAACAGCTCTACGACATTACCAGAAGATTGTCGGGTAAGTATGGCCATACAGAAAGACCAGTAAAAGACAAAGAAGGCAAGCCTATTGCAGACAGAGCAGACCAACTCGACAGATGGGCCGAGTATTTTGAAGAGTTACTGAACAGACCTAGCCCACCCGACCCCCCCCGACATCCAGCCGGCAGAGACCGACCTACCCATCAGCTGTGACAGACCCAGCCGGGAAGAGATCAGAAAAGCAGTGGCATTTTTGAAGAATGGCAAAGCAGCAGGGCCAGATGGCATCCCAGCGGAGTCTCTGAAAGCAGACCTAGAGACAACAGTTGAGATGCTGTACCCACTGTTTGGAAAGATCTGGGAAGAGGAGGTGATGCCAGCTGACTGGAAGGAGGGGTACCTAATCAAGCTTCCCAAGAAAGGCGACCTCAGCAAGTGTTCCAACTACAGAGGAATCACCTTGCTGTCAGTACCAGGAAAGGTCTTCAACAGGATCATCCTAGAGAGAATGAAGAGCTCCGTTGACCCCCAGCTGAGAGACCAGCAAGCAGGATTCAGGAAGAACCGATCATGTACAGACCAGATCGCCACTCTCCGCATCATCGTGGAACAGTCTCTGGAGTGGAGCTCCCCGCTGTACGTCAACTTTGTGGATTATGAGAAAGCATTTGACAGCGTGGACCGAGAGACTCTGTGGAAACTCCTACGACACTACGGTGTACCCACAAAGCTCGTCCGCCTGATCAAGAGCAGCTATGATGGCATGACATGTCGCGTGATCCACGAAGGGCAGTTCACCAGAGAGCTCCAGGTCAGAACTGGTGTCAGGCAGGGGTGTCTGCTGTCTCCGTTCCTCTTCCTACTGATTGATTGATTGTACATTGCTTAACGTCCCGACAGCAACAAGGCCTTCTCAGGACGTGCCTGCACTGCTTGTGAAAAAAAAAAACCAACAGAATATTGAATGTATGTCGCCAGACGGTCCAATACGTTAAATAAACCTACGACACGGGGCCTAAATAAAGCTAAGACCATCTAGCAACACACATCCAATATCAAGAGCTACAGGCAGCGCAGACAATAGGGAGAGTTTAAAAAAGGAAAATACAGGTGAATGGACCAAGGGTAGACAGAAACACATGCCCCAGAATAGAGGAGAAAACCCACCCTGTGGGGCTGACCAGGATGACCCTGGGAACTAAAAAGTAGTCAACCCCACCCAAGTCCCCCAGGGCAGACCCGGGTGGGGTTCCTCTTCCTACTGGCCATAGACTGGGTCATGAAGATGACCACAGAGCACAGACGAAGTTGAATACAGTGGACACTGTGGACACAGCTTCACGACCTCGATTTTGCAAACGAGTTGGCATTACTGTCCCACACTCATCAACAAATGCAGGACAAGACCACGAGGCTTGCTGACATCTCGTCCCAAGTGGGCCTCACCATTCACAAACAGAAAACAAAGACAATGAGGCTGAACGCAACCAGGGAAGAACCAGTCTTGCTTGCTGGCACCCCGTTGGAGGAGGTGGAGTCCTTCACCTATCTCGGGAGCATCATAGACAAAAAAGGCGGCACTGATGCAGATGTCAGAGCACGAATCGGTAAAGCCAGAGCAGCCTTTCTCCAGTTGAAAAAAGTGTGGAGTTCCAGAGAGCTGTCACAACACACCAAAGTCCGGATTTTCAACTCCAATGTAAAAGCAGTTCTCCTATATGGAGCAGAGACATGGAGATTGACAAAAACCACAGTCAACAGAGTACAGACCTTCATGAACAGTTGCCTTAGAAGAATTTTGAAAATCCACTGGCCAGAGAAGATCAGCAACGTCAGACTCTGGGAGAGAACAGATCAGATAACAGCAGAGAATGAAATTGGGCGAAGAAGATGGGGATGGATCGGTCACAGTCTGAGAAAGCCAGCTTCCAGTATCAGTAGGCAGGCATTGTCATGGAACCCCCAGGGAAAGAGGAAAAGAGGTAGGCCGAGAAACTCCTGGCGTCGAGACCTCCAAGCAGACATCAAGAGACTGGGAACCACCTGGAGTAGAATCGAAGGAGAAGCACAGGACAGGAGTTGCTGGAGGTCTCTCGTCGACGGCCTATACCCGGGTAGGGGTGACAGGCGTAAGTAAGTAAGTAAGTAAATTCAAGCCTTTGTCGATTTATTTTGATTGGAATCATGCTGTGAAAATTCACGCCGAGTTTATTTAGTTCTAAAAGTAAATGGAAAATCAGAGGAACACATTTGCACTGTGTAGATGTTCGCCTGATTTGCGCTGAGTACATTTTGATTAGTAGTGTCAAGCTGGGAAGTTGTATGTCCAAATATAGTGAAATTGACCACTTCAGCACCAATGGCGGTAATCGGAAGGACTCTGGTAAAGTTTTGTTTTGGACTGGGTGCAGACATTATATTGAGCAACATTTTGCTTGATATAGTGCCGATAAACAGACATATGTGATTACTTGATTCGAATCAATTAATGTCCTCGTCTTCGACTCGGACATTTTGATTCGAGTCAACCCCACCCGGGTCTGCCCTGGGGGACTTGGGTGGGGTTAGGTATTTTTTAGTTCCCAGGGTCACCCTGGTCAGCCCCACAGGGTGGGTTTTTCTCTCTATTCTGGGGCATTTGTTTCTGTCTACCCTTTGTCCATTCACCTGTATTTGCCTTTTTAAAACTCTCCCTACTGTCTGCACTGCCTGTAGCTCTTGATATTGGATGTGTGTTGCTAAATGGTCTTAGCTTTATTTAGGCCCTATGTGTTAGGTTTATTTAATGTATTTGACCGGCTGGCGACATACATTCAATGTTTTGTTTATTTTTTTTCACAAGCAGTGCAGGCACGTCCTGAGAAAGCCTTGTTGCTGTCGGGACGTTAAGCAATCAATCAGAATTGATTCGAGTCGCGTAATCACATCTGCCTGTTATCGCACTATATCAAGCAAAATGCTGCTCAATATAATATATTTACTTTTGTTGTTGTTAAACAGGGTAGATTTACATCAAATTATGGTTGGAATCGGGGCAGGCCACATTTACCTGGTTGGATTCACGCTGTTTATGGTAGATTTCCGCCTTCATTTAACGAAGTTGACTCCTTGAACACAAAATGTCAGCGCGTACACATGCGCACTCGCGCAAACACACGGACACACGTGTGCACACGCACACCCAATCGGGCTCCAACAAGGAAAAAACGACATAAAGCAATTTATTTCATACGAAAAACGACAAAGATGAAAACCTGAACATCAATCACTTCTCATTTGCCACAAGACAAACGACAACAAAAAAATCACCAAAAATACTAGACTGCATGCCTGAAAACCTTGTCAGCCATCAAAACCAGCTCCATCGACTATATGCAAACAGAACAACAACGACAAAGCCACAAGTAGCTGACGCAAAGGTTAGCCCATAAAGCATGACATGGTACGACAGGATGTGGATCGACCCTGACAGTTGAAGGGTGGTGTCAGAATAGCATGGCGCCTGTAGGCGCCAAGCTATTCTGACAACACCCTTGGTCTGAGTTTTGACGCTAGACCAGGCCAGATGTCACTATTCGCCGTGCTGACTCGGAGAGGTGGCGGTTTTGCTGATGCTGCCGTCACGGGCCCCGAAGAGGCGCCTGAGCTCCTTGCGGTACCGCGACGACCTGGTCACATAGATGATAAAGTTAACGGAACTGTTGACAAGGGCCAACAGCAGGTGCGAGGCCAGGAAAATGTTGGCATAACGCTGGGTGGGCAGGAAGCCGGGGAGCCACGTTGGGCGCAGCCGTCGGGATGTAGACGCTAGACACCATCACCAGCATCTTGACCAGGGAGATCTGGGCGAGGCTGATGCTGCTGTCGCTGATGGAGTTCTCACGCCAGGTGACGGCGCGGCGTAGCTTGACGACGGTGATGGCAGTGGCGGCGGGAACGACGATGAATGTGAAGAAGGGGATGACGATCATGAGGAAGGTGTTCTCCACCACATCGAACAGCAGCTTGTTGTTCATGTAGAACTGGGTCAGAGAAAGAAAGTAGAAGGTCTCCCCCGGGTCCAGGCGGGAGCCCACGTGCAGCTCTAGTGGGTAAAGGGCGCAGGCGGCCTGGATGACGACCACGATAGCAATGATGATGATAGTCACGGTGCGGGTCTTGATCAGGGTGGCCAACTTGAAAGGCAAGGCCACGCACACGCACCGCTCCACAGCGTTAATCGTAGTCAAACAGCCAGAGGAGTAGAGGAAACCGCAGTGCAGCCAAGTGAAGTACTTGCGCGTGATGAGCTTCCACCAGTTCTCCAGGTCGTCGCGGAACTGTCCCAGCAGGCAGTGGGATCCCATGAAAAAGAAGAGCGCCACAAAGGCCATGTCCACCAGCGCCAGGCTGAAGAGCAATAGGTTCATGCGGTCTCGCAAGCCCTGTCTGGCGAACACCAGGCTGCTGATGATGTTGCTGGGCACGCCGACGAGAAAGAGCAGCGGGGTGAGGCCGCAGACGCATACTTTCTCGATCATCAAGGTGGCCAAGCTGATGACGTTATGAGGGTTGTCCCAAGGCAGGAAGGGTTTTTCCCTCGGCACGTCCACCAGTCCAATAAGGCCCGTGCTTTCGTTGGAGCTGTTTCCCCCAGACACGCCATGACCGGAGTCCCCGAAGTCTTCAAAATGTGTTCCATTGGAGTTGAGACCGATGAAAGCCCAGAGCTGGCCGGCTTGCGTCGTCACTTCTTCCCTAAATCCTCCAGTACCTGTCGTTTGTAACAAGTTCTCCATGCCAGACCACGAAATCCCCGTGAGTAATGTGCTGTTATCTGCCATCCTTTACAACACACGCTTTCAGTTCGACTGACAGAAGGCCGATGTGTGTTACTTCAAAACGTTCCTGACTAGAGAAATTCCGACTAAATGTGTGTTGAAATGTGAGCACTGCAAAGTTAGACAAGCAAAGTCAGACATCGGTGCGCACACGATCAGTGAAAAAGAACAAAGAGCAGAGCGTGTCTGGTGCGGTGGTCCGCTCCTCACAGACTGATCCAAATGAAAATCAATGCCGCAATTTAAGTGGGCAGCAGGGAAAGTGGACAAGCGATTAACTATTTCCATGCCAAAGCCGTGTTACGAAATGAAACGGCGAAACCAAAGCAAAGCAAAGCGAAACAAAGCAACTCGGTCAGCTGGAAGTAATTTCAGACGCGCAATTCGTCGATCACTGGCAGTGAAGGAGTTAAACCCTTTACCACCAAGTAGACGCAAATTGTGAATGTGGAAAAAAAAATTCAACGCCAAAGAACCCCAGCTGTCCAGAAAACAAGGATTCAAAATGGTGTCAGCAAGAGTCATAGATCCTCATGAGCCCCCGAGGATCTATGTCTCTTGCAGTTGGATTGGGTTCAGCTTTTCTCGACAGCGAAGGGGTAAGCACGTCACTGACTGGTTCCTCCACTTCCACTTCCGGCGCCAACAGCGAAGGGGTAAGCACGTCACTGACTGGTTCCTCCACTTCCACTTCCGGCGCCAACAGCGAAGGGGTAAGCACGTCACTGACTGGTTCCTCCACTTCCACTTCCGGCGCCAACAGCGAAGGGGTAAGCACGTCACTGACTGGTTCCTCCACTTCCACTTCCGGCGCCAACAGCGAAGGGGTAAGCACGTCACTGACTGGTTCCTCCACTTCCACTTCCGGCGCCAACAGCGAAGGGGTAAGCACGTCACTGACTGGTTCCTCCACTTCCACTTCCGGCGCCAACAGCGAAGGGGTAAGCACGTCACTGACTGGTTCCTCCACTTCCACTTCCGGCGCCAACAGCGAAGGGGTAAGCACGTCACTGACTGGTTCCTCCACTTCCACTTCCGGCGCCAACAGCGGGGGAAGGGAGCGGCGAATTAAAATCGATGCTTGGTCTGCCGCGGCCGGGACAAACAAAATGCTGAACAGGTACTGCCCTTGGGTTATCATAATGGAAGCATCACGCGCGCCTTGTACGCAGCTCCTAACCCATTACATCCTGAAGATAAAATCATTCCTTTTTTTTTTTTTTTTTTTTGTAGATGTTGTGTGAGGTCATTGAAAGAGACAGATCGACCATGATAGTTCAAAGGTGGTGTCTGAATAGCTTGGCGCCTATGCGCCAAGCTATTCAGACACCACCCTTGAACTATCATGGTCGAACCACATCCCGTCAAATCACGTCAGGTTTTTTTGGGGGGTTAACACAGGCGCGATGTTACGACTGAAGTGAATCATTAGACACAAGCATATTCTGTAGGCTTGGACTCGCCCCCACAATGCTGCCCTGATTTGGCAAAAAGCAGCATATCCATTTTTGAGAATAACGAGGTTTTCATTGTAATGCAATGAAAACCACGCTTTTCTCAAAAATTGATATATTGACATTTGCTTATTAAGAATGGAACGGCTTCTCAGGCCTAGTTTGACTTCCTTTGCAAACCCGCGCCCACGCACCTTCAGGTTTGCGCACCCGTGACTCAAAAGACAAAATTGCAAGATACCTTACTTCATATGCGATTGTCTTTTTAAAAAAAACTGAAATAAGAAAAACTTTTACTGAAACAGACTATGCCCACAGGAAAGACAGCATGAATAACTTTATTCACAAGTAATTTGAGCGGGGGTGGGGGGGCCGGGGGGGGGGGGTGAAACAGCTTCGGCCCGCTTGAACTTCCGAATCATTATGCATAGGTCAATATACCAAAGATCACGTTTGCGTTTGCTACGCGTACATTTCGGATGTCTTCGCAGATGACTAGGCTAAGCCCTCTTATTGAAGGTCTTCTGACAGGACATTGTTCTGCAGATCAGCAAATCTATTAAAGCCTCTACAGCCTTGTTCGCTGCTGCTGAGCGCACGCATTTGAAAGCGTTTTATTGTGGTGCAGATAACGAGCAGACAGTTTTATGAGGCACTCCACCCCGCCCTCCCTCACCACCACCCTTTTATTGTCAGAAGCGCAAATTGCGATCTCCCTTTATCTCTTTAACCCCTTAACTGCCGCGACAAAGCAAACATCAACCAAGTGCAACACTGACATAGATCAGTCATCACGAGCCCAAAGCCAAAAGCCCCAGCCGCCCAAATAACGTGGACACAAAGTGGTCTCAGCAAGAGGCATAGATCCTCACGAGCCCCAGCAGGCGCGGGGGCTCATGGGGACCTATGCGTCTTGCTGAAACCACTTTGTAACCAAGTCAGTTCCTGAGACGGCAGAAGACCCTCGACGTTGGAATTTTCGGCGATTTCTTTAAACACGATCTGCGTTCACTGGCAGTGAAGGGGTTAAGCAGCGCCGTTTAACCCCGCCACAGCCGAGAAAAAGTAGAACACGATCCAACTGCAAGAGGCATAGATCCTCATGAGCCCCCGCGACTGCGGGGGCTCATGAGGATCTAGGCCTCTTGCTGAGACCAGTTTGTGTCAACGTTAGTTTGGGGCGGCTGTGGCTGTTGGTCGTTCAGTGAACGCAGACTTCAGGAACAAAATGCTCGTCCATCGGCAGGAAAAAAAAAAAGGGTTACAGTTCCACACGTACCAAATGCCGCAAAAAAAATTTGCGGCCGGAATTTCTGGCTTTTTTTTTATCTTCACGAGGCGGAGAGAAGTTCAGTTAACCCAATCCGAGTCCAGCTCCATTCCAAGGCCGGGAAGACTGGGAGAAGTGGAAGATGAAGCAAAGACTCACACGAGCGCCTGCGTCTGCAGGGGCGCTCGCGAGAATCTATGCTTCTTGTAGACTGATAGGGACTGGTGAGGGATAGCTGGCCTAATGGTACCACTTAGTCTGTATCTGACAAATTCCCTGTCAACCCGATCGAGTTGACACAGCGCGAAGAAGCACGCATCACCATCATCATTAGCATCAGCGGCGACTGCAGTAGTAGGAAGTACTTCCGATTCAAAACCAGTCGACGCGAACCGCTGACTAGTGCGTCGGTCATCCAACCCAGTAGGCGGTATTCCCGAATCAGAATCAGGTCACAGACAGTAGGTTGGGCCCTTGAGAGTCAGGGCAGGAAGTAGGTGGCGCCACTTTATAGCCAGGGCAAGAGCGTACCGGTTTCGCTAGATCGCCACGATCATGTGGCATTCGTCCTCGTCGTAGCAGTCGCTAAGATGCCGCTAACGCCTCCACTGCCGCGAAATAGTGAACGCGATCCAACTAGCAAGAGACATAGATCCTCATGAGCCCCCGCGACCGCGGGGGTTCATGAGGATCTATGCCTCAAGTCGAGACCAATTTGTATCTATGTTTCTTGGATGGCTGTGGCTTTTCGTCGTTGAATGGACAAAGATTTCAGGAACAGAATCTGCGTCCACTGTCGGCGAAGAGGTTGAGACCGGAGAAGTATCTCGAACTGTGGATATTAACTCATTCGAGACGTGCCGCCTCGGATACGCGGCTTAAGCCGCGTATCGGAGGCGGCACGTCTCGAATGAGTTAATGAGGCAACTTCTTGCGAGCAAGAGAGTATTCGCATGCGCCCTGCGGCTGCAGGCCGAGTCTCGTGAGAATATATACGCCTCGTGCAGATGGAGCGGGCTGGATGAATCCACGGAATGTTCGAAGTGCGTGCCAATGGCTGATCCACTTCTAATTTAAGGATAAGCTCTATTTTTTCAGAGCACTTTATACATTTCAAATACAAGCCATCAAAATATCCGTAACCTCATTAGCTGAACTGACCCTTCCTTCGCACCACGCGAGTGTCTTGTGTTTGTCTTGCGCTGAATATGTCTTCAGAGTGAATGCGTGTTTTACGTGAGCGTGCGTGTTGGGTTCAGTTCGCGGCACTTTGAGCCAATTCGCAGAATTGAGTAAAACGCCTATATCATGACCGGTATTATTATTATTATTATTATTATTATTATTATTATTATTATTATTATTATTATTATATTATTATTATTATTATTATTGCATTATTATTATTACAGTGTCTTATTATTATCCGAAGTCCTTGCAAGCCTGGGAGAATCGGCCCATCAGTGACTGCAGTTCCTGCTGGGTATGGGTCGAAACTGCCGCATCGTCAGCGAACAGCATATCCCTGATGAGTGCTTCGCGTATCCTCGTCTAACGTCCCAGAGACACCCCATGCATTTCAATTGACAATACGAGCTCGACGTCGTCCACCAGTTCACGTACCTTGGGTCCACCATCACCGATAACCTCTCTCTGAACACCGAGATCGACAAGAGGATCGGGAAGGCTGCTGCAACCCTTGCACGCCTCACAACTCGAGTGTGGACAAATACCAAGCTGACTGTAAAAACAAAGATGGCTGTGTACAACGCCTGCGTCATCAGCACACTGCTGTACGGCAGTGAGACATGGACCACATATGCCAGACAGGAGAGAAGACTCCACACCTTCCACCTGAGAAGCATCCGCCGTATCCTGGGCATATCTTGGCAAGATATAGTGACCAACACCGAAGTCCTGTCCCGCGCTGGCCTTTCCAGTATGTACACCTTGCTCAGACAACGCAGACTGCGCTGGCTCGGCCAAGTTCATCGCATGGAGGATGGCCGCATCCCAAAGGACATCCTCTACGGAGAACTAGCAGCTGGGAGAAGAAACACTTGTCGCCCCAAGCTACGATGTGTAGATGTCTGCAAGAGGGAAATGAGAGCACTGAACATTGACACTGGGTCTTGGAAACGCCTTGCGGATGACCGTGCAAAGTGGAAAAGTACCCTCCACCAACACCTCAGGTCAGGAGAAGAGAAGATGTCGAAAGCAGCAGCAGACAAGCGGGCACGCAGAAAGGAGTGCAACAACTCCATCAGACCAGCTACCACGTACATTTGTGACCTTGCAGCAGGGACTGCCACTCTCGCATTGGCCTCTACAGTCACAAAAGATGCTGCTTCAAATCCAGCTGAGCAGGCAATCAGATCAGAACAACTAGGATGCATTATCTATGGTCGATTCAGACCGACAGAGATCCATACTCTACTAACTTATTATTATCATTACTATTGTTATTATTATTATCATCATTATTATTACAGTGTATTATTATTATTATTATTATTATTATTATTATTATTATTATTATTATTATTATTATTAATACAGTGAATTATTATTATTGTTATTATTATGTGCAAGAGACACAGAGTTTCATGAGCACATGCAGCCCCAGATACTCATGATGTAAATCTATGTCTCTCGCTAGCAAATCTCGCATCAAGTGCGAAGACTGAGTTTATCGCGGCACGCCTTGTGTTTGCCTTCATCGCTCGATCGCCCACCTGATCGCAGTCATTCACTAACAAGAACATGCGTCTTTCTTGTCTGACCTAATTTAAATTAGTTCTGATTTAGAGACGCGGACTTGATCGCAAATTATGCCCACGCACCTCATTCATAGGCCTGTTTGCTTTCCTGTTCTTCAACTACTCAAGCGGTAAAAAGCTTGTTGTTTGTATTCATCATTTATTTCAAATTATAAAGATGATGATGATGATGATGATGATGATGATGATTCAAGAATTATATTTATAATGGCATTATGGGTCGTAACTCAGCCATGAAACACCGCAACACTATTATACTGATCAACAAAAGAAACGCGAATTTTTCACCATACTGCTTTTCTTCGTAAATATGCTTTCAACCGGGTTATTTTGACATCATTTATTAGAAAATGTTATGACGAGTGTGTTATGTCGTGTGCAAATAGAATGTTTAGTCTTAAAAATCGCGCATCAATGAGTTGTGACATCATCAGTGACACTACCATCACAGGATATTGAAAGTGAAATGGGGATCATCTGCAGAGGACACAGCTGAAAGCCAACCAATGTGCAGTGTCACTAAAGTCCGTGTGCATGAAAATCAGGCCTGTTTGGTCTTGAACTACTTTTCGTTTGTCAAAGGCACCTAAATAATCAACATGGCCTACAAACATGAAAATCAAAAAGTTCTTTATTTTTAGGTTAGCGGCCATATTTACCTGATCAAATGGATATGGGTGTGTTCTTTATCTCTGCATCAGTCCCTGGAGCATAAAAAATGGTTTGAAAGAAATTCGCATTAAATCAAATAAGATTTATTAAGAAAATGGTGTGCACCGAAAGTTCTGGTTCTCTAATGAATTTTTCGAGTCAAATTTAATTTGAGGCGGTTAATAACATCATAAGCAATCCGCACAACTTGTGTGTTAAAACATATCACAGAAAACTTGCTTCACAGAGTGTGTCCAGTTTTGCTTATTTTCACCACTAATGAAACCCTGTGTCCTCCAAGGTAGCCATGGGCGATAACTCATCCAATTTTTGTGTGAAGGTAGCTCAGACAGTAGGCTGAACATCTGAAGTAAGCAACAAATAAAATGTTCTTGTTTTGCTGTCAGGGTGGCTCTTTGTTTGCGGGTACACTTATAGACACTTTTCGCGTTTTTAATGGAAGTCAGTATGATAGTTCGAGGGTAGTGTCAGAATAGCTTAGCGCCTCCAGGCGCCAAGCTATTCTGGCACCACCCTCGAACTATCACGGTCGATCTGAATCCTGAACTGTAATGTAGTCTTTAGGTTGGGATCAAGTCGAGCTCAGGGCCCAATCTGTTGTGTTAAACTTTGAAAAATCAGCACTTCAACGACGTGAGATTGCCCCACAAAGAGTAGATTCCCGCCGAGGTTCTGAACCCCGTGTGGCTGACAAACTCTTCCCTGGCCAGTGAGCACCCGTCGAACGTCTGCCCCGGGGCTAGCTGGTGAGCGAAGTGAGCACAGTGAATCCTGCTCACCCCTAAAGACTTGGCCAGCACGCCAGTGAAGAGGGCGTCCTCTGCGGGCACTGCTGGCATGTGCTGGTAAGCCTGCAACGTCGGATGTAGAGAAGGTTTTATCATCGATGTTAGAGAATGTGAAGGCACTCGTCAAGCGAGAGCTTACGTGATAAATTATTACTGTTCCTTCGAGTGAACCTTCGCACAAGCGCGAGGGTTCACTTGAAGGAACAGTAATAATATATCACGTCAACGCTCGCTTGATGAGTACCTTTATACTGACTAATAGTGTATTTCATCCTGACTGGCGCCTCTGCACTGGATGTAGTTCCAACAACGAGAAGAATTTATCGCCAGCGGTGTTGGCCAATGATGCCGTTTGTTAAGAAGCAAAAGTTAACAGCTTCACTACTCGGCGTAACTACTTCCATTTAATATTTCCTTCATCTTCCAAGGTATCTTGGCAGCTCGAACTTGGGCACGAGCCGTAATCAGATGTGTTCAGACCGGTTTAGATGCTCCATCTTGAAATCACCTTAGTCGTAATGGTGGGGAATTTTGTTAAGCGCAAATCATCGTTTAAAATTTAACTCTCTGGCATTCTCACCAAATCGTGTTTCTTTTTCTTTGTTGTTGTTGTTTTCGTGTTGTTGTTGTTGTTTTTTTGGGTTTTTTATCCAATCAAAAACCAGTAAACACTTACGTTGAACAGATCCTGCACGGAATCCCCGGAAATGACGTAAGAGTGTCCGTACACATAACGGGGGAAATAATCCAATGGGTAGAAATCAGCGTCGATCTTCCAGCGGCCTCTCCGGATCACTGGCGGCTGATGATGATAGTGTCTGTAAATAAAAATGTGTTCCTAATATAGTATACTACTACTATTACTCCTACTACTATTACTACTACTACTGATACTAATAATAATAATAATAATAATAATAATAATAATAATAATAATAATAATAATAATAATATATATCATTACTAATAATAAAAATAAAATGATGATGACAATTATTTATAAAAATTTATTATTATCATATATCATTATTATTATACGTATACTTATTTTTCTTATTATTATTATTACTATTATCATCATCATTTACTAAACATGTGTTATTTTCCACATCTCCATTATTTCTGGTGAGAGAAATTCCAGCCGGCAAGTACTGTTGGTTTGTTGTTCTTGTTGTTGTTGTTTTTGTTGTGTGTGTTTTTTCACTAAAAATTTAATCAAATAAAATACATAAAGAAATGAGACAGGCCCACGTAATATTCTTCTGCCTATTTCCGGGAGAGTGACCAACTTTTAACCCTTTGATTGTCAGTCGGTGGCGGTTTTTGTCGCGATGACTCCGGCAGGAATTATCACGACAACTGAAACCCGTTACCGACAGCCAAAGGGTTAAACCTTGCATCAACGCACCTGAATCCCATGATGTAACGTCCTTGGTGCGAGGACACGATTTCCAACAGGTCAAGCAAGAGGGGCAGGTTTACCACCGTGTCCTCGTCCACCTTGATCACGTGACGCGCGCCACGGCAGTAGGTGGCGCTCCAGTGCAGGGCGGCCGCCATCTTGAGCGTCAAGTTACGGTAGGTATCCAAAAAATCGGCCTGCAGAGACAAAAATGCGAGATGCAGCACTGGTACGCACGCACGAACTCGGGCACATGACTGACACAAGCACGCTCACACACACACACGGGGTATAATCTCGCGATCCAGGGTAGACTCGATTGCACGTAACTATTTTAACTCATTCGAGACGTGCCGCATCCGGATACGCGGCAATGATAAGCCGCGTATCCGGAGGCGGCACGTCTCGAATGAGTTAAATAGCCAGTACATGCCTGTCATATTCCTAACGGCTTTGTTTTGAGTTATTTGTACCAGTGCAGAGGGACAGTTCACGGGTTGGCAATTGCTGGCTTGGAAACGTTTTCTGCACTGAACTGGCGGCAGATGTCTCAGTACTTTTAGGATGGACTGACGTCTGGTTTGATAGCGATCGCGCGAACGTTGTCAACCTCTACGTAGGAGAATGACGCACGCCAGCATAAAGAGACGGAGCGGGCCCGTGCAGCTCAAGTTTTCCAGGCCAAATGCCAAATGCAAAGTCCTAGGTTTCTGTGACTATTTAACTCTGGTTTCAGGTTGATGTGAGAATTAGCGACAGGGGTGTATGATCGTCTTGTTATTTACCTGAGTGTTTTTCTGTGGACTGGCGATTGGGTGCCTTATTAAGGGGGCAGGGGGTCTGTTTGATTGTCCGCCAGCGCTGAGAAATTCCCCTTGGTATGTGTACTATTTGTTACACCCCAGGCAATGGTGGCACGCCTTAGCCCGCACACAGAAGGTCTTCAGGTCTGGAAGTTCATCACGTGACCAGTGGAAATACTATTTTTTTAAATATGGTGCAGATTTGGTAATAGAACCGTTTTAAAGGTAAGTTTGTTTGAAATAAGCAGAAGATGTGCCCATGGAATGTTTTGTCGGTATGAAGTCATTTCGGACTTTCAGAATGTGTGCCTTTTGCGGCTTTTGTCACTGCTTACGGCTAAATTGGGACAGCTTTCTGTAACTAAGATCCATTAGGTCATGTAATTTTTCAGATCTAGATCAAGATCTGTACAAGTTGTAAATGGCGCCGTCCAAAATGATCAACCAATCACCACGGGGCATGCTGCCATTACGAGACTACTCGAGACCGGAAAGTTGGTTGGGGCGTGCCAAAGCTTGGGGTGTAACACTATTCTACCAGCGCTTTCTTCACCTATCTGGTTTGTGAGGTTTTAATACGGTATACGCCTAACGTGCTGAATGCAGACGCTTTAAACGGTCAATGAACTGTGTGCAGGTCTGTGATTTTGGACCTTACGGCTGCAAGCCGTAAGGTCCAAAATCACAGACATGCACACAGGACCAACGTGACACAACTACGAGATCCAGCGCACTGACAAATCATCATACTTGCACGATGTCGCCATGGATGGCAGATTCGTCTTCAAGGGCTTGACTCCACTTTCCCGTGCCGAAGAAGAAGACGGCCTTGACCCGGTGGTGTGTAGTTCTTCCGGGCCAAAGGCCACCGTAGGCGAGACTGGCCCAGGTCCGCCTGATGGCCTTTCTCCGTATGGTGTGGTTGCACACCGATGGTACTATCACCAGCAGGAAGGGAGGGGCGTCTGGCTCGCACGTCTCGTTCGCTTGGATCAGGACGCCTGAAAGCCACGAGGAAATCAAGCATCACTCGTCTGCAACAGACACAGATCCTCATAAGCCCCCGCAGTTGCGGGGGCTCATGAGGATCTGTGCCTCTTGCTGAGACCAATTTGTTACTATGTTCCTTTGACGGTGGTGGCTTTTGTGTCGTGGAATGAACACGTATTTCAGAAATAAAACATGCATTTCAGTGGCAGGGTAGGGGTGCACATGACGAGTGCACATTTTGGTTTGGGGATTCCTAAAATCATTCCGCCATGACTCACTACAAGAAGATATGGATTGAGCATGATAGCTCAACGGTTGTGCCAGAATTGTCTCATGTTGTGCCTATTCAGCCCCAAATACCACAACGAAGAAAGAAGCATGCTTAGAAAAGACAGTTACAACACAATCTTTTCTAAGCGTGTTTCTTACTTCGTTGGGTTATTCTCTATATTATACAAACTTGGCAGTCACGTTTTTGGTCTGGATTTCATATTCAGCCATGGCACACTATAATAAGACGTTGGATTGACCACGGTATTTCAAGGGTGGTTTCCAGATAGCTTGGCGCCTACATGTGCCAACAAGTTACTCCGGCAACACCCTTGAACTATTAAGATATGTCTCCTGAACTGTATAATGTGGTTTTCTGACCTCAAGTCCCAAATCTTCGAAATTCGACCTTTTCCTTGAATGATTTTGCTTATATTCATTAATGACAGAAAAACGTGAAACAGAGAGATTAGTGAAAAAGACAAAAGTATTTTTGTGTATTATTTTCATGAATTAAAAAAAAAAATGTGAACCCTCTGGGGTCAGTTGCTTGAGGGAGCTTAGTCCGACGCCAGCCACTAAACAAGGTGTTCCGCTACAGCGGAGCACCTTGCTTAGTGGCTGGCGCAGGACTAAGCTCACTCATCCAACCGGCCCCTGGTGTTCAAGTAATTTCAAATACCGATGCACTAAAAGGGTCGAAGAAAATGTTGACTCCTCTCCGAGTTCATGGATGAAAAGCAAGCACTTAGCTTATCAACATTTCTGCACATACGTCAACAAAACAAAACAAAACAAAAAAAACAAACAAAGAGCAGTTTGTGTCCAGAAACATGAACATGATACCTGGAATGTACGTATTTACGAGGGCTTCTCGAGGGACGAAATACGACTCATCCTGGGCAAGGTAGTCATCTGGGGCGAAGTCCTCCAAGCCGAGAATGACCTCTTTCACTTCTTCCCTCGGGGCTCGCGACACAGACACCACAGAAGGAACAACTTGGATGTCAACAGCGTCACTGTCAGTTTGCGCAGGCCTGAATCGGGGTCGGACGTCAATCGTGTCACCAATCAGCAGAGGCCTGAGTCGAAAACGTTAGACGTTCTGGGTTTGACGTCTTTTGCCACCACAAAGTTGATTTCAAAGACAGAGCATCGGAAAAGCTCTGAACAAATTTTGACCCCCACCCTCGACTTTTTCGTCGAGATGTGTACAATTTGCTACCTGTGCTAATCCATTTAGCATCGATGCCCCGCTACCGCAGGCGATGGATCGACCACGATAATTCAAGGGTAGTGCCAGATTAGCTGGGCGCCTGATGGCGCCGAGCTAATCTGGCACTACCCTTGAATTTATCATGTTCGATGCATCTCCTGCAACTGGTACACAGCCGTTGGGTGGCACCTCCAAAATTTTGGAAATGCGGGCTTGGGGTTTTAATGTCTTGAGCAGTCCGTAAGGTTGGCGGCTGCGTCGACGGATAGTGGTTTCGGTTAGCAGTGTGGATTTGTGGGTTTCTTAAAAAGTACACCTGTCACGTGTGTTTGCTGATCTATGATTCTGAATTTTACGCTGTGTTTAAAATAGAAAGATTACAGACCAGGACACACAGGCCTAGCAAGTTGTTCAGATCCTTTTCAGTCCCCCCTCTTTGAAACCACCCTCGTGGTTTGCAAAAGACGTAAGCCCTAAAAGGTGTCAGGTTTTTGTTTTTTTTCCTAGTACAGCTTAAAATATAACGAAGAGCAAAAACAATGTGACATCATTAGAATCATCGGAAACACTATTGTGTTTCGGATGATTCCAATGATGTTGCATTTGTTTTGTCCTTCGGTATAGTGTGCACATCTTGCCACCAAGGCCGGGTTTTCAGCGGTGACAAGGTGGTCGCAGGCGTCTCGCACGGAACTAAAGCGAAATGTGCACTGCCTTGACTGTCTAAAAATTATGTAGGAATACCCGCCTGATCGAGACCTATGATCAAAACTAGTGCTTATAGAAATCACGTTTTCAAGCGGCGAGACCCAGGATATACTACTTTATCGGAATGTGGCACAGACGTGAATGTAGGTGTAACACGATGTTGCTGGGGCCAGTAGATGTTGTAGACGCTGTACGAAGCCGGGATGATCGTGGACAGAAGGACGTTGAAGCGAACGAACAGCAGCGTGGCCACACACACGGTGAGAAGGATCAGCAGGCCCAGTGACCCCAGCCCGCTATGCGCCCACGTCCATTTGTCCTTTGACTTCCTGCAGTAGACGGGGGAGAAAAAATTTTTTAGAGCGAGATAAAGTTAGCACTGATCAAACGGTCAGATAGCATGCCACGTTTGTCGTGTGAACAGCCTCCAAGTAAGCAAGAGCTCCTCGCCGACAATGATGTCGGCCCAACTTTGGACCCAAGTTCATTTCTCGTTTGGCTGCCTGTAAGGATAGACATAATGGTAAGCAGCAGGTCTTCGGATCGACGTCAGATTGACGAGTTGGCCCGCGCACGAAATGTACTATCCATGTGACTCGAGTCTCGTAACAGAGTCAGTGATTTATACTGCCCCATGTGACTGTGCATCGCTGGAACTCTCCTAGGAGAAAAAGAGCAGAAATGTCCTTCATTTTACGACATTCAAGCTTCTTAGGTTAGCTTTTCGTGCAGCATTGTTGTGAGACATACTGATAACATACATGACAGAGATATTGTGAACTATTCAACTCTTACTGAGTACCGTGGCCAGAACTAAATGACGTCCATTCCATAGAAAGGATTAATTCTTAAACTCCCAGAACTAAATGTCATTTAGTTTTGGAAGTTTTTGAGTCAATCCCTTTGGAAAAGATAGCTTTTAAATGTAGCTTGATTGTATGTCTATCACATTTCAGTCTGTCTTACCTGTGTTTCATACCTGGCCGAGCTGCCTTGAATGCGTACTTGAATGTCAGACAGGGCCGACAAGCAGGAAAAGAAGTGTGCTGAAAGAAATGTTAATAGCCTTCCGAGACATCATTCGGTTCAGTGAGAACAAGGCACGTCTGTATATATCCAAGTCATCGGCATAGCAGTCCAGGGACGAACCAATCTTTGCCACTCGAATGTAAATACAGCAGATCCTGTTTTGATCAGATCGCCTGCCATTAACCCCTTCCCTGCCGATGTACGTATATTTTGTTTCCGAAATCTTTATTCATTCAAAAGCCAAAAGTCACAACCGTCCACGGGACATGGATACAAATGGGTCTGAGCAAGAGGCATAGATCCTCATGAGCCCCCGCAAATGCGGGGGCCCATGAGGATCTATGCCTCTTGTTTTGGGGCCATGTTCACGTTTTCTCGACAGTGAAGGGGTTAAAGAACACCATTTATTTGGCTGTAGCCACCTAAATCATGGTCTTCAATGGCAAGTGACATCTTCCATACAATTACAAGACTTCTCTTGAGAGAATACATGTCTTTTAAGACCTTTCTCTCTTTTTTCTCCCCCCCCCCCCCCCCCCCCAAAAAAAAAAAAAAAAAAAAAAAAAAAAAAAAAAAGACGTTGCTCAGCTTATAACAAGTTTAACTGTCCAATAGACAGCAGTGGCCTGAACAGGCTACCCCTTTGAAAGGGGCATAGAACCTCATGTGCCCGCCCAGGATGCTGGAATGTATGAGGTTCCTTGTCTCTTGTAGCTGAGCCAGTTGATAAGTATGGGGGCGCATGCTGTTCTATGCCTCTTTGATGTGAGTTGCTCATGCTCTGACTGCGAAGGAGAAAATGCAATCTTTTGACTTTGACTTAGGCAGAGGAAGTCAAGTTGTGTTCAGTGTCAGTAACTGTAGATTGATACAGGTAGCTTGTCTCTTTCACGGTGGTCTACATATATTAATTTTAACGGTTGTGTAAGAGGCGACACTGGCAAGGTGCATGTGTGATCCCGGAAACGGCAGTGTAGGAAGTGAGACAGTGTTCTGAATGACAAATGCAACTCCGGCCGGAATATAAATTTATGTTATCATGTCTCTCATGGCTTGACTTCGCGAACGAAGATTTTTATAGGAGTTGCCCACGACGTCTGCAGGCTTGTTCGTGGCTGCGGAGGCCAATCCGGGACAGGTAGGTTCGACCGCAGTGGCTGCAGGGGGAGGTATGGCCAGGTTTCTGAGTTGCGGCATCTCTGTTTTTTCTCCTGAGCCGCTTGTCCTTAAGGCTAGCTCTGCGAGAGTCCTCAAAGGAGACAGCTGCCTTGTCAATGGTGGAGCGCCAGGTGTCACGGTCCACAGCAAGCGAAGACCACTGGTGGTGGTCGATTTGGCAGGCACTAAGTGACTTCTTGAGACAATCTTTGTATCTCTTCTTTGGTGCCCCTCTGTCATGGTGTCCAGTAGCAAGCTCGCCGAACAGGGTGATCTTTGGTAGGCGATGATCCTCCATCCTGGAGACATGCCCCGCCCAGCGGAGCTGTGTCCGCAGCAGCAAAGCCTCGATGCTCATAGTTTCAGCCTGTTCAAGGACCTCGACGTTGGTGACATAGTCACTCCAGTGAATGCCCAGGATGGTGCGCAGGCAGCGCTGGTGGAAGCGTTCGAGGAGTCGTAGTTGGCTGCGGTAGAGGGCCCAGGACTCGGAACCATACAGCAGGGTGGTGAGGACCACAGCTCTGTACACGCTGATCTTGGTGCCTGGAAACATGGAGGCACAGCACTGCACAACAAGCTCCATGACCTCTTTCTCTGCTGCTGGGAGGAAGGAACACTACCAAAGGATCTCCGTGATGCTGTCGTTATCACCCTGTACAAGAACAAAGGCGAGAAGTCTGACTGTTCCAACTATCGGGGAATTACCCTGCTGTCCATTGCTGGGAAAATTCTTGCAAGGCTGCTCCTGAATCGGTTGGTACCTGCCATCGCTGAAGACCACCTCCCAGAGGGCCAGTGTGGTTTCAGAGCAAACAGGAGCACCACCGATATGGTCTTTGTGCTGAGACAGCTTCAGGAGAAGTGCCGCGAGCAGAACAAAGGGCTGTACGTAACGTTTATCGACCTAACAAAAGCGTTCGACACTGTGAGCAGGCAAGGCATGTGGCAGATCCTGGAGCGACTTGGCTGTCCCCCAAAGTTCCTCAGCATGATTGTCCAGCTACACGAGGACCAGCAAGGCCAGGTCAGACTCAACAATGACCTCTCAGAACCATTCCCTATTCTCAACGGCGTAAAGCAGGGCTGCGTGCTGGCACCGACCCTCTTCACCATCTTTTTTAGCATGATGTTGAAGCAGGCCACATTGGACCTCGATGATGACGTTGCAGTGTACATCAGGTATCGTCTCGATGGCAGCCTGTTCAACCTCAGACGACTGCAGGCCCACACGAAAACCCTAGACCAACTGATTCGTGAGCTGCTTTTTGCTGATGACGCTGCCCTCGTTGCACACACAGAGAGAGCCCTGCAGCGCATCACGTCCTGCTTCGCAGACGCTGCCCAGCTCTTTGGACTCGAGGTCAGTCTGAAAAAGACAGAGGTCCTCCATCAGCCGGCACCCAAGACAGTGTATCGTCCTCCTCACATCACCATTGGCGAGTCTGAACTAAAGTCAGTGCACCAGTTTACTTACCTTGGCTGCATTATCACGTCGGACGCCAAGCTGGACAAGGAGCTTGACAGCAGGCTGGCAAAAGCGAACAACGCTTTCGGGCGACTTTTCAAGCGGGTGTGGCACAATGTTATCATGTACATGTATGTATACCGAACACCATATATTAGTCACCTTAGTTTAATAAAAATTGACACAGCTTCTTTCCGCGGTCAGTTTACAATATATACAATATAAAACTACACGTTCTCCCACTCTTTTCGTTTGTAAAAAAAAAAACGCCGATAAACGGGTTTAACAAGAAGACACACTGGTTGTCTCCCTCGATTCGTTACCGCTACAGCGGTAACAAATCGATGGGGAGACAACCAGTGTGCTAAGAGGCATAGACCATCACGATTCACGAACCAAGTCTCTTGTGTGTCTGTCACTAGAATTTCTAACAACACTGACGTTGGGCGCTACAGGCTAATTTCCCATTTTAGAGGACTGAGTCACCTAAAGACTATGTATAGTTGCATGAGATAGATCGACCATGATAATTCAAGGGTAGTGCCAGATTAGCTTGGCGCCTGACGGCGCCAAGCTAATCTGGCACTACCCTTGAATTATCATGGTCGGTCCACCTCCTGCCGTAATGCGTCGGGGCTAAATTTGTTAACCAAATTTGGGGAGCCATTTTTCCAAAGACGATATAAAGACAAATTTCCCGACTTGATATATGTCAGTCAGCTCATGATAAAACGACCATAATAGTTCAAGGTTGGTGTCGGAATACGTTGTTGCTCAAAGCTTCGAACAGTCTTCGCTCATGTTCGAGGACCGGCTTCGTGCGTTGAGAAGTAAAATTAGTTAGCATCGTTAAGTACATTGCACATTCTTTCTTAACCGTTGAGGTCTGTACGCGGTGCAAGTCATGTCGTATAAATGTCCAAAATCCAGACTGACCAACAAGGTGACTGCCAAGCGTGTAAAAGGCAGAGAAGAACCCAACGGAGAAAGAAACACGCTGGGAAATGACAGTTACAAGACAGGTTTATTAATATTTCGTGTAAAAATTGACAATCAAACAAGTGTATAATTCAGTCGCTACCTATCTTGTCAGTGTGAAGAAGAAAAGTGGCAACTGAATCGTATACTTGTTTTTTTGTGTGTTGTTGTCTAGTTTGAAAAAGAGTTTGAAAAGGGTTAGTTCTAGTTTCAAATATTAATAAATTGTGTTGCAACTGGCATTTCTAAGCGTGTTTCTTTCTCCGTTGTGTCTTTCTCTGCATGTTACACCCTTGGCAGTCACCTTTTTAGTCTGAATTTCGTGTTTTTCTCTGTTTAAGTGTCAGTCTTTATTGGTGGCGGTACTGTGAAAGACAACCGGCTTGAGGAACAACGCTCATTTAGCACTCGTTCAGTTTGTGGGGGGAGCTGGAAACCTGCGGTGAGAGAGCATTCGACTCTATCCCGAAAGGTCGCGGGTTCGAACGCGGCTTGGGTCAGAATTAGACCCTATTCTGTGCCCCGTCTTTGAAATCACCTTCCTGGTGGACAAAGGGCGTTATGTACTAAACGCGTTAACTCTTTCGGTGTTGGTAGCGGTTTTAGTCGTCTTTCGGTGTCGGTAGCGGTTTTAGTCGCGATGATTCCTTCAGGAATCATCGCGACTAAAACCGCTACCGACACACAAAGGGTTAACGTTTTGTCTCGCTCAGGTTCGCGAATTACGGTCAGGTTAACAACTTTAGCATGGCAGTGGCGTGCCTCAGATTTATCTCTGTGACAAGCGCGCCTGCGTGACGGTTCAGTGACTAGAGGTGTCGTCTTGAAGGAGACATTATTTTTTTTTTATGACTCATGTCGAGGTGAGGGCATGCTCCGTACATGCATACGTGTAGCTCGGTTATTTTAAGACTGTAGGACTATTTTGTGCTCTGGTCTGTGATTTTGGTTCTTACGGCCGTAAGGACCAAAACCACAGACCCAGCGCACTTTTTCCCCCGACGTCATTTCTGCGACGGGTCACGTCGGCATATAATACAGCCAAAGGAGGCCACTAGCTGACAGGACCGAAGCCTCCTCCATGGTCGCATTAATGTTGTGACAGGACACTGTTGGTGTGCGAGGCGAGGTGGCACTAGCCCAAGAAAGGCTGTAACGGTGAAGGGAAATGGTGTTACTATTTATGTTGTATTCACTTTTTACTTTCACACACACACAAACGCACGCAAGCACACACACACACACACACACACACACACACACACACACACACACACACACACACACACACACATTTGTTAGGACACTGTATGTCACATACAGTGTCTTATGTTTTACTTTCAGATAATTATTGCCAGGGAGGCCTCATGACTAGACCGGGATGAGATAGCAAAGTGAACAGTCTCCTCGTGAACTCCAAATCATAAGCACTTACTCAAGAGTAGTGTATCTTTGTTTGTGCACATTGAGAGATTCGTAAAAGCCCATGCTGGTGCTTCAAATTCTCATGAGCCCCTGCCATCTGAGATATATTCATGGGCATAATTATGCACATCTGCAGATCCTCATATTCACGGTCTTTTCGTGAATTCTTACAATGCATGGACTCTTGAGGATCACGCAGTTTGCGTGCGCTATTGTGGATATTTTAAGGTGTCTTGGTACACTCCACATGAGTACGTAAAACTGGGAGTTCACTTTATAGCCCACCTAACAATCACGTGGTCACGTAATGTAACCAAAGATGCAACTGCGGGAGCTCATGAGGATCTATTCCTCTTGCAGTCGGGTGGTGTTCAAATGTTCTTGGCACAGAACAGGTTGAATGAACACTGGGCTCAACGGCTTAAATACATAGTCTGAAAGACACGTGATTTTTTTTTTAAAACTTCGTCTATGAGGATCTATGCATCTTGGAGATGTTTGGCGCGTTGTCTAGGCTTATGAAACAACAAGCTGGTTATCCGCCGTGACTGGTTTCGCTCTCGTTCTTTGTTGATAGTCGCTCCTTGCAAACGAAACCTCACTGACTGCTCACAGGAAGGTTACAAAGTAAAGTAGGTTATAGCACTGTCAGGGGAGAGAAATGTGCATGATCGACCAGTGATCATAGACTGATCTACTGTGGCCGAAGCACACACACACACACAAACAAAAACAAAAACAAAAAAAAATAGGAAAGAGAGGGGGCGCTAAGAAAGTGACTGAAAGCAATGCATATGGAAGCCCCCCCCCCCCCCGAAGGGGGGGCTCATCACATATTCACTGTTCCAGCCACTCAGTAACTCCGCCATGGCCGGTCCCAAGACCGGATGTGAAAGTAGGAGGGTTGGGCGTGGGGTCAGCTGCCCCACCCCATTAAAAACACACATTGCTACAGAAACGCCAACAAGAAAACCAACAACTGACTCGGCCCTGGGAGAGGATGGACCTTCAGCTGGAGGATTTATGACGCGGGGTGGTGAAAGCCGAAAGGAGGCCACTCAGCAGACTACCGTCCTTTCGACCAGGGCAACCATCAACATCGGAACATGGAATGTGAAGACCATGTACGAAGCAGGGAAAACAGCTCAGGTGGCAGTGGAGATGAGGAACTACCGTCTCGACGTCCTTGGCTTTAGTGAGGCCAGATGGACGGGCAGCGGACAGAAGAGACTGACCACAGGAGAGAGGCTGCTGTTTTCCGGCCATGAGGAGGACAATGCACCACACACAGAGGGAGTGGCTCTCATGCTCTCCAAAACTGCGCAGAGTGCTCTCATCGGGTGGGAAGCCCATGGCCCACGCATCATCACAGCCTCGTTCAGAACACAGCAGAAGAGGATTAGCATGAACATCATACAGTGCTATGCCCCAACCAACGACAGCGATGACGAGACCAAACACCAGTTTTATAATAGACTGCAGACCATCGTTGGAACCCTCTCTAGAAGAGATTTCAACATCATCATGGGCGATTTCAACGCCAAGGTCGGCAGCGATAACAGGAGCTTCGAGGAGGTTATGGGGCAGCAGGGTTTGGGAGTAATGAACGATAACGGAGAGAGATTTGCAGACCTATGCGCCATAAGCAACCTTGTCATAGGCGGCACAGTCTTCCCGCACAAGCGCATACACAAGGCGACATGGGTATCACCGGACCATTTAACCGAGAATCAGATCGACCACGTGTGCATCTCGAGAAGGTTCCGAAGATCTCTCCAGGATGTCCGAGCGAAGAGAGGAGCCGACGTTGCTTCAGACCACCACCTGGTTGTTGCCAGAATGAAACTGAAGCTGAAGAGGAACTGGACCGGCGAGACCTGTCAGCGCCAGAGGTTCAACACTACGCTGCTGAAAGATTCAGGCAAGCATGAGGAGTACAGACTCGCCCTCTCCAACAGGTTCCAGGTTCTCCAAGAGCTTCTGGACGAAGGAACCATTGACGAGCAGTGGAGAGGGGTGAGAGACGCAGTAACTGCAGCATGCAAGGAGGTGTTGGGATACAGGAAGCACACTCACAAAGAGTGGATAACACCAATGACACTCGAGAAAGTAGTAGATAGAAAGAAGAAGAAAGCAGAAGTAAACAACAGCCGCACAAGAACAGAGAAGGCCCGCGCTCAGGAGGCATACACAACAGCCAACAAAATAGTAAACAATAGCATCAAGGCAGACAAGAGAAATTTTGTAGAGTCACTGGCACAAGAAGCAGAGGAGGCAGCCCGACATGGAAACATGAGAGAGCTCTACAACACCACAAAAAAGCTTTCAGGGAAGTTTGCCAAGCCAGAGAGGCCAGCAAAGGATAAACAGGGAAGAGCCATCCAAGGAGAGGAGGGACAGAAGAACAGATGGAAGGAGCACTTTGAGGAGCTCTTAAATAGATCAGCTCCACAAGACCCACCAGACATTCAGGTAGCCGAGAGAGACTTGCCGATCGACTGTAGCGAGCCCACCAAGGAGGAGATCCGGAAAGCCATCAAACAGCTCAAGTCGGGCAAGGCAGCCGGACCTGACAGTATACCGGCAGAAGCGCTAAAGGCGGATACTGAAACCATAATCGAGATGCTCCACCCCCTCTTCAGGAAAATCTGGCAGAGAGAACAAGTACCAGCAGAGTGGAAGGAGGGTTACCTGGTCAAGCTGCCAAAAAATGGAGACCTCAGCAACTGTGCCAACTATAGAGGAATCACCCTACTGTCTGTCCCAGGCAAAGTCTTCAGCAGGATCCTACTCAACAGGATGAAGGACACAGTGGACCCCCAACTTCGAGATCAACAGGCGGGCTTTCGCAAGGACCGATCATGCACTGACCAGATCGCCACGCTGCGAATCATCCTGGAACAGTCGCTAGAGTGGAACTCGTCCCTCTACATCAACTTCCTTGATTACGAGAAGGCCTTCGACAGCGTCAACAGAGCCACCTTGTAGAAGTTGCTGAGACATTATGGAGTACCTGAAAAGCTCACCAACATCATCAGGAACTCCTACGAGGGACTGACCTGCAGAGTGATCTGTGGAAACCAGCTCACCCACGCCTTCCAAGTCCGGACAGGGGTGAGACAGGGGTGTTTGCTGTCACCGTTCCTGTTCCTTCTGGCCATCGACTGGGTCATGACGACATCCACAGCACAGAAGCGAAATGGCATCCAATGGACACTTTGGACCCAACTGGACGACCTGGACTTTGCAGATGACCTAGCCCTGCTCTCGCACACCCAACAACAGATGCAAGAAAAGACAAACGCAGTGGCAGTGAACTCCGCAAGGCTAGGCCTGAACATCCACCGTGGAAAGAGCAAGGTGCTGAAAGTCAACGCTGCCAGTGGAACGCCCATCACACTGGAAGGCGAGGCGCTAGAAGAGGTGGAGAGCTTCACCTACCTCGGCAGCATAGTCGACAAGAAGGGTGGGACGGATGCTGACGTGAAGACCAGGATAGGCAAGGCCAGGGCAGCATTTCTCCAGCTAAAGAACGTCTGGACTTCAAGAGATCTGTCAGTCAACACCAAGATCCGACTGTTCAACACCAATGTGAAACCAGTACTCCTCTATGGAGCAGAGACCTGGAGGACCACAGTGTCGACCACCAAGAAAATACAGACGTTCATCAACAACAGTCTGAGAAGGCTCCTCGGGATACGCTGGCCGGACAAAATCAGCAACGAGGAATTGTGGCAGCGGACAAAGCAGAAGCCTGCAGAAGTGGAGCTTCAACAACGCCGCTGGAGATGGATAGGTCACACACTACGCAAGCCAGCAACCAACACCACAAAGCAAGCCCTAAGATGGAACCCACAGGGAAAAAGGAAGAGAGGTCGGCCACGAAACACCTGGCGACGTGACCTGGAGACAGATGCCAAGAAGATGGGCCACACCTGGGGACAGCTGGAGAGACTCGCCCAGGACAGAGACGGCTGGAGGGACCTTGTCGGCGGCCTATGCCCCAGGGGGGGTGATGGGCGTAAGTAAGCCACTCAGTGCATGGAAATTTAAATCTAGGTCCCCCCAAGGGGGGTCCAGATATTTAGCCAGTGTGGACAGCTGTTTCGGTCTTGGCGACCTCTTCAGCACACCATCGGCAATACTGGAGGAGGCAGGAAATTCTGCCTACCTGCGATGACAACCACATTTTACTGTGGTGTCTGCAGGGGCATACATTCCATGCCACCACCTAGAGTTAAATTTCCACGCACCCTAAAAGAGAACCTACCAAAAGGGGGGAAGGGGTTGCAGTCGATATTATAGTAATAAATGAAAAGAAAAGGGGAGACTGCCAGTGCTAATATTTTAGGAAGGTTACAAAGTAAAGTAGGTTATAGCACTGTCAGGGGAGAGAAATGTGCATGATCGACCAGTGATCATAGATCTACTGTGGCCGAAGCACAAAAAAAAAAAAAATAGGAAAGAGAGAGGGCGCTAAGAAAGTGACTGAAAGCAATGCATATGGAAGCCCCCCCCCCCCCCCCCCGAAGGGGAGCGTATCACATATCCACTGTTCCAGCCACTCAGAGCATGGAAATTTAAATCTAGGTCCCCCCAAGGGGGGGGGGGGGGTCCAGATATTTAGCCAGTGTGGACAGCTGTTTCGGTCTTGGCGACCTCTTCAGCACACCATCGGCAATACTGGAGGAGGCAGGAAATTCTGCCTACCTGCGATGACAACCACATTTTACTGTGGTGTCTGCAGGGGCATACATTCCATGCCACCACCTAGAGTTAAATTTCCATGCACCCTAAAAGAGAACCTACCAAAAGGGGGGGAAGGGGTTGCAGTCGATATTATAGTAATAAATGAAAAGAAAAGGGGAGACTGCCAGTGCTAATATTTTAGGAAGGTTACAAAGTAAAGTAGGTTATAGCACTGTCATGCAGATTTCTCTCCCCCGACAGTGCTATAACCTACTTTACTTTGTAACCTTCCTAAAATATTAGCACTGGCAGTCTCCCCTTTTCTTTTCATTTATTACTATAATATCGACTGCAACCCCTTCCCCCCTTTTGGTAGGTTCCCTTTTAGGGTGCATGGAAATTTAACTCTAGGTGGTGGCATGGAATGTATGCCCCTGCAGACACCACAGTAAAATGTGGTTGTCATTGCAGGTAGGCAGAATTTCCTGCCTCCTCCAGTATTGCCGATGGTGTGCTGAAGAGGTCGCCAAGACCCGAAACAGCTGTCCACACTGGCTAAATATCTGGACTCCCTTGGGGGGACCTAGATTTAAATTTCCATGCACTGAGTGGCTGGAACAGTGGAGATGTGATACGCCCCCCTTGGGGGGGGGGGGGGGGGGGCTTCCATATGCATTGCTTTCAGTCACTTTCTTAGCGCCCCCTCTCTTTCCTATTTTTTTTTTTTTATTTATTTGTTTTTTTGGTGCTTCGGCCACAGTAGATCTATGATGACTGCTCACAGTTCATCGCCCACGGTTCTCAAGAGGTGAGGTGTCGGCCTGCGGCATCATACAGGTGTACAACCGTCCGACAGAGGGTACAATCGACCAAGAGTTCAGCAGACGACAAACTTGAAGACCACGCAAGGAAGGTTAAAGTAATAGTTAGGGGTAGGCGTCCGAGACAAAAGACGCCAGAGTCCTGCCTGCTCCATGTCGGCCATGAGAGGCTCCAGCCGATTGCGGTATTCAGGTACTTCATCCAGGTATTCGGCGCTCACCACCATGCAGACAAGACCGCCTGGAAGAAAAAAGTAGGACATAGATTGAATGTCATACTGACTTGCTCTTAAGTCTTTTCTCCCACACGACTATTACATGTTTGCTGGTCTGTTATTTTGGGCCTTACGGCCTGGCAGCCGTAAGCCCCAAAATCACAGACCAGACCATATTTCAGTTCAGTTCGGTCTCCGAGTTCATGATGTGGTCGGGATGGTCATTGCGCATACGATCACCTCTATATATACTGCAATAAATGTAGTAAATGTACTACTATCAGTGTTGCAATGGTGTATGGTAAGCGATTACAGGCACATAAGAAATTACTACGAGGCATAATTCATTGCTATGAGGAGTAATTATAATTACTACTAGTAGTAATAACAGCCAATCGCTGCCCACTATTGGTGCACGTAACCAGTTACCAACTGGAAGTAATTACTTAAGGCCTAGGAGGTAATTCCGACCAATCAGTGCAGGGGTATAGGTAGCCACGGCAGCTTCTTTTCGAAACAAAGTTCTGGCCTGGTTCACTTCATACGTTAAGGATCGATCTCAGGCTGTTATTGTTAATGGCCAGCTATCTGCTTCTAGTCTTTTGTTGTGTGGAGTCCCTCAGGGCTCCGTATTAGGGCCTGTGTTGTTCACTCTATATTCACAACCTCTATCTGATGTAATTGCCGCCCATGCGCGGAGTGTGATTTTCACAAGTATGCTGACGATACTGAATTGTCAAGAAGTAGTGCGCCTAGCCATTTCAGCTCCGCTAAGATGAGCGTACAGTGTTGTATAGACGACGTCCTGTCCTGGATCACTAGCAACAAACTTAAGCTTAACACTGACAAAACCGAAGTCATGCCTGCCGGCTCTCAGTCTCGCCTTAGTCTGATTGACGGCGAGTTCGCAAACATTGGTGGCTGCAGCGTTCCCTTCCAGAAATGTGTCAAATATCTGGGTGTGAAGATTGATTCGACGCTCTCCATGCATGATCATATCAGTAGCGTCTGCCGAGCTGGTTTCAGAGCTGCGCAGAATTTCTTCTCTCAGACCGTATCTCACAGAAAGTGCGGCGTCAAGACTTTTAAATGCATTCACTACGTCCAGGCTCGATTATTGCAATTCTGTACTGGCAGGTTTACCGGCAGATCAGATTTCACGCTTGCATATGATTCAAAACAATGCGGCGCGTCTCATCTTGAAGAAACGAAAGAGAGACCACGTTACGCCTCTACTGAAGCAGCTGCACTGGCTGCCCGTCAAATTCCGCTGCCAGTACAAAATTGCAATTTTCGCCTATCGGCATTTTGACGGATCTCTCTAGCCATCACGCACCCTCCGTTCCTCCAGTGAAAAACTTTTTAAAATCCCGAACATGAAAACTGTCGGGGAGCGTTCTTTCACTTTTTTAGCCCCAAGTGTGTGGAACTCTCTGCCAATTGAAATGCGGAATTTGCCCACATTGTCACAGTTCAAAGCTCACTTAAAGACTTTTCTTTTTTTTGTCGGGCATTTAACATTTAGCTCATATTTAGCTAATTGTTGACTGACTGCCATTTATTATGATCCTAGAGGAAGTGAATGTAAGGTGTTGGGAAGGGATGCGGTGGTTTAAAGTAGTGTATAATTGTGCGTGTGTGTCTGAGAGAAAGGGTGTACCGTTGTGCATGCGCAGTGAGTCCAGTGTTTTCCTGCGCTATACAAGAACTATTTATTATTATTATTATTATTATTATTATTATTATTATTATTATTATTATTATTAAAGCTGAAAAAGTCGGGAAAATCAAACGCTATATTACGCGTATATAATAACTTTTAACACGCACATCTCACGTAGCTTTCATCTCGCATTTACACATTAACCCATTTAGCCCCGGGACCCTGCAGCAGAAGATGTACTGATCATGATAATTCAAGGGTAGTGCCAAGCTCATAACTCCATCTCCCAATCTCCTACAACTGGAAGATAACGCTTCCAAACGTTTGGAAATGCGGCCTTGGGTTAAGTCATGTCATCTGCAGCAGTCGTAGCAGAGGACGAAACACACCGGTATTCGTGGTCGCGTCACCACACCTCAACCACGTGCAACCCGCAAAACCGTCTGATTGATCAGAATCAGGACCTAGGAGTAATCTGCGCCATTACTACTAGTGATAATACTTATGCCTAGTAGTAACTAGCAGGGATACTATATAACAGGATAGGAAACGGCCTCTTTGCGAGAGTCCGAAATAGCTCAGGCGGTTAAACGTCGTAGCAGGAGAGCGAAGGGAATCGCCGGGTCGTGGGTTCGAATCCCGTCCCGGTCCCGGTAGCTGGACTCACAATCCAGGGGAAATACGGATTTGTTCCCTATAGCATGTCCGTTTAAAGGTCCTGGTAAATCAAAGTGGCACCGGCAGTTGGAGTGCGCCTGAGTTGATCAGTGTTCAGGTCGCACTCCATAGGCAATAGATTTCCCTGTCCCCTATAACCCGCCCGTCAGGGCCGTCCATGATCACCTCGGTGCTGTGGACGTTAAACCCGAACTAACCAACCAACCAAGCCTCTTTGCGATACCAAACGTATGTGCCACGGGCCCTCTGGCTATGTTTGGGGAAGCCGGGCGCGCGGTGATGCAGAACATCGCCTAGTTACACCTAGTTACGTAATCCGCGAGTCGCGATCAAACCAGTTAGCGAGGTAGTGCGCATGTTCCAAAGGACGCACCCGGTTTTCGTTTACATTAGCAGGGCGGCAATTTACAATTAGAAAGATCGGTGTCTGTTTTATCACCATCTTTCCGAATCCGAGTCTAAGGCTTCAATCTATTAATAGTGTAGTATATAATTATTTAGTGTCCTTTCAGTGTAGTATATAATTATTTAGTGTCCTTTCAGTGTAGTATATAATTATTTAGTGGCCTTTCAGTGTAGTATATAATTATTTAGTGTCCTTTCAGTGTAGTATATAATTATTTAGTGTCCTTTCAGTGTAGTATATAATTATTTAGTGTCCTTTCAGTGTAGTATATAATTATTTAGTGTCCTTTCAGTGTAGTATATATTATTTAGTGTCATTTCAGTGTAGTATATAATTATTTAGTGTCCTTTCGCGTTTTTTTTTTCTTCTCGTGGCATTTGTAGCTTAGTGTCACACTGGATCGGCACTACCTCAGGGCAGTCTACTATGCTGCGCAGGTGTGATTATAAAATCTGCTCCGCTGCTATTTTTCATCTGTAGATGCCTCTTTCGCGGCCAGCCGCATCCGGATGCGCGGCAAAAGCCGCGCATCCGGATGTGACTTGCCGCGAATAAGTTAATATATAAAATCTGCTCCGCTGCTACTTTTCATCTGTAGATGCCTACCAAAAGAATAAGTGTCATGAACTAATCTGCCCTGAGGCCAATCAAGAAATAAAAGTTTAGGTTCACACCTGGTGTGACTAAGAGACATTACCATTGTTTTCAAGAACTAAAAGGCTAGGTGTGAAGAGACATTACCATTATGTGTTAAAATAATGCAGCCCTGAAACAAGATGTGAATTCAGAACATAGAGCTGCTTCATATATCAAATCATTCTATTATCAGTCTTAGATTATCAGCATGGAAAAATAAGAAGTATGCGGCCGAATAACTGTCTTAAAAACATGCCAACAAATTAATTAAAAGCACATGTCAAAAATAATAATATTAAGAACACCACAGTTCAGGCAATTTTGATCTGACCATTTCATTTTATTATCACGTGCTATATAAAATATGTAATATACATTAAGATAAAACTGTTCTTTTAGTGCTATACAAAATCATGTCTGGCGCGTTAGAGTGAAAAATGCTTAGTTCGATAGAAAAACGTTGTTTTACTCCAACTTTACACAACAAATATTAAAACGGATCAGCTCACAAGATTCCTATATACATTATGGTACAGATCTACACTAGTAAAAGGATATATATATATATATATATATATATATATATATATATATATATATATATATATATATATATATATATATATATATATATATATATATATATATATATATATATATATATATATATATATCAGCCCGATGTTACGTTTGTAGTTGTGGTATTCTATATATATATATAATTAAGTCATCTGACGCGTCAGAGGAAAACACGTTAAGTCCGATATGAAAAACGTGATGTTGCTCCGACTTTACACGCCAATAACATACAAAAGGATCGCGTCACGAACTTCCTCTGGTACAGATCCGCACTAATAAAAGGGAATAAATATATGAAATGTGTAATATACCTAAAGATAAAAAAGCCTTTGCTAGACAAAATCGATGACGCGTCAGAGTGAAACACGCCAAGTCCAACTTCACACAACATTAGCTTTTAAACGGATCGTCTCACAAACTTCCTGTATACCTTTTGGTATCGGGCCCGACTAGCACGAGAAGGACATAAATACAAAAAATGTGGTAATACACATGGAGAGAAAAAAGTTTTTGTTAAACAAAATCAAGTCCGGCGCGCGGCCAGAGTGACTAACACGCGGAGTCCGATGTGAGGAACAGTGCCAAATGATCTCGTAATGAACAGGAGAAAATACACGAGGTTTACACAGCTTGGACACACTGAATGAAAACTGTACGCTATTATTTACCACTTTGATTGAAACCAAACTTCTACGAATGTAAATCACTGTAGAGCGCAGCGCCTCAAAATGTATGCTTAACAATCAAACTCAGCAGAACACAACAGTAGCAGTCAGCCGTGGATCGGCGTGACGTTTCGTGAAGTCACGCCGGGGCACACATATCGCGTGATTTCGCCTAACTATTAAGTTTTACGTCCTTTCAGGGAGCCTGGGTGGCTCGGTGGTGAGAGCGGCGTTCGGACTCTCGTCAGAGTTACGGGTTCGAATCCAGCTGGGGTCAAATTTGTTCAAATCCTAATATTTGTGATTTCGCCTCGTTTCCTATCCCCTTATATAGAATCCCTGTATCTAGTCGCATGGTACCGATACGTGAGCTGTGACTGACTGCAATTAAGAATAGTAGGCGTAATTATTTACGCCTAGTAGTAATCCTATTACGCCTCATCCCAATTCGCAAAGGCCGTCGGGCCGACCGTCGGCCCGATGGCTTTTTTGCGCATTGGGTAGTAACTTCTTTATGTGTCTGCCCCGACCGTAGAGGTGACCACTTATCGCAGCTATCATCCCATGCCTGTGGCCTACTCACCTGGTTTGATCACCCGCACCAACTGTTGCAGACCGGCTGTGGGAATGGCTGCTTCTCCAAATCCGCCGCTGCACACTGCACAGTCGTACACGTCTAAAAACAGACAGATGAAAAGTCGTACACGTCTAGAAATAGAAAGATGAAAAGTCGTACACGTCTAGAAACAGACAATTGAACAGTCGTACACGTCTAATGAACAGACATGAAAAGTCGTACACGTCTAAAAACAGACAGATGAAACGTCGTACACGTCTAGAAACAGACACTGAGATGAAAAGTCGTACACGTGTATAAACAGACATGAAAAGTCGTACACGTGTATAAACAGACAGACGAAAAGTCGTACACGTCTAGAAACAGACATGAAAAGTCGTACACGTGTATAAACAGACAGACGAAAAGTCGTACACGTCTAGAAACAGACAGACGGAAAAGTCGTACACGTGCAGTCGTACACGTCTAGAAACAGACATGAAAAGTCGTACACGTGTATAAACAGACAGACGAAAAGTCGTACACGTCTAGAAACAGACAGACGGAAAAGTCGTACACGTCTAGAAGCAGACACACGAACAGTTTATCAGCCTTCATTGTTTGCTCTCCTTGACCTTGTCCTGGACGTCTCAGTTTTTCCGCCGAACAGTATCGTCACTGGGTTAACCCCTTTGCTGCCGGTGATGACGGATTTTGCGTCAGACACCCGAAATAAGCGTAAAGAACTTATGACCAACAAGAGACATGTAAATCCTCATCAGTTCGCGCGCACGCGCACACACACACACACACACACACACACACACACACACACACACACACACACACACACACACACACAAACAGTACGCAAAAGGCCATCGGGCCAACGACGGCCGCAGTGGGTCCGCGCACAGTTCGGCCGACTTAGGCCCGATGGCCTTCGAGTACCGCTGGGCACACACTCACTGTCATCCATAGGTAACGGGTTGTGATCGAGGTAGCAGCAGTATTCGCGCATATAGATTTTCTTCTGGCGAGCTACGTCCAGCATCCCGCGACTCGGCTCCAAACAGTGCAGCTTCTTGAAACCCAGTCTGAGCAGCTGAAACAGCAGTCACCCCAGTAGCAAAACGTCTACGGGCCTACGTCAGCCGCAGTGGGCCCGCGCACGGCCGGCACTGCGGCCTTCGTCAGCCCGATGTTACGTTTGTAGTTGTGGTATTCTTTTTAGGGCATGTTTGTGTTAATCATAGGAAAGACCCGGTGTTCAGTTGAGTTGTTTTGCCGGCCTTTCGTTTTCTTTTGCATGGAGAATTCCGATCGATTTTTGTTGTGTAGTTAAAATGTTGCGTATTTTTGCTACAGTGTTGAAAGGTCTGACCTACATTAGACTAGAACTGGTTCTAGTAGCGGCGCGATTATTCTAGTGACCTCAGATATGACGTCAAAGTTGTGCAGTACACATATTGGTAACATCACAGTTTTGCAACATTTATGGTATGCGCTTAGTGGTAGGCTCTAGATATATCTAGAGTGTTCTTTGTAATGATTACCAATGAGTTTTGGTTAAGTTTTCTTTTCTGATAGGTTGAGTTGTGCAATTTGCTAGATTGTTCTGGACGGGGACTGGAAATCTGTAATAGTATAAAAGAGCGTGTTAGGAAATAATGTGTGTGCATTGTATGGGAGACGCAGTGTATCAGAATTGTGGATGCATTGAATGAGACTGACTGTGTACCAACGTGTGGATGCATTTGTGGACGCATTGTGCTGAGAGTGCATTGTGAGAATAAAATACTGTTGGAACTGTTACTCCAGTGTGGTCTACAACCTTGTGCCACGTGTGACGATTTACAAGAACCCTACGTGAGTACGTCTGGTGTGATTGCATCATACTACGACCACGTAACACCGGAAGACCTTTGCTTACTGGATATGTTTTGGTTTTTTGTCTACGGTATTTTAAAAATATGGTAGACTTTGAAATGGGGCTGGTCGGGAGCGCATTCCGGAGCATGCACATGACGTTTTTGGCGTCAGTGCAGGACAGAAATTCTGGTAAGAAGTAACAAGAAAAATTACGTCACGTCTAGCTACGCAAACCTTGCTAGAGAACCTTTTTGGCGCCAAAGCGCCGTGTGTGTGTGTGTGTGTGTGTGTGTGTGTGTGTGTGTGTGTGTGTGTGTGTGTGTGTGTGTGTGTGTGTGTGTGTGTGTGTGTGTGACAGCGACTAGAGCCCGCGTTTGAGAACGGACAAGCTTGAAATTTTAGGATATTGTCCCTAAAAGAATTATCTCGGGACTTTTCTTTAAATGTTTTGATTAAGATGCTCATTGGCGAGAAAATGGCCGTTACACAAAAACCGGTTGATCCACAGTGGAGTCCGTAATTTCTTTTACATTTTTACTAGATATTGTGCGTATAGCTAGATAAAAGAGACATATTGAACGAGTTCATTAAGCAGCATTGTACCTCTAGAACTTTTTGAGTGATAATTAAAACTTGTTGAAAAAAAATATTTTCACGTTTTGGGGATTAATTTCACGAATTATATGGGTTAATTTTAAAACAAATGAATCATTTTTACGAAAAAAAAAAATTCTCATTAATAATCGCATGATTTTTCGTATGCGGTATTTACATAAGCCTGCAGTTTGTCTCGGCTGTCCGGTACAATTAGGTCACTTGTGACTTGTACGCCCAAGGTGTGAAAATCAGACAGTTTTCTGCACCACTTCTTTGGAGTCATTCGTAAAACAGCTAACATAACTTTAATTTTTCTTTTACGAGAAAAACCTATCTTCTCATTAATACCGGCAAGATTTTTCATAAACAGTGTTTGCAAAAGGTCACGGTATACATTTAAAATTGGAAAGTTGAGGCAGTGCAAGGCCCCGTGTTTTAAAAAATAATTTTTGCCTTGTTTGAAAATTTGCAGTTGGGCTGAATGTTGGAATTTGCTGGAAATTTGTGGTTAGCTGAGAGGAGACATGTTTGGTGCTTTGATTCATACCATCCTGAGCTTATCCAGTGGACATTTGTGGGCCTATGTTGAGTTGCCTTTGACGTAGTGATTTGAGGGGCACGCTGATTTCAGCTGTGCTTGGGTGTGGGGTTGGTAAGGAACCAGTTTCATAGCCAAGAAATGTTTGTGCACGGCAAATGTGCAGCTGGTGGGCGGTATTGTTTTTTTAGGGAATTGAAAAATTAGGGGATGACTGGGACTGACTAAGGCTAAGAGACTGGACAGTACGGAAACACACTGTGGTCCGTGGCCATAAGCCTGCTGTTTGTCCCAGCCCTGGTGTAGGGTTAGGTCAAATTGTGACCTGTAAGCCCTAGGCGTGAAAATTAGCAAGAAAATTGCAAAGTTGATTCTCTGATACGTAAAATGTTAGTACTGCGATGAGTGACGTATAACATCGAGTCGTCACTATGAACACGGCGTCGTGGGATTAAAGATGCCATGACGTGAAGCTTGAAGTGATGTCATTTCGCGCTGCTCGTGCTATCATTCTTCAGAATAGCTATGCTATGCCATACCACATAGCTTACGAATGGCGGGAATCGCCGTGTGCCCGTCTTTATTTCTGTGTGCCAGTGTGTGTGGATCAGAGGGTGGGTTAGAGTAGAAGGAGATGGATTCCTGTCGCTACACGATCCCACAGAGCGTACTAATGGCGGCAAGCGCCGTGTGTCCGTCTTTATTTGTGTGCGTCGACGTGTATGTTGGTCAGAGGTTGGCTTAGAGAGGAGGGAAATGGATCAGCATAATAAGCCTAAAAATATGAACAACTCTGAATGTTCCTAAAAGATAAACGCATCTGAGCTCCAAACAATACGGTAGACTTTGGGATGAAATCCTCATCTCGTTTTTTTAGAACGTTAAAATTATCCTCAACGAATCGAACCATATCTCGTGACATGCAGCAGCATCTCACCTCCTCTCCAACGAAACCGGTTCCGGCAGCAAAATCCAGAACCAATTTGCTGTCCCTGCAGTTTTCAGGGAAAAAGTCTGCCACGGCCTCGGCGGCTATCACTGGTCCCCTGTATCGCTGACGGTTCAAATACTGCAAAACATAACAGCTGGAAATTATAATGTAGCCTCTTCACTACCGAGAAAGGTTAAACACCGCCCAAATGCAAGAACTATAGAGGTCATAGATTTTCATGAGCCCCCGCAGTTGCGTATTAATACTGTTACAAACCAATATTTGAGAATAATGTAATATAATATAATATAAGCGGCAACGCTATACGACGCTTTCGCAACTATGGATGCGGTGCTTCTTGAATGAGTTAACCGCTCAAGAAATAATAATAACAATAATAATAATAATGTATATTTTAAGGCGCTATACTTTCGATAGAAATGCTATAGGCGCCGTACAAATGACATACTAACATACATACGCCTTGCATCCTACAACACATATAAGTCCCTAACATACACCCTCACGCAGCAAGATATACAAGAAAAATAAGAATAACAAAAAGAACACACCAACAAAAAATGCTCACACACAAAAAGACACGTGTACCATAAAACCAACAACGGACACACCAGACAACACTCGCCGACAACGAAATGTTGATCAAAAAATATATAATAATTATAACGGTGAATGCACGCTTAAAGGAATAAATGCGTCTTTAAAGACTGCCTGAAACTATTGGCTGATTCAACATATCTGAGGGACGGTGGGAGTTTATTCCAAGGAAATGGTCCTTGGTATGAGAAAGACCTCTCGCCAAAAGACTTAGTTCTCACAGTCGGAAGCGTAATAGTTTAATGTCTGCTGATGAACGGAGTGAAAGGTGTGTACAAACGAAGAAGCTCAGAAAGATAGACAGGGCCAGTAGAAGGAGACAGACAGGTATGACAGATGGACAGAACTTTGTATTGCATTCTAGATGTGACAGGTAATCAATGGAGTGAACGCAGGATGGGTGTGATCTGACTTCTTTGACTTGACAACAAGTCGTGCTGCTGAGTTCTGCACCCTCTGGAGCCGATCCAGAAGGTACCGAGGACAGCCACACAGCCGTAATCGAGTTGGGACAAGACAAAGGAGCAGACCAGTGTTTAAGTGGCTTCTGGTGTGAGAAGATGCCTGATGGAGCTAATGCGACGCAGTTCAAACACCTACTGCTGCAAATAGGAGTTATTATTAAATCGAAATCAGTGGTCATTACTAAATCAGAATCGACAGTAGGACCAGCCACTTTGTAAATATATATATTTAAAACTGACTTCCATTAAAAACGCGAAAAGTGTCTGTAAGTGTACCCGCAAACAAAGAGCCACCCTGACAGCAAAACAAGAACATTTTATTTGTTGTTTACTTCAGATGTTCAGCCTACTGTCTGAGCTACCTTCACACAAAAATTGGATGAGTTATCGCCCATGGCTACCTTGGAGGACACAGGGTTTCATTAGTGGTGAAAATAAGCAAAACTGGACACACTCTGTGAAGCAAGTTTCCTGTGATATGTTATAACACACAAGTTCTGTGGATTGCTTATGATGTTATTAACTGCCTCAAACAAAATTTTACTCGAAAAATTCATTAGAGAACCAGAACTTCCAGTGCACATCATTTTCTTAATAAATCTTATTTAATGTGAATTACTTTCAAACTATTTTTTATGCTCCAATGACTGACACAGAGATAAAGAACACACCCATATCTATTTGATCAGGTAAATATGGCCGCTAACCTAAAAATTAAAAAAAAAAACTTGGATTTCATGTTTGTAGGTTATGTCGATTATTTAGGTGCCTTTGACAAACGAAAAGTAGGTCAAGACCAATCAGGCCGGATTTTCATGCACACGGACCCTAGTCAGTGACACTACATATTGGTTGGCTTTCAGCTGGTCCTCTGCAGATGCTCCCCATTTCACTTTCAATATCCTGTGATGGTAGTGTCACTGATGACGTCATAAGTCATCGATGTGCGATTTTTAAGACTAAACATTCTATTTGCACACGACATAACACACTCTTCACAACATTTTCTCATTAATGACGTCACAATAACCCGGATTAAAGCATATTTACGAAGAAAAGCGATATGGTGAAAAATTCGCGTTTATTATTATCAGTATTATATATTATATTAATAAGACAGTAGACTATATGCCTCTTGCAGATTGTGCGAGATGGATGACTCCACGGAATATCTGGTCCGTGCAAAGTTTGACCTACTTCTGATGACTCCCATTCAGTCTATAACTCAACGGACAGAGAAAAAAAAAGGTCCCTGAATTCCGGCAAGTGTGGGTGCGAGTCAGTTATCATCAAGAGATATCTGGCACATATCAAACCCGCCGCGACCGTATTTCCTCCCTTCCTTTTTTGCTCCTGCGACTCCCTGCCTGACCAAAAGCTTTTCGAGTTTTTCAGTTCACGGATAGTACGACTGTCTTCACTTATACCGTGTATACACTATTTAGTTATAACCATTTTTACACTTTATTATCACTAGTCTGTTGTTTTTTTTCTCTCTCTCTCTCTTAATAAAGTTTCATTTCATCTCTCTTTCTCTCTCTAAGAATGTTGTAGTTTAGCAAGGACAAACACGAAAAGAGGCCTGTGCGCCTATTGTTTCCCCAAAAATGCGCTAACCCGTACACGCACTAAAAAATTCTAGTTTGTTTTTAAATGAAGTTGATGCGAATTTTCAATGATTTCACACAAGTTCACCTAATTTTGCGCACGCAGTCAAGGAGACAAGGGACAAAAAGGGAAGGGACTAACGGGACGGCTGCCGTCTGCCGTCCGCTGTAATATAAACAATTCCGCGATAACGCGGATGCTAAGGAGCTCGTGGGGCCATGTGTTTTTGGAGCTGTAGCGACTACCTCAGTTCAGAGTAATCTCCGAGCGGTTCAAGATATTACTGCATTGGTGACTTACCTCCTCATAGAGTTCCTTGGCCACCTGGTTGTAATAGTCCGTGGCCTCAGCACGGGACATGCCGGGTCGCTTAGCCCTGGCGTCGGCCTCCCACGCGTCCTCGTCACTCAGTGTCCGGGTCTCGACGTACTTCTGCACGAGGTCCTCCGCCATGACGAGCAGCTCACACTGGACTGGGCAGTGGTTACTGGAGGAGATACAGTTTATCTGTGCTATCAGTGCACACGGATTTCGCGTCAAGAAACCACAGGACACTGACCGGCTATGGATCGACATTCGCGTGGAGAACACAAATAAAATGGCACCAACAACGGGTGCAAAAAAAAACACAAAAAAAACAGAAACAGGGCTAACAAGGGACATAAATCCTCATGAGCCCCCGCGACTGCGGGGGCTCATGAGGATTTATGTCTCTTGTGTGCAGCTGGTTAACGTTCGCCTTGCTCCGTCAGTTAAGGGGTTAAAGGGTCGATTTTTTTTATTTATCCCTTATCTGTCAGTGTTGTTGTTTTGTGTTTGTTTTTTTTTGTATTATAGAAAACCTTAATTACCTCTTAGTAGTAATTTCTCTTGTCGTTGTTGTTGTTGTTGTCTTTGTGATAATGTTTTCGCTGCCGTTGAAATGTGAATGTAATGGCTGGCCTCAAGTTGCCGCTATGTTTGTTGCTTCTTCTCTTCTCCAAGGGCAATTTCCCGTCGGCAGCGAATAGCTTTCAAGCAATCATCAAGTCCTCAGAAACTAACTGATGAAGTAGTCTTCACTTCTCTGCTGCAGGAACCGCAATGTCGCTGTTGTTGCCAAAACAGCCGAGATATTGCTGCCTATATAGGCAGCATGATCACTGCTTTCCCATCCCCAAACCGGATTCGGTCTGAGAATAACATGCGTCATCAGTCATGGTCACTGTGGTCACGCCAAAACGCAACTTTCAAATCACTGAGTCGTCCCTTAAAAGATCTTTTATTACACGTTACTTCTTTTCATTAGTTATGAACTCCTTGACTGCCAGTGGACGCGGATTTTGCGTCTTCTGAAACCACTGCACACTGACCGACATTCGCGCGAAGAACACAAATGAAATGCGAACAAACGTGGGCACAAACAACACAGGACTTGCAAGAGACATAAATCCTCATGAGCCCCCGCGACCATAGGGACATGATGATAGTAGTTTTGACTAATGTAAGTCCGCTGCGCCGGCCACCGCGTGCGCGCCACCGCCTACTATGCTCAAGACATAACTACAAGGGAAAAAACGAGCACACCCGCAAAATTCTAGCGGGCCGGAAGTATCCCGGACCTCTTTCTCAACATATAGAGTTGAACGTTAAACCCTTTAGTATAGTTCCGTGAAAGAAGTCACTATGCACTGCAGAGCATCCATTGTTTTCTGCCGTGTTTACTCTAAAGTCGAAGAGAATTTACTCGAAAAGATATTGACAACTGAGCAGTGTACCAGACTCCATTAAAAAGTAGACCTTTTCGGGCTGGCCGGGGAAATACGTACCTAAAGTAGTTCAAGATCTAGCCCGATCTACCGTGCACCCCCCCCCCTCCCCTCCCCCTTCCCCCCCCCCCCCCCCCACCCCCCAGTACTCAATAAGATGGATTTTAAAGTGTACCTTAGTATGTCCTAAGATGTTTAAGCCATGTTCCCCTAAAGTCCTTAGGGACACACCGGTATAGCCGATGGCGCAAGGGTACCCTCATTCACCCTCTTCACGGATGCTAAGAATGAGCTTGAGAAACGTTTTCCTCTAAATAAATCAGAATTTATTCCGGAAGCTGAAATCTTTAAATAAAAAAAATTACAATTAAATTGATGGGTCACATTGAAATTAATGAAACGATCACACATTTTTATGGTCAATATGCATACTTTGTTAAGAAAACTGGCAACAAAAATATTTAAACAGAGGAGTATGACACAAGCAATTTTTATGATCATTTTGCGTTTCTTTGCATGCTGGTAAAATGGAGATAGGCAGCAGATTCAGCCACTGTGGCCCCTAAATGCATCACAACATCAGGTTTGGAATAACTGTGGTACTTTATTCTAACCATTAAAATATTTTTTTTTAAAAAGACCTATCAGTTGTATACAAAATTTCTGAGGGCATCGGAGGCAACGTACGTTTTCCAATTTGGCGATTTCAAGTGGGAAAAAGCGAACGTATCGTAAAGGATGCCAACTTTCCTCATTTTCTTGCACTTTATGCTCACATTATTGAAACTTAATAGGTAAAGAGAGGTCAGAATGAAATGGAATAACTTTAGTATTTTTTTTCTAATTAATTTTTTGAATTTTTACAACTTGGGGGTAGCGATACAAAATCAACCACTGTGGCACTCACAGTGATCGCAGCATCACCTGGTCAAGTTTATAATAATTGTGACTTCCAGTTTTATTGATGTAAGCCTGCAAATGGACTGCCAGTGCTATAAAAAAATTTCTGAAGGCATCTGACATATTTTTTGACTTTTTTTTCAATTTCGTGGAAATGGCTGCACTGGGTGCACAAATACCTTCACTTTAAGCCACGGATTCAATATTTTTTCATTCTGGTTTTTGTTGTTGTTGTTGTTGTTGTTGTGCAGAGGATGGAGAATGTGTGCCTTAACATAATATTGCCTGATTTGGGCTCCTGGAATGAATTCTGATTTATTTAGAGGAAAATGTTTCTCAAGCTCATTTTAGGATCCGCGAAGAGTGTGAATAGGGGTACCGTTGCGCCATCGGCTATATCTCTGGTATGTTCCTAATTATTTTAGGGGAACATGGCTTAAACATCTCAGGACATACTATAGTACACTTTGAAACCCATCTTATCGACCGCCGTGAGATGGCCTTAGTCGCCTGCTCGGCGTTAAACCCAAATAACTAACTAACCATCTTATCGAGTACTGGGGGAAGGGGAGGGGGGGAGGGGTGTACGGTAGCCAGTACTGGCTTATGGAGTAAAGCGATTGCTTTGTGCAGGTCACAAGTTCATGTCGACAGTAAAACGCACTGTTGTTTTAATTTCATTGGATATGCTAATTTACAAAAACCAATGAAAAGTGAGCATGGGCGTATTTCCGGCCACAACTGAAACCCTGACTGAACGTCTGCTATGAATGATGCTTGACTGTGCAAAAAGCCTCGATACTAAACTGTCAGTTTTGATCGCAGGACAAGGTTGGTATAGATTTATGGCGATATATCTACCGAGTTTGCTCAGTTCGAGGTTTTAGGCGGATGATTGCTTTGAGGGTTGAAAACTGCTCTGGAATGACAGTGCTTCGCCTCTTTGTGTGCCTTTCGTTTCCTCCCTTGTATTCTGTCTTGAGCTTAGTAGGCAGTGGCGCGCACGCGGTGGCGCAGCGGATTTGCATTAGTCAAAGCTACTATCATCATGCCCCTATGCGGCCCGCGACAGCGGGGGCTCATGAGGTTTTTTGTCTCTTGCAGACGGCTGGCATTCGCCTTGCCTCGGCATGTAAGGGGTTAAGGAGATTAGACACATATTACCTTTTCACTGCCAGTGGACGCAGATATGTGTTCATGAAATCTTGGTTCATTCAGTCAACAACAAAGAACCCGAGCCGTGCTAGGAACATGGATACATAAAACGCTAAACGTTTAGGCTTAACGTCTTTTTTCACCACGAAGGTGAATTCAAAGACGGGGCACCGAATAAGGTCTGAACACATTTTGGCCCCAGCTATATTCGAACCCGGGACATTTCGGACGAGAATCGAACGCTCTAGCAACGAGCCACCCATGAATATTGATACAAAGTGGTGGCAGCAAGAGGCATACATCCTGATGAGCCCCCGCAACTGATGAGAATCTATTCCTCTTGCCGCGGCGGTGGTGTGCGGGGGATCACGAGGATGTACGTCTCTTGCAGTTGGGTCTTGTTCAGGTTTTGTTCTTTTTGTTTTTTCTCTGCAGTCAAGGAGTGGATTAATATTGACCAAAAAACTTTCTGTTTGAATATTTTTCTGTTTCATAGGGTTAAGCCGGGAGAGGAGAAACCGTAACACTAACAGCTTCTGCGAGTATAGTCTAGTACCAGCGCGTCCATATGAACGTTTACCAAAAGTAGAATGATTCACGAGGAAACTGTTCTATGAAAGGTGACCCGGAAGTCAAACATTACTCGTGAATAGAATTATTCAGACTAAATGTGTTTAATATTGGCTTATATCTGGTTAATTATTAGGTTTGCTGTTTGTTTGTGGGATTTGTTGTTGTTGTTGTTTTGACAAAGCATCAAAACATTCTCTGCGTGTGGCACTCTTTTTCCTGCACTACCAATGGCCTAGGGCCCCGGGCGGCACCTATGACGTAACGTTGTTTATAGCGGTACGGGAAAACCCCATGGCACTGTGGCCAATCCTTGAATAGGAGTCATGATGAAATTGGGCACGTGACCTTTTTTACAAAGTCATTGCAGAATTGATTATGGGTCTGCATACGAGATTACTACAAGCATACCTTGTAGGGCGAGAGGGCAGGGGAGGAAATGACAAAAAAGAACATTAAACTGTATTGAATTATCTCTATTTGATCTCTTTTTAATTGATTAAAAAACAAGATGGGATGAACCATAACCAACAAAGTCGGCCTTCTATATGAGAGCTGTCTTCGCCAAGGGTCTTTACTTTTTGTCTTTGACTTGATTCTGATGTTGAAATATCTGTTAAAATATCTCATTTTGATAAAGTCTCGCAGATGTGCCAATGCGTCATAGTGAACTCTATAAGGGGCGCGCGCAGTGCATACGCGTCATTGGTTTGTCAAACGTCATTTGTCATGACGTTTTTGTTTTTTTGTTTTTACGTAATTTTATATTTAACGTGATATGAGTTTCGCTTCGCATCAAGACTTTGGAAAATGGTGACAAAACTAGAATTTCACGGTATAATTTCAGTCTTGCTATAATTTGTGTGAAATCAGGTTGATTTTACCTAGCTATATGCTATACTAAGTACACCTACATGCTCTTCTGAAAGCGCGTCGACGCGGTGGGTGTGTATGCGTGTGCGTGCGTGCATGCCGCGCGCTCTAAACATCCTCAAGAGGCATAGATGTTCATGCGCCCTTCTGGCACATGAGGATCTATGCCTCTTGGAGATGCACGCATATGTGT
>BTPG01000002.1:153705693-153710693 GCA_036245525.1 Semisulcospira habei
AGGCGGGCAGGCTAAACCTTTAACAATTGAAGTAATAAGATAACAATTACGTCATATCTAGTTACGCTAACATCGCTGCTGGACGTACATTTGGCGCGAAGCGCCGTATGTGCGTATGTATCAGTGTATGTGCATATGTATGTGTGTGCGTATGTATGTAAACAAGAGAATCTCCAATATTTCTGTACACACAAGCTTGAAACTTGGCGAAATACTTCTTAATGGTGTGGCTAAGACAGCCTCCGAGCATATTGTAATTGAATGTCGCATTGAAGACATAAACAACCGTTTATAGAAAGTCGGTTGGCCCAGATTAGAATCCGTAATTTTTGTCATATTTACTTGAACTTTTACATATAGCTCGTTAGTAGAAAGACATTGGATGAGTTCGTTAGCCAGCTTTGTATCTTTTCAACTTCTTTAGTAACAATTCTTTTCAGGAAAGAATTAAAACATTTAAAAAAAAACCAAAAAAACTTTACTTCTAGAGAAAGTCAGACAGTGGTGGTGACGAAAAAGAGGCAACTCCGTTACCACGCAGACACTGACATAATACTCTAAATATGACATCATTCTCTCTCTCGCGCGCGGCTCTCTCTCTCTCACACACACACACACAAACATGCGCGCATCTCCAGGAGGAATAGATCCTCATGCGCCCTCCAGGCGCATGAGAATCTATGTCTCTCGGAGTTGTTGACTGACTGCCTTTTATTCTGATCCTGGAGGAAGTGAATGTAAGGTGTTGGGAAGGGATGGGGTGGTTTAAAGTAGTGTATAATCGTGCGTGTGTCTGAGAGAGAGGGTGTGCCGGTGCATGTGCAGTGAGTCCAGAGTCCTGGAGAACAGTGCTTTACAAGAACTATGTATTATTATTATTATGTTTGAAGTGCGCGCGCACGCACGCACTAACATACACACACACACACACACATCGACGCGCTTTCAGAAGAGCAAGCAGGTGACCCGTGTACTTAGTATATCATGTAGATAGGTAAAGTCAGCCTGCTTTCACACAAATTATAGAATGACTGAAAGTTCTAGTCTTGCCACCATTTTCTCAAGCCTATGAAGCGAAAGTGAAACTCATATCACGTAAAATATAAAATTACGTAAAAACGAAAACTTACGTCACGACAAATGAGGTTTGACAAATCAATGACGCGTCTGTCCTGCGCCCATTATAGAACTGACTGATGCATTGGCAGATCTGTGAGGCTTTTTCAATAGGAGATATTTCAACGTCAGAATCAGGTAGAGACCGTTGACAGCGAGGACAGCTCTCATATAGAAGGGGCACGTTTGTGGGCTATTGTTCATCCCATCTTGGTTTTTTTTAAAAATTGCTATCACTGTTTTAAACCGCTATACTGCCACTGATCGTACATTGTACGTCTGAAATCTGTGTAAATTCCGTCAATAAAAGAACTCCAGCCGTCCCATGAACAATGTGGTTTCAGCAAGAGGCATAGATCCTCATGAGCCCCCGCAATTGCGGGGGTTTATGAGGATCTATACCTCTTGCAGTTATGTTGTGAGTTTTTTTTTTATTGACATATTGTATAAGAGGCAAATTAATATTCATGAATTTGCTTGATATACTTCAGTTCCTTCCCAAAAACCCTTTCGCGCGAAGAAGACTCAATCTTGATGATACTTGCATCTGTGCACAGCTCAGATCATGGGTGCCAGCTGTGTTACACAACCATGCCAAAATCAAAATTGACCGACAGACATTTTAAAGATAGAAATATATAATTTAGTGTCTGTATTTTCTGAAATGTTGCATTACGGAGCAAGAACGTTAAAAAATGACTTTAAATGAGGTGAATGAGAATTTGTTGGGTATCTTCTGTGCATAACTTGGTGTCCTTGGGTGGTATATCAAGAGCACAGAATTTGATGTACAGGCCCAGAACCACTAAGGATTCATCAGAAATACTGTTTCTACCTGTTATTAAGCAATTCCAGACATATGAGCGGAAAAGGTGGGTTTAAAACATTAAAGAAAATGTAGGGACACCGTCACTTATGCGCAGAAGATAGTAGTTTCGAAGTTTGCAAAGTAATCACATCAGGGGCAATAAAATGTAATTTATACATGATACTTCAAGGCCTATAATAATACTTTTAGTTTTACAGTGATTATTTTATAGTCATCTGATGGGTGAAAGCACACAAAAAGTTTTAAAAGGTGTACCATCTTCTGCGCATAACCACTGAAGACACGAGAAACAGAAGAATGAGACACCTCAGATCAAAGTTCACAACTGTCATTTTATTGTGGAAAGAAATGTCTGCCACGGCTATCGAAAAGTTCTGAACTGTCATAAGTATGTTAGTCTTATGTGCAAATCAGCTAGTATTGAACGTCGGCGCATTAGCAGTGTTAAACAGTATCTGACGCCCGAAGCAACTGCCACCCGGCCTTGTCTCTTCTTTTGTTTATCACTGTTAGACTACTGTAACTCCCTCCTTTCCGGCCTGCATAAGCATGACAATAAAGTCCGCGCCGCCCTTACGAAACTCCACTGGCTACCCGTACAAGAACGCATTCTGTATAAATTGTCCTGCATGTGCTTTAACTCTCTCAGCCTGACATCTCCTGCCAATATCGGTGACTTACTCCATCTGTATACTTCATCTAACACTCTCCGCTCTTTCTCTGATACACGTAAATTTTGCCTTCCCGATTTCAAATGTAAAACACGTGGCCGCGGTCGTGCCTTCTCCCATCTTGACCCCGCTACTTGGAACAGCCGCCCCGCCCCTGTCCGTAACCGTCAGACGCTCCCATCATTCAAATCACTTCTCAAAACCCACCTCTACAACACTGCCTTTTACTAGTTCATTTCCCCAGGCATGCACAATTCATCACCACTGTCAGTCATGTGTTTGTGTTTCGTGTGTGTGTGTGTGTGTGTGTGTGTGTGTGTGTGTGTGTGTGTGTGTGTGCGTGTGTCTGTGTGTGCGCGCGTGCGCGTATGTTGTGTGTGTGTGTGTGTGTGTGTGTGTGTGTGTGTGTGTGTCAGTGTGTGTGTGTGTGTGTGTGTGTGTGTGTGCGTGTGTGCGCGCATGTTAGCTTTTAGCGGCCTTTTCATTGTATCAGCGCTTAGAGCTACTTTTAGAATAAGCGCTTAACAAATCTCCTTTATTATTATTATTATTATTATTATTATTATTATTATTATTATTATTATTATTATTATTATTATTATTATTATTTTATTTATTTTATTGTGGAAAGAAATGACCGCCATGGCTATCGAAAAGCTCAGAACTGTAATTTAATTGTGGAAAGAAATGTCTGTCACGGCTATCGAAAAGCTCAGAACTGTCATTTCATTGTGGAAAGAAATGTCTGCCACGGCTATCGAAAAGTTCAGAACTGTCATTTCAAGTGGAAAGAAATGTCTGCCACGGCTATTGATCATCAGAAGAGACGAAATTTGAAGAATTCTTGGTCGCTCTGCGATTTCTTCTGCTACACCCCAGGCTGTGCCGCGCCCCAGCTTGTGCACAAAAACCTTTCCGGTCTCGAATAGTCTCGTAATGGGGCAACCTTGGTGATTGGTGGATCATTTGAGGCGGCGCCATATTTTCGCGAAAGGAAAACGTACGGGAAGTTGTTGCTATTTTTTTTTTTAATCTGTTACGTTTAAATTGAATCTGTGCCGGCTACTAAATCACGATTTAAGTGTGTGTGTTTTATGTTATTCACGGTAATTCACGGTAATTAGATATAAGCAATGAAAAAAAGTGTGATACAGTGAAAGTGTGCAAACAAACAACATACTACACAAAATGTCAGACGAATTTACCTTGCATAAAGAAATAGTCACCTCACATACGTAAAAATTTCAACATCTAGCGGCTATAGTGGGGACCCAACATCTCTGTACACAAGCAAAGTTTACCAAACGAGAATCATAAGTTGATAGAAGAATTTGTTTTTTTTTAAAAAAACATAAGAGACTCAGAAGAACACGTAATCAGAATGAATTTTTAAAAATACCTTTCAGTGTTTCCGTGAATTAATAACAGAACACAACTAGTTTTCATTATTTTTGGTATTATCAGTTTCATCAGACTTTTAGGCTCGTGTCGCCGTCGGCCATTGTACGTCTACACATCGGATACCCCAATGTGTTCCATTGGTCACGTGATTAAATCAAGACCGGAAGACCATTTGTGCACAAGCTGGGACGAGGCAAAGCCTGGCCGGGCGTAACATCTTCCGCTCAAAGTGGGAAACACAACAAACCTCGCGGTCGATTTTTGCCTATCACGTGACTTTCGTACATTAACTGCCGACGTGAAATTTGTGTGTGTTTGTTGGATCCCCTGTGACACACATTTTGACCGTCACGCGTGAACAATTGCAGTCGGAGTAAGATCGGTCTTCCGCTCATCACGCACGGTACGCGAAACTCGGTTCAGTTTCGGAAAAATGTCTCTGGGTCAACCATAACGTGTATTTACAAAAACACAATAGTTAGTGTAGGAAATATCCTCTTTTATCAGTACAAAGCACGTTGTGTGGATTAGTGCTTTGAACTTGATGAGACTGCAGCCTGTCTAATAATGGATGTCAGTGACACGACGCGTTACTTGAGCAGAAGGGAAAATTAATTACGTCAATATTGCATTGTAAGTACATGGTTGGCCTAAATGGAGGTACAGATATACAAAAGAGGCTATGGTCTGAAGATTCAAAACACCAAACAACACATATGTCAAAGAAAGCAGAGGCATTTGGCCATGTAACAAAATGGTTGCACGTCTTCGTGCGTTTTCGGAATTTAGGCGCTCACAAAACCGTGAAACAACTCAGTGATTGTTCTATAGTTGCTTCAGTTTGCTTCCTACTACATAGTCTTTTGTGTACATTTTTGCACTGGCAAATATTTGTTAGGTTGATTTGTTATGCAGAAATATACTTTCCTTTACTCAAAGAGCCAAAGGCCGTACCCGGCCCATGACTGATCTGAGCTGTGCAC